>JADMNF010000003.1:0-430041 GCA_016097085.2 Sporothrix curviconia
CTGGTAAAGCAAACACAAGAGCCAGGGAAACGGGTGAGGGCATTTGTTCTTATATTCAACCTATTTTCCTGTAAAAGTCGGGTTTCTCTCCTTAACACACGTCGGTTGAGCCTTTGTCACTTTTGTAAAGGGAAGTGTTTGGGTGGGAGTGTTATTTAGGGGTATAGTATTTTATTTTAATCGTTTTAGCTGGTTGTTTTTTTTTCTTCATTTGATGTAAAATGGAAATATAGAAAAAGTAAAAACCCTTTGCTCTTATTGACATGTCTCCTCAAAACTACATATACGGTATGGACAAGTACAGAAACGGGCATATGGAACACAATTTTTTATAGAAAAGTTCTCAAAACCTGTCTCGGGCTCTCATCGCGTAATTATTTAAATGGCCTCGGTAAAGTACGCCCCGGCTCTCATTAAAATTGAGATTGCCGTACGCCTCTGCTGGCAAAATGAAGATTCGACGATCCGCACGAGTCCTCTAATTCCACGGCTCGTTTTTCGTTGCCCCATTCTTCACTATCTCGTCCTCCACTTTCGTTCGATTTGCCTTGGCTTTTGCCAGCCAGTCAGAGGAAGAACAGTTCTAATGACCTTCATATTTTGTACACATATAAATGACCTCCTCCTCTGTTCGGGGCCTCCACTATCTGGCCCAGTAATACGGAGTACTTCAGTAGTGTGTTGCTGCTTGTTGAAATCCTGCCGGGTATGGGGACGAAGGATCCTAGTGAAGCAACAGGTCAGATCTCTCGCTTTCCCTTGCGACTCATTCGGTCTGAAATTTGAAATTGCCTGGTCGCTGTTGGTATTTTGCTGCTCGTGTGGGAAAAGGGCCCTGTCGGGTTCACCCTTACTCCGTATTTGTCTCCGCCTTTAGACGTTTTTGTTTGCAGTTCTTGGAGGCTTGGTGGGCAGTGAAAATGGGGCAGCCGAATTTTCATAAGGTAATAGTCGTCTTTTTGGCTCGTGCAAGCTTTCTTTAAAACAAACCCCAGACCAGCCTTGCTGGCTGATCAAAACAGAGCCAGGGTGTTTCCCACCAATTGCAAGTAATACCTGGCCCTTCCTTCCGCAAATACTCCGCAATACGTAAGAGAACTGTTCGCGCTTGTCCGGAGAGCAATAGCCAACTGCGGCAGAGACCAAAACAACCAAAGGTTCTGCAGGCTGGTGGTTTTTAATTTTTCAGCAGGGACATACGCTAATAAGATACATTTCCCATTGCTGTGAAGATGCAAGGTGTACACACCCTTTCTCACTCTGTCCTTTGGCAGTGCGCAACCTTACATTCGGGGAAAGTAGGGACAGACCGACTGTTACTTGTGGTTCTGAGAATTTTTAGGCGGACTGGGCAAGTGGGACAGGAATGCTTAAAAGCCTTTCGTTGTTTGATTCTTGCTCGGCGTGGAGTACCGGTTTGTACCGAGACCCTTACTCAGTATTGATATGGGCTTTGACGAGAGGGCATTCATTTTTTCTCCCCAAAAAGAGAAAGTGCATACGGCGGACTTCTTCTTATCTTTCAAACGCCTAATGGAAAAACTACTAAACATGCCCTTCATATTTCCTAAAAGGGACTCGGAGAGAAGTAAATAAAACATCCTCTTTAAAAACAGGGTCAACCTTTTTTTTTCATCTTTTCTACCAACTTCGGCCAATTTTTTCTTAGCTCAAGATGTTTCTTTCAAACCGCCGAAACACAGCAGAACCGCCCACTCACCCAATACGACAGCAGACCCGCTCATGGCCACCGCAGTGAAGGAGTAACTTCGTTGGACTCCCCACCAAAGCAATGGGCAACAGAGTTCAACTGCTCCGGACGATTCCGGAAGAGGCCTGCAGCAGACGAGACTCCTCAATATGCATTGGATGCTGGACCAAAGGCCGGCTGCTGCCTACCGACACGGTTTCTGGTTTCTATTAGCTTTTGCCGTTTGTCTCTCGTAACTCTCGTCACTCGGTCACTCGTCCGCTTATTGGAGACCTAGGACATGCCTCGCCCTGCTTTTTGGATAACCGCCGGCGTTCCCTTCTGCGCATGTCGCCGTCTGCCCGTCGCATCAAGATACGCGGTTCCATTGTTGACATTCTTTTTGCTGTTGTGACTGCACACTCAAAAACGGAGCCCAAGCCCGCACATTTTTTTTTTCTGGGGTATTTTTTCATCCTTCCCGCCCTGTGCCTCTCTTGTGCGTTTCTCGTGCTTGGCACTCAACGTTTTGTGCTCTTCAAATGCCGGTGTGAGCAAGCTGCATACGACAGCCATCACGAGTATCGTTGCCTTTCTCAGCCTGAAATTCAGTAGGGGCAGGCCATAGACAGCCAACGCAGGTGATACGTCGTATGCAACCCCCACGCGGGCCTGGCGGAGCAGCAGCTCGCGTGCTGAAATGCCCGTCTCGTTGTGTTTCTCGTGAGGCTTCACTCGTTTCCTTTTCCTGCAGGTTGCCAGAGAAAAAGAGGAAAGAGGGCTGGTTGCGAAGGACACATGAAGCGAAGACAGGCCTCGTATGAATTGCACAGGTATCCTCGGCCGTATTTTCGGGGGCATGCCTCGCCTACGAAGTACAGGACTTCACCGGCTCTGCAGACACCCTAGAACAGGCTGACCTTCTTACCCCGAGGCACGGAATCGTCTGTGCGTCGGGACAGATCTCGCCAGAGGACGCTACAGAAGCATGGCGCCTGCAAACAAAGCCTGAGTCGGGAATTTTTTTTTAAAAAAAAAAACCGCTCTTGACGCACCTTTCTTAACGCACCTTTCTTTAGAATAAGAAAAGATATTTTTCCTGTTCCCTTTCTCAGCTCCAGAAATTGGGTAGTATTAGTGAAAGTTCTAGTGAGCTCTTTCCTGCAGACTGCAGTAGGGCACTAGCTAAAAGAGCCCCCTGGCTGTTGTTTACGAGGCGCTGCCATCGGTTTTAGGGGCTGATGTAGGCCTGGTCCCCCACATGCCTCGCTGTCATTCTCGCTGCCTTTTTGCACGCGAGATACTTTTTGCTGCTGGTTCGCTCCTTCCATCTGCCCTTTTTCGAATCTCGCTACCTTCCCCTCTTTTTCTGCTTGTGTCCAGGGCCTGCCTAGACATGGCGCCGTGGGAAAGGGCGGCGGACCCGCCCCCCAACTCGTTGGCCGAGATAAGGTAAAGAAGGCTGCACGGTACGAAAACGCACGCTCCTGATTGGTGGGCGCCGGCAGTTTTCTGTTGATGATTCTTTTGGAATCACATTCTGACGTATCAACGCGCAGCCAACTCACGAGGCAAGACGAGGCCCCAACCTCGACAATTCCCGCCCTACGAAATATGTCAAGTTTCCGTTTTTCTTTGTGCTAATTTTTTGGGCTCGTTGTAGTGTTCTAACCGCAGCCTACTTGAGACGCATGGTCCTCCCCTCCCGCAACCTGGGTACATTATTGGCCAGCCTCTTCCAGTGTGTCCAGTCTAATATTAGTCGACGAAAATGAGGCCTTTATTTCTCTGTGGTCGAGGCTGCCAGCACCGAGGCAGCTTTGCGGAGGTCATCAGGATGTAAGGGCAAACGACAGGCTATCGTTCGCGAGGCCACTCTCTCCGGGCAGAAACGTGTTAATACGCGAGCAACACTCTCGCAGTGCACTGGGACGACAAGAGAGAAATTCCTCGAGTCTACGGAGAGAAGGAAGAAAAAGTCTCAAAATGCGACTTGTGTAGCGCCTTTTGCTAGCCTGACAGAGGGAAACATAGCGTATGCTGACGCAGTTGTGAGATTAGAGACAACCAAGGAAGCCAGCCGCGGACACGAGCGGAGAGACAGACAGGAAGACCGACAGAGGTGGGTGCCGCCGCCTACCGCGGCGGAATTCGACAGCGCTCCGTACCCCCCGTAACCCACCTCATTTCCCTACGGCAGGTAGCGAGAATTCGCTGGCGATTGCCTGTTGGCGTCTCGCAACGAAGATGCGAAGTTAGCGCCAATTAGAATGGCCTCAATGTCTGTAGGCTTTTCGTCCCTTTTCGCCTTTCTCGTCCTCTCTCTCCCTTCACCCCACCGGTAATAATAAAGTGCCTCTCGAGGTTCTATGCATGAGAGGCGACATTTTTCTTTTTTTTTTCTTCTCGCTTCGTATGTCTTTTGAAAACTGGCGCTGCTGATTGGCTGGTGCTGAACGACAGGTCAGGCAGGCTTCTTGTTTTTTGTCTACCGAGTTTTGAAAGGGAAGACACCTCCTTGGGAGCTTCCGCAGGAACCGGTGGTGAATGGGTGTGATGGCGTGCATGCAAGCCCTGCCGAGACCGCACCTTTGCATTTCTTATTTTCTGAAAAATTCCCGGTCATCCCAGGCCTTCGTCAGTCGACAAACTTGAATTTTCATCACCTCCCCTGATCAATGGTGTTCGTTCCCAAGGATGTAGGGTCTGTGAAATGAGTTAGTTCTAAGAAACATGACGGGAATTGCTGTTTTTGGCGGCACACGGTTCCTACGGCGTCTTTCTCTCGCTCCTATGTGCTGCTGGCCTTGTTTTACCTGCTTCTGACCATCCTATACCGGTGCCGATCTCTCCCTCGCCTCTTGCATGTAACACAGGCCGGGTACAAACACAGCATGCCAATCCTGAACTTGTATATTTGTAAGATGTAAGATACAATGCGTATTACGGCCTAGAATCCTCTCTTCTTGTCGACGAACTCACTTGGGGACAAAGCTTCTCGTGCCCTGGTCGGCATGTTCTGTCTTGTCCCCTGGACTGCCCCGGAGCATGTGCTGCACAGCGCCAGAGTGGCCCAATCTAGCTTGCTGGCCGCCCATCAACTCCACATGAACACCCACACACGGACGTTGTTTCCCATGTTTACCTTGCCCTACCATGCCCTTCATCTCCGTATTCCGAATTTTATCTTATCTTACGATACTCGCTGTTTGTGCTGCTCCGCGGTCGGCAAAGAGTCCCTCCCCTCTGCGGAATATGACACTGTCTCCTTTCTTCAGGGCCTCTTTTCCCAGCTGATCTGTTCACATCCAAATTGCGACCAGTACCGTCACATGACTGAACCCCTTTTCTTCTTCACCTTGACAGCTCATTGTTGGCCATCCACTGTGTCACCGCCCACAATGTGTCCTGATTCGTGGTAGTGCCAATGTCGGCAGAAATGGCAGATTCCTGTTCAGCGGGCCCCTGGCTCGGTGGTTTCTTCTCTGAGAGGGGCGGATTGGCGTGTTTTCTCAGTTGGTTCAGTTGACTCCTGTTTTGGGCCAGGCCCTGTCCCTGGCGGTTGGTCGCTCCTCCTGCCGACTTACACAAAGTCCGCCTAGCGCGGCTGCCAGGAGGAAAAATGGATCTTGGCACTGGATCCAGCCAGTAGTCTGTATGTATGGAGTACATGTATTAACTGAGTAGTTCCTGCCTCTCCGCTTGTTCTCACCCTTGTCCTTTCCCCACTACTAGCGCTGTTCCTTTTTGCCTCACGGCGCCTTCCACATGCTTTTTTGCCCTTTTTTCTGCCTTCGACTTTTTTTCTTTTGCTTTTCGTGCCTTCCGATTTTATCAATTCCGCGTCTCTGACTCGCCAGCAACCTCGTTTCTGTAGCCTCCACTCGCAGTCCCCCCAAGAACTAAAGCCTGCTCCGACACCGTTCGACTTTCAGGACGCACCAATCCCATCCACCAAAAAGGCCCATTCCACGCCCCATTCTCTTGCCCTCGTTCGCTCGTTCCTTTCACTAAGAGCCCCCATCTATGCGTATGTACTCCGTACGTATCTATCTACCCACCACCCGGAGCCTTGCCCAACCTATTTCGTAGTGTACTTTGGTATGGTGCCTTTCTTCCGCCCGGGAGGACCTCAATTCTCCCCCTCTGCAATATTGGTTGGCGCCTGTCGCTCGCATAGTTTACGCCCACAGTACGCCCGCCCATCCTCTTGTTGCTCTGGTCCATCCCATATAAGCTGGTCAACACCCCCTTTGCCCCCTTCCAAGTGTGTTTCTCTTTTCCTTTTCTTCTCTTTTTTCTCCTTTTCTTTTTCTTCCCTTCTTTTTCTCCCCCCACTTTTACTTCTTTCTCCCCTTCCGCCAGCTTTCCCCAGCCAGCTTGTGCATCCTGCTTTTGCTGTGTGATTTTATTACCCAATTCGGAAATATCGTGATACCAAAAAAAGTCAACGAAATAAGCCCGAACGAAATAAGCCCGTCCCCGCCGCATTTTTGCTGCCTCCAAAAGCGTTTGTTTTCTCGTCCGTTCGACGAGTAAGAAAAGGTATGTTTATGCTTGAGGAAGTAGAGGGCTTGGACACGCAAGCAGCCTGAGCTGTGCTTTGCAGTGTGAAGCAGAACTACCTTTCTGCCTTCATTCTCATCCTCATCCTCGTTCTCGTTTTACATTATTTGCACCATTTGCACCGTTTCCTACCCCTCTTCCCCATTATCCCCATTATCCCCATTTATCCCCCCAAGAAGATGAGAGAGAGCCCTCGACAACACGGGCCAGTCTCACAAGACGACGAGATCACCAGCCAGCCTCAACGAGCTACGAACTGGCACGCGAGCCTCTTTCTGCGGCAATGCGACATCGCAGCCTGCTTTCCTTGTCACCATGCGGGAACAGAGGCAGCCAGCATTTTGGGGGAAGCAAGAGGAAAGCCCGAAAGACAAAACATGACGTTTGAGCCCCGCGGGCCTTAGTGACACACTGCGTCTGGAGTCGCACTGCAGAAACGGGCGCGCATGGCCTGGCTAGCCGGAACACGAGACGGCCGCACAATGGCGGAGAGCAAAACACAGTCAGGTCGCAACACTGGGCCAACACGGGCGCGCACATCAACTTTCATCGCCAAGTTTGGTGGCTGTATTCCGGGCCACAAACAGAGCAACCGCACGCCGGGAGCAGCCACCAAAACCCGCGAGACACCTGCTTCCAAGGCAACTGCAACCAAGGCAGCCAAGTCAATTTATCACTGAAATTCACGGCCAGGGAAGTCGCGAGTGAGGGTAGCACACGAGGTCACCCTCAGGCCGAGGGTCGCTCCTTCACTTTTGCGTTGCTTCCTCGCATGCCACCTGCACAACAACACGGTGGTGTACTTGCCTTTTTCGACGCCGACCGCATCATTTTCTTTCAGGAAAATTCCTGCACCTTTTCTGATCCTCCCAGTCGCCCAGTGATGTCACAGTCGCTGGTCATTTTGTGGGGGGAGGGTGCGGTGGGCACGACGAAACGGCATGCGGGCATTGAGGCGACGCAGACGTTCTTTCCGCGTGTGAGAGCACCCGTCGCATTTGGGGAAGGTGCATTCTGGAGGCATCTGTGAGCCGTTTCATTGGCTGCAAGCGTCCGGCACATTCGCGATTGCCACTGCTTGGAATTACACGAAAGGAGAAGGAACGACGGCGCTGGCAGGCCTGCCCTCTTTGTCAGTTCAGCAGCATCGCGAGAAAACGGAGTCTTCCAAGAAAGCATCTACTTTTTCCCTCCTTTTCGCCGTCGACCATCCTCCTCTTCTTTGGCGCATTCCCCACAACGTCTGAGACCGCTAAAACGCAGCCTCTTCAGCAACCGTCTTTTGGAAGCGGTCGATTGGACCGAGCTGTCAGGCCCCCCCCTCTCTGGCCTGTCTGCCCTTTCCCCCAAAAGCCTCAAAAGCGTCCCCAAACACGCCAAAAAGGCCCTCCCAAAACGGCTGCTGACTCCGGCCCAAAAGGAGGTCGTGAGCAACCGAGCTTGTCTCTGGCCGTCCTTTGTTTCGCCACTGGGATGGGAGAATGGAAAATTGCAGCGCTATGATTGGCCAGTTCCCCTGCCTCGCCCTCTCTCTACGGCCCTGGATTGCTCTGAGTCTCTTATTTCGACTTTTATTCTTCGGCTCTTTTCTTCTGGGCTTTCTCTCTCTTCTTCTTCTTCTCTTCCGATACGCTTTGTCTCCTTGTTTCCTTGTTTCGCTGCATCCCTCGTCACTTGCACCATTGCCATTTTCTACCCCATTTGCCACCTTATCATCTATGATGCAGGTCATCGGCTGCTTGTAACCCCCACATCCAGGCCACTATCTGCTATCAGTGCCCCTTCTGTCTCGCCAATCACCTCACATTGCTGCACTTATTGTTGCGCGTATTGGAGCTTGGCACGGGTCCGGCCGCAGAGTTGTATATAACTTGGCGAACGAGTCCTCGGTCCCTTTACGCCGTTTCTTCTTTTTTTGAAGCCCACTTTTTTTTCTTCTTCTTTTCAGTGCAGATATATTTAAAACCCCTTCTCCACAGACATCTTCAACGGCCTAAGCTGCATTCCCAGCTTTCGAGGCCACCGATCTCCCTCCCCTCTCCGCCAAAATTACCGAGTCCCTCCCCGGTTTTCCAAACAACAGGCTTGCCTAGCATGGGCGTGACGGCCGACTTCGACGACCGGAACATTCACAACGACGAGACGTACACTCCTTACGAGTACCAGACGGAGAACAATGGCTCCTGGGCTGGTGCTCTGCCGGTGAAGCAGTAAGTGGTGCAAGCCTCGCTCTCTCTCTCTCTCTCTCTCTCTCTCTCGTCTCCTGCTAACCACGTGCCAGGGGTCTGTACGATCCTGACCTCGAGAAAGGAATGCTTGTGGTGTCGGCTTTGCTTGCCACATTCAAGGGCAAGCCGAGCCAACAAGATTGTCAGCGATGCTCGCAACCTGCTCTGCAACATGACCCACCGTGGCGGCCGTGGGTTCCGATGGCCGTGACGGCGACGGTGCCGGTGTCATGACCTCGATCCCGCACAAGTTTCTTTGTCAAGAACTTTGAGCGCGAGGTCAACATTGTGCTGCCGCCCCCGCGGCCAGTACGCCGTCGGCAACTTGTTCTTCAAGCCCGACCCGGAGACCCTGCAGGAGTCCAAGCGGCAGTTGGAAGACATTGCCGAGTCCCTGGGCCTGCGTGTGCTGGGATGGCGAGAGCCTTCCCTGTAGACTCCACGCTGCTGGGGCCGGCCGCCCAAGTCGCGCGCAGCCCATCATTGCCTGCAGCCGTTTGGTCGTGCTTCAGTCTGGCGTACGGGCTGCCGGCGTGACCCCCGCCTTTTCGACGGGGACGCCGCGAACCTTTTTGACGAGCGCCAGTTCGAGCGCCGAGCTGGGTTTCGTGCTGCGCACACCGAAGCGCCACCGGGGCACCGACGCCATTTTTGGGCATGCACAACTGGTTTCTACCATCTGCTCCCCTGTCCCGAAACAAGAAACATTGTCTTAGTTACAAAAGGGCAGGCCTCGCTCCCCATTTCCCAGGTATACCAGTACTCCCAGATCTCGTCAACGCGGGGACCTAAACGTAGGCGCACTTTTGCGTGGTGCAACTCACGCTTCTCCAAACACCTTCCCTCCCCTCGTGGGGACGGGCGCGCAGCCCCTGCGCTGGGGCCCACAACGGGAGATCCAAAACGCTGCGTGCACAGAAAAAACTGGTGGCCCGTAGGGTTTATGCATGTCGGAAATGTTTTTGGCGGGAGGTGCAGTCTAGCTACACCTCCCGTTGTTTCGAGGACGGTGGTTCCCGACTCCGCTGCCTTTGACAACGTGCTGGAGTTGGGCTGACCCCATCAACGGCGTGCTCTCGCTGCCCCGAGCGGGTCCCATGCTAATGGTGCCGACGGGGCATGGCAGGGGGCAACACGCACATGGAACCCCAAGAAAGGCGCCCGGGTTCTACGAGTGGGATTTGCGTGGCCCAAGAATGAGAGCCCCTGGGACGGCCGGCGCTGTTCACTTTTCAGCCGACGGCCCGCCTGCGGTGCCAACAACTGGACCGGAACGTTTCGGCCCTGCGCCCCTGCCGCTACTTACATCATTTTTGGACGACGGACCGCATCATCCTTTGCGCGGTCCCGAGGTCGGCACCCCCGTCGAGCCCCGAAGCGTGCTGATAAGGGGGCGTCTGCCCCGGCCGCATGCTGCTGGTTGACACCGTCGCCGGCCGCCTCATTTTAGACAAGGAGCTCAAGGAAGCCGGGGTCCCGGCCGCATGCTGCTGGTTGACACCGTCGCCGGCCGCCGGTAAATTTCCCCGGGTGTTACGACAAGGAAAGCTGGGATCACGCCCTCCCGCCGTGCTCCTAGCAAAGGGTTTATGAGCGACGGACCTAAGATCCGGGGGTCGAAGGTGCCTTTGCTGGCTCCCAAGCTCCAACCAACGCCAGCGTTGCTAGACCGATTCCCTCGCTGCAGGCTTTGGCTACACGCTCACCGGAGGCAGGTCCAGCCTGGTTGCTGGCTCGCCATGTGCCTCGGACGAAGAAGGAGGCTTTGGGCTTCCATTTGGGGCTAACGACGGGGCCCCGCTTCTTGCCTGTTCTTGGCCGGACGCACCCGCCCTTTGCTGTACTCCGAGTTTACTTCCGCCAGCTGTTTTCGCGCAGGTTGTCACCGAACCCCGCCATCTTTCGACCCCCATTTCCGCCGGGAGGTCATTGTCCATGTTTCGCTGGAGTGCTACGTCGGCCCCCAGGGCAACCTGCTCGAGATGGACGCGTCGCAGTGTGGCGTCTGCTGCTGCCCAGCCCGATCCTGTCGATCCCCCGAGTTCAACTCGGTCAAGAACCTGGCAAGCAGTAACCGGCTGCCTGGGACTGTCAAGACCATTTGACCTGACCACTTCCCCATGAGCGAGAGGGCGTGCAGGGCTACATTCGCCACCTCGACGACATCTGCAACGAGGCCACGGCTGCCATTGAGAACCACGACCGCATCATTGTTCTGTCGGACCGCAACACATCGGCGGACCGCGTGCCTGTGTCGGCACTCCTGGCGTCGGGTATGGTGCACCACCACCTGGTTAGCAACAAGTGGCGTTTCGTTGGCCGCGATTGTCGTCGAGACCGCCGAGGCCCGTGAGGTGCACCACATGTGCGTGCTCCTTGGCTACGGTGCGGATGCCATCAACCCCTACCTGGCCATGGAGTGGCATTGTCAAGCTCAACCGGCGAGAAGCTTCTCAAGGTCAAGCTCAGCGACAACCAGCTCATCAACAACTACAAGCACTCGTGCGACGGTGGTATATCCTCAAAGTCATGAGTAAGATGGGTATCTCGACCCTGGCCAGCTACAAGGGCGCTCAGATCTTCGAGGCGCTCGGCGTGGACGACGTCGTCGTCGACCGCTGCTTTCAAGGGCACGGCTACACGTATCAAGGGTGTCAACTTTGAGCTGATTGCCGAGGATGCTTCCGCTTCCATGAGCGCGGTTACCCCCTCGCGCCAGACCAAGATCATCCCCGGTCTGACCGAGTCCGGCGAGTACCACTGGCGTGACGGTGGCGAGGCCCACATCAACGACCCGACGTCCATTGCCACAATCTCAAGGGGACGCTGTTCGCTACCGAACGACACAGTCGTATCGAAGTGCCCTACTCGCCGCCGAGTACGAGTTCGATCAAGGTCCTGCACGCTGCGCGGCATGCTCGACTTCAAGTTCGACGAGTGAGCCCTGTGCATTGACAGGTCGAACCCGGACCGAGATTGTGCGCCGTTTCTTGCACGGGCGCCATGTCGTACGGTTTATGATCTCTATGGAGTCGCACTCGACGCTCGCCAATCGCCATGAACCGCTCGGCGCAAGTCCAACACGGGCGAGGGTGGTTGAGCCCCGGGAGCGTTCCGAGGTCATGGCCAACGGCGGACACCATGCGCTCGTGCCATTCAAGCAGGTCGCCTCCGGCGCTTCGGTGTCACATCGGCCTACTCGCGCGCCCGAGTACGAGTCGAAAATCCCAGGGCGCCAGCCCGGTGAGGCGGTGAGCTGCCCGGCCACAAGGTCAGCAAGTCGATTGCGCGCACGCGTCACTCGACCCCGGGTGTTGGCCTGATCTCGCCCCCCGCCCCACCACGACATCTACTCCATTGAGGATCTGAAGCAGCTCATCTACGACCTTCAAGTGCTCGTCCCCCGGCTCGCTGCGTCTCCGTCAAGCTCGTGTCCGAGACGGGTGTGGGTATCGTTGCGTCCGTGTGGGCCAAGGCCAAGGCGGCCACATCCTGATCTCTGGTCACGACGGTGGTACTGGTGCCTCCGCTGGACTGGTATCAAGTACGCCGGTCTACCTGGGAACTTGGTCTGGCTGAGACCCACCAGACCTGGTGCTCAACGACTGCGTGGCCGTGTCGTCGTCCAGACGGACGGTCAGCTCCGCACTGGTCGCGATGTCGCCATGGCTGTCCTGCTCGGTGCCGAGGAGTGGGGCCTTCGCTAACCACGCCTCTGCATTGCCATGGCTGCATCTTTATGCGCAAGTGCCACTGTTAACACCTGCCCCGTGGGCATCGCCGACGCTCAGGAGCCACTGAGCTCCGCAGAGAAGTTCAAGGGCACCCCCGAGCACGTCATCAACTTCTTTTACTACATTGCCAACGAGCTGCGCGCCATCATGGCCAAGCTTGGTTTCCGCACTGTCAACGAGATGATTTGGCCACGTCGAGGTGCTCAAGGTCCGCGACGACCTCAAGTCGAAGAAGGTCCAGAACATTGATCTCTTCGCTCATCCTGACGCCCGCGCACAAGCTACGCCCCGGTGGTTGCTACGTTCAACGTGCGCAAGCAGGAACCACAAGCTGTACGTCCGCCTTCGACAACAAGCTCATTTCCGAGGCCGAGCTTACGCTCGACAAGGGCGTGCCGTCGCGTATCGAGTGCGACATTATCAACACTGACCGTACCACATTTCTCCATGGCACGTCGCTGTCGTACCACATCTCCAAGCGCTACGGTGAGGCCGGCTGCCACGGACACTGTCCACGTCAACATCAAGGGTTCGCGCTGGTCAGGTCGTTTGGTGCCTTTTTGGCGCCGGGTGTCACGCTCGAGCTCGAGGGCGATGCCAACGACTACGTCGGCAAGGGTCTGTCTGGTGGCCGCCTGGTCATCTACCCGCCCCGGTCGGCCGTCTTCAAGGCCGAGGAAAACATTCTCATTGGCAACGTCTGTCTGTACGGTGCCACCAAGGTACTGCTTCTTCCGCGGTGTTGCTGCCGTTTCGCCGTGCGTAACTCGGGTGCCACTGCGGTTGTCGAGGGTGTCGGTGACCACGGTTGCGAGTACATGACGGGCGGTCGTATCGTTTATCCTGGGCAGCACGGGCCGCAACTTCGCGGCCGGTATGTCGGTGTGTATCGCCCTACGTCCTGGACGTCAACAACGACTTCCTTGGCAAGCTCAACACCGAGATGGTCGAGGCTACGGGCGTTGAGGACCCGAGGTATATTGCCTTTGTGCGTGGCCTGATCGAGGACCCACCATCACTACACTGGCTCCGAAGCTGGCCGCTCGTATTCTCGTCGACTTTAACCGCGCTCTGCCCCGCTTCATCAAGGTCCTCCCCGTCGACTACAAGCGTGTGCTCGAGGAGGAGGCCGCCAAGGCTGCCGAGGCCAAGCGCGCCGAGTACAACCTGCCCACAAAGGAGGCTGCCACTCCCACTCCTCCGACGGCCGGCCGCTGCCTCCCAAGCCCGCGGCGGCGGCAACTTCTTCTTCTTCTGCCGGTGCTCTCCAGGATCTCGAGGACAGCGTTGGCGACCAGGCTGCCGACAAGAAGAAGAAGGCACTGGTGCTGGACAAGACCAAGGGCTTCATGAAGTACCACCGCCGCTCGGAGAAGTACCGCTCGGCCAAGACGCGCACCAAGGACTGGGCGGAGCTGTCGAGCCGTCTGGACGAGGACGAGCTCAAGTACCAGTCGGCGCGCTGCATGGACTGTGGTGTTCCCTTCTGCCAGTCCGACACCGGCTGCCCCATCTCCAACATCATCCCCAAGTGGAACGAGCTGGTGTTCCAAAACTCGTGGCAGGATGCTCTTAACCGTCTGTTGATGACGAACAACTTCCCCGAGTTCACCGGCCGTGTCTGCCCCGCGCCCTGCGAGGGTGCCTGCGTTCTGGGTATCAACGAGGACCCCGTCGGCATCAAGTCGATTGAGTGCGCCATCATTGACCGCGGTTTCGAGATGGGCTGGATGGTGCCTACCCCCCCTCCTGTCCGCACGGGCAAGAAGGTCGCCATCATCGGCTCCGGTCCTTCCGGTCTCGCCGCCGCTGACCAGCTGAACCGCGCCGGCCACTCGGTGACCCTGTACGAGCGTGCTGACCGCCTGGGTGGCCTGCTCATGTACGGTATCCCCAATATGAAGCTCGACAAGCGCATTGTCAAGCGCCGCAACGGACTTCATGGCCGCCGAGGGTATTGAGTTCAAGACGGGCGTTGCCATTGGTGAGGACGTTAAGCTCATGGACCTCAAGGCCAGGCAATGACGCTGTGATCATTGCCACGGTGGCTCGTGACCTGCCCATCCCCGGCCGCAACCTCGAGGGCATCCACTTCGCCATGGAGTTCCTGCACAAGAACACCAAGTCGCTGCTCGACTCGGAGCTTGCCGACAACACCTACATCTCGGCCAAGGACAAGCACGTTGTTGTCATTGGCGGTGGTGACACGGGCAACGACTGCATTGGTACGTCGCTGCGCCACGGCGCTAAGTCGATTGTCAACTTTGAGCTGCTGCCCCAGCCGCCCAACGAGCGTGCCGCGACAACCCGTGGCCCCAGTGGCCTCGCATTTACCGCGTGGACTACGGCCACACCGAGGTGCGCCAGCACCACGGCAAAGACCCCCGCGAGTACTGCATCATGTCGGACAGCTTTGTCGACGACGGCACTGGCAAGGTCAAGGCATCAACACCAGCGTGTTGAGTGGACCCGCTCTGCGAGCGGTGGCTGGGACATGAAGAAGATTGAGGGCTCTGAGCAGTTCTTCCCTGCCGACCTCGTCCTCCTGGCCATGGGTTTCCTGGCCCCGACGCCCGCGTTCTCGGCGACGAGATCGAGAAGGACGCCCGCAAAAACGTAAAAGACCGCCCCAGGCCAGTACAGCACCAACGTGCCCGGCATCTTCGCCGCTGGTGACTGCCGTCGTGGCCAGTCCCTCATCGTCTGGGTATCAACGAGGGTCGCCAGGCTGCCCGCGAGGTCGATCTGTTCCTCGAGAAGTCGACCTCGCTGCCCGTCACGGTGGTATCATCAAGCGCACCGCAGAAGAGGTTCTCGGCACAGCATAAGTTGGGGGAAAATGGGTGGCCCCTTTTTCACCCTCTTTTTCTTTTCTCGTCCTTTCTGCAATGAACATTGCCCGAGATTGGATCCATCTATTTTTGTTTTTGCCTCTGTTGCCCGCCATGTTGCATTTTTTGCGTTTTCTTTTTCTTTTTCTTGCATTTCTTCTTGTCGCCATTGTCTGCTCATGAATTCAACTACCCTTTGGTGTTATCCGGAAACGGGAGGGGACAATTTGCAGTCGGGTGGTTTATCCCGTGCTTGCTGTACATTTTCCACGTCTGTCAAGTCTTGTCAATGCTCTTTTTGTTTTGCGTCTTGTTTTATGTTTCCCATTTTCATGAGTTTTTCTGTTTTATGTACATACGAGTCTCCTGATCACAAAAACATTGTAAATCCACAAAGCAATTGTCCTTACTCTTTCGTGAATATGGCCTGTAAAAGTTTCTGGCTATGATATGTTATATCGCATACATCTTTATGTTTTCATGCGGTGTCCATTGCCTGTCTACTGAGTTCATTGTTTCACGACAGTAAACACCAAAGACGCACGTATAAAGAAGAAAAAAAGGTGTCTTTATCACACCATTCACTGGCTTGCTTTTTTTTTTCTCCTTCTTTCCGGCAACAGGACTCAGCTAATGTCCCGAGTACTGGTCGAGTGCGAGTGAGAGAACGTGCCCTCGCCGCTCACGGTGCTCGCCCTACTCTGATTTTGGGTCCATGCAATTGGCTCCTCGTGTCGGAGCAATGCGTGGACACGAGGCTTTTACTAGGAGACCAGCTACTTGGACAATATGAAAGGCCATCTTGGGAAACACCACACGTGCGAAAATACGGCGGTCATCATTGGACAATTGGAGAGCTTGTGGGGTGCTGTAGCTTCCGCCTCTTTCAGTCGCACTTGCGAAGCTAAAGAAAGAAAAATACAAAGCGGGAAGGAGCGCACTAGCAAAAAGTGTACCTATTCTTAAGGCTAAAAGCCGTGCATCTCAAAGTACCGTGCTAGTGCGCTGCATGTAGGGGCCCGCCTGTTTTTGTAGCATGGAAGGCCTGGACTAGGGAGCCTGAGACAGCGTCTTGCAGCTCTTTCTCGCAGCCAAATCGCTTCAATAAGACCCATGGCAACGCATCGGGCAGGTGGGCGACAAACGCACTAATTTACAGTGCACTGAAAGAACGTCACCTGCAAATCTGCCAGTCTTCTTGTTCTTCCCTCTTCTCTGTTTCCGCCCGTATCCCTCTCAGACTGTGACATCCTTCTCTTTTTTGGATCTCGTCGCTTGGGTCGTCAACCAAGAGCTCAAGCAGACACAGCTCGTCCGTTCTGAACCTTCCGCTCTCGTCTTGTTTCTTTTCCTTTGTTTTCCTTTTTCTCATCTCGGCCCTGCTTGTCTTATCTTCAGCCTTGGCTATCTTTCTGAGATCCTTTCTCTTGCCTGCGGCTTTCGCAAACGACATCCGGCCGTCCTTTCCGCTCGCACTCTCTCCCCCATCTCCCATCACACCCCTCCCACACCCTCCCACGCCTCACTCCCCAGATCAGCCACCATGCGTTTCGGCAAGACGCTCCGCGAGTCCATCTACCCGCCATGGAAGGCTGAGTACATCGACTACAGCAAGCTCAAGGCCTTGCTGCGCGACGATGAGGGTGCCGGCTCCGATACGGAGGGCGGCGAGTCCGGCTGGACGGAGGACGACGAGAACCGCTTCTGCGACGAGATCTTCAACGTGCAGCTCGAGAAGGTGGCCAAGTTCCAGGAGGACCGCGTCAACTCGCTGCGTGAGCGGGCCGATGCCATCTTTGAGAAGCTGCGCGACCTGACGCCCGGCAACGCCGGTGACAGCACGGCGTCGGATGCCGCAGCCGAGGGCGTTGCCGGTGGCAGCAGCACTGGCAGCGCGACGAGCGCCATCAAGGACAAGAGCGAGATCACGGTGCAGCGCGTGCGGGAGATCGAGGCTGAGCTCGACAGCAATCACCAACGAGCTGCGCGAGATCAAACGCTACAGCAGCCTCAACTACACGGGCTTCCTCAAGATCGTCAAGAAGCACGACCGGAAGCGCGGCAACCACTACCGCATCCGGCCCATGATGCAGGTCAGCCTGACGCGGCGGCCGTTCAACTCGGAGGCGGTCTACTCGCCGCTGCTGGCCAAGCTGTCGCTGATGTACGAGGCCGTGCACCAGTACCTCAACCCCGACGAAGGAGAACATGCCCGTGGACCTTGAGACGCAGCAGGAGACGAACCACAACGGCGAGCGCTACAAGGCATTCAAGTGTAGGTTTTGGAAGGGTTTTGCGAGGGCTGCTTGCCTCTTCTCTATCCTCTTTGTGCTCATTTTCCACTAACTCACGTACTCCCGCCTAGTCTGGGTTCATCCCGATAACCTGCTCGAGGTCAAGACGATGGTGCTGCGCATCTGCCGGCCCTTGTCTACAGCGAGTCGTCTGCCAAGGAAGCCGATGCGGCTGTGGACCCGACGCTGACCTCGCTGTACTTTGACAACGACAAGTTCGACCTCTGTACGCGGCAAGCCTCGAGCGCAACGCGGAGGCGGCGACGCAGGCTCGCTGCGTCTGCGTTGGTACGGCCAGCTGTCGGCCAAGCCGGAGCTGTACCTAGACCAGAAGGTGGTGCAGAAGGATGGCACGAGCGACGAGCGCCGCATCACGATCAAGGACAAGTACGTCAAGCCGTTTTCTGGACGGCAAGTACGGCATGGAGAAGACAAATCCAGAAGATGGAGCGCCAGGGCGAGCAGGTTGAGGCCATCGAGGCCTTCAAGTCGACGTCGGACGCGATCCAGGGCTTTGTCAAGGAGAAGAGGCTCGAGCCTGTCCTGCGCGCCAACTACGTGCGCACAGCCTTCCAGAAGCCGGCCGACGACCGCGTGCGCGTGTCTATTGACACGAGCCTGGCGTTTATCCGCGAGGACAACCTCGACCAGCGCCGCCCCTGCCGCGACCCGGCCGAGTGGCACCGCCGCGACATTGACACGAACAACGTCACCTACCCCTTCTCCGAGCTGCCGCCCAGCGACGTCTCGCGCTTTCCCTTTGCCGTGCTGGAGATCAAGGTGCGCGAGGACGGCACCACCCGCAAGCGCCCTGCGTGGGTCGAGGACCTGATGGCGTCGCACCTGGTGCACGCCGTGCCGCAGTTCTCCAAGTTCGTGCACGGTGCGGCAGTGCTCTTCGACGACTACGTCAACCAGCTGCCGTTCTGGCTGAGCGATCTCGAACGCGACATCCGCCGCGACCCGCAGGAGGCGTATGCCGAGGAGGAGCTGCGGCGCGCACAGCGTGCGGCCGACGAGCAGGTGGTGGGTAGCTTCCTGGGCACGAGCAAGCAGCCAGGCACGTCGAAGCCCAACAAGGGCTCGCCCGCGGCCAGGTCGGCGTCGAACCACCTGGCGGGCCGCCTGGCGGCCGAGACCTCGATTGCCCAGCGCCTGCAGTCGCAGTCCGGCGTCAGCGTACCAGTGCCGAGGCTCTATCGTCTTCGGCGGCGGCGGCTGCGGCTGCTGCACACGCTGCCAACGGCTCTTCTTCTGCTGCTGCTGCTGATGCTACGGCTTCCAACGGCATGCCGCGCGCGACCGGCTACGGCGCCATTTCGTCAGTGCTGCCGTCCTTCTCGATGACCCGGTATGCACAGTGGCGGCGCGCCAAGGACAACGGCCCTGAGCTGCCGGAGGGCGTCACAGAGCCGACCGAGTGGCTCAAGAACGACGGGCCTCTGCACATTGAGCCCAAGGTATGGCTGGCCAACGAGCGCACGTTCCTCAAGTGGCAGCACATTTGCGTCCTGCTGGGCAGTTTGTCGGTGGCCCTGTTCACGGCAGCCGGCAGCGACAACATGGTCGCGACGGGCATGGGCTTTGCCTACATCTCGGTCGCCGCGTTCACCGGCTTCTGGGGCTGGTACATGTTGCACACGCGCCGCGGCATGATCCTGGCCCGCAGCGGACGCGACTTTGACAACATGATTGGTCCCCTTGTTGTGAGCGTTGCCCTCATGCTGGCGCTGATTCTGAACCTCGTGTTTGCCGTATGTGGACCCCCCCCCCCCGGCCTTTCTCTTCCTATCCTTTGACTTAATGCTAACCAAGCTTTGTAGTACCGCGCCGCGTTCGAGAGATGGCCGACAAGGACAAGACCGTGCTGTTCGACAACAGCAACATCAGCTACGTGCACGCATAGGAGAGGCGTAGAGAACTTTTTGAATTTTTTCTGAGTTTTTTTCTTCTAAAAAAAAGGCTCTACTTGCTTTTCTTGATACGGCGGCCGTGGTTCCGATGCCCATGTGTCGTGCTATGCACCAGTCGTTGCATCTGTTGCATTATGCCAGTCGTGTCGCGAAAACGGCCAAGCCAACCAGGTCGCCTCTTGTCATTCACGAGAACGCGAGTAAGAAAACAAGTTCCCTCCTTTGCTTCTCTCGCTGGTCACCCTCTACAAAATTTGTCCAAGCATATCGGAGCGAGACGGGATTTTACTGCATATTTGAATTTTTACATAATCCTTTTGTGTATCACCGAACTTTCCTGTTTTGTCTAGTTTGTACTTTCATGTACCCATTATTTTCTTTCTATATTGTTCTATATAACTATCTACATCTATTCCTTTTGGTTCAGCTTTTATACTCGTTGGCCCTATCTGCTGTACGCATGAATCAAACGCCTGCATTTGTGCCAAGGCCTGGGACGTGCTTGTTGAGAAAGTCAACCACATCGTCCATCCCCGACGGCGAGTTGAACCAGTAGCCACCGCTGGGGTACTCTTTCCAGAGGACCTGCGCCCCAAAGCCTTGCAGCGTGTCGCGCAGGATGCACCCATTGGCCACGGGCACCACCGGATCGTTTGCACAGTGTTCCAGCAACATGGGTGTGTTGCCAGAGGACCCGGCTGAGGACGTGGCTGGCTGTATCCGATGCCTCTAATGTTGCGTTGCGAGGCCGAGGGCTTGCCGCATCTGCACCAGCGTGCGGCCTGCAAAAGGGCACCGGCATGAAAAGCCCAGGAATGCCCCCAGCCGGCCGTCTGCGCTCGGGACTTGTAGGTTGAACAGTGTGTGCACGCTCGTCGCACCGCCCATGCTGATGCCTGCCAGCACGACCCGATCCAATTGGCCGCCCAGCAGCTTTACCTCGTCAGCCCAAGATGCGCTGGATCGCCGGCACGGATTTCGCGCAGACCGTGCTGCCTGCAGCTCTTCGCGTGATGCAAAATCACGCGTGTCCCAGACGTCAAAACACTGCGGCCGTTGCATTCGACGGGTTGGCCGCGCAGACGCGCGTCGGTGCCTGCGGGAACACCCACCGGAACGACGGAAAGGCATCGGCTAATGTGCGGCCCTGTGAGTCGCGTGCCCGTGCCAGCGCTGCTACAAAGCTGTTCACATTGTCGCCGCGGCCGTGGACAAAGACGACTGTGTGCGAGTGGCGGCGCAGACGGCGCAACGGTGAGGCAGGGGACGTCCATGGTCGGTCGATTGGGGAGAAGAGGGAGTGAGTCCGCTGATTCTTATCCAGTGAAGACAGAAAGACGGAAACACATGCACTTTTATACTCCGTGAAAGGTAAGCTCACCACTTGTCAGAAAACCCGCGTCTCTCTTATGCCGCCTGATGCACGTTACCACTGTTAGGCCAACGACACATCACGACCCTCATTGCACACACAGCCCAGCGGGAACCCGATACTGCGCCATCGTTATCCCTGTAGTCACGTGATGGACTGGACTTGTTGAATCCTGTATTGTGACTTCGAGACAAGGCTGGGCATCAAAAAGATGACATCCGGAGGGGAGGTAGAAGCGCTGTCTCTGTCGGTGGTGAGCTGTCGATGCTCTATTCGCTGTGCTAGACGGTCATGATGGCAGGAAACCGGCTCTGTTTTGTTTTTGACTGCCACGGCATGATTGTCTTGTACTCGTGGCACCCTTGAGACGGCAGATATGTGGGAGAGCTGTGGCTTGAGATGCGTAGGAGGCCATTGGATGGGTATTGATGCCTCGCTCGTGCCCGATCCATCGCCACTGGCTGTGTTGGCTGTGTTGACCAGCCTTGCCTGTCGCGTATTCATTGGCCATTTTTGTCTCTTGGTACGGCTGCAGCGTTTTTGCTTCTCGCCGGTGCAGCCCGTGTGAGTGGCAAAGGCCAGGGGTGCTTTTGGTGTCCGGGCGTGCATGGCCGCGTGCATATAGCTGCAGGCAGCTGAGCCAGAAGGGCAAAGGAGGGGGTAAAAAGTAAAAAAGGAAAAGCTGACACGCGTTAGAAACACACTCGATAACTATTATCCGCAGACCGCTTGTTCGAATAGCACAACCCTCAAACATGCAGAAATGCAAACAGTGTTCGTCTCGGGGAGGGGATGGGGAGGCGTTGTAGAATGGAGGGGGGGAAGACGAGCAAAGCCGTGAGAAGATTTCGTCCATCTCTACTATCTTGTCTCTCAAGGACGGTGAAAGAGACTCTTGTCGAATGTTCACGCCTTCCTCGCCTGTCAAGTCGATTGAATTGCCTGTTTGGGGAGGAGCCTCGATGTTAGCGTGTGCAAGTAGGCTCGGCAAATGCGCCTTCCCAAAACGCCGGGATCCCTGTTGCCTCACAAATTATCCGTTTGCCTATTCTCCTCAGACGCCTACTTCATAGTCTAACGAATCAATTGGCAGCTCTGCAATGCAAATAGACGTAATTTTGGCTGTGCCGGATGGCTGGCAAGACGTCAGAGCACACATGAATCCCTCCGTACACGCACGCCCTTGTCCCCCCATATGCACTCTCCTTGCTTGTGCTTTTATTAACCCACCATCCCTTTGTTGATGGCCATTTCCTGTCGCCCACTGCCAGTCGCAGCTTCCTCGCTTTCGCAAAGTTATGCAACCGTTGCATTTTATGGCAACCGTATGGCTCGCTCTTTCCGCCTTGGAATTCTAATCTGTACGCAGGCGGCGCGCTTCCCCCTTCACGCCTTCCCTCCCTAGTTTCATACTTTCCTATCCGGGTGTCCAATATATTGTGTTCTGTCCCTCTCCTTTGCTTCAAATTTTGTGTCTCCTACACCTTTTTTTGTCCTCTCGTTTTTTCCCGAGCCATTGTCTTGCACGGCGTAAATATATGCCCTCTATTGAAGGCCTCTCAGATGCGAACCAACGCTTACGACTCTTAGCGTCCTGCTACCCACGCCACCTGCCACCCATCGTCCATACACACGCCAGATCGGCCAGTCCACAGCCACCAGCCACGCAAGATTCCAGTTTCTCCCTGCTCCCTCCCTCCCTCTGGCCTCACGCCTGCGTCTGTTTGGCTTTTTGCCTCTTTCCATGCAACGACGCTTGGCCTGAGCAGGGGTGCAAGGTGTATCTTTGTCACTGTGCGTAAGGTGCGTGTGTGGGAGGACAACGCATAACCTCTTTAAGAGCCCATTGCCAGTTAAAGTGGTTGCAGCAGCACCACCAACTCCTCTCCTCGGCTCCTCCACATGCAGCTTCTCAGCCTGGTGGTTGATAGCATTTCTAATTTTAATAGCTGCAGCTCTGCTGTATCTGCGTGTTTCTTTGCCCGTGGTCTTTTCATTTCCTCCATATTTTTTCAATGTTGCCTATCACCTTTATCTTTATTTCATGACAAACGCCAAACACCAAATCGACAAACGTTGACAGCATATCCAGCTGCGGTTGCAACCGAACCTGACGACATACACGATTTTACGAACAATATTTCTCTACCTTACAATGAGCTACCATGAACACCATCAAGGAGCCAAAACCCGAGAAGCGAGGCTTTTGGAGCAGCCTCTTTCGCTCACGGAACTCCCGGGACAAAAATGCAAAACTTGTATGCTTCAGCACTTGGCGCAGATCATAGTGTGTGTGTGTGTGTCCTTGATACTAACCAGTGTAATACAGGAAAAGTCACGGCACAACAGGGCCGTGAGTGACGGCGTGGACGATGATCTTTATCAGGCAGCGCAGCGAAGGCCGCCTCCAGGACTCGGCCGGTCAGGCACGACGCAACCCCGACAGCAAGGCCTGTGGCCGTGCAGCAGCCACCGCAGCCGTCGAACCGGAACCTGAAGACCAAAGCCACAGAGCCGGCTTATGGTAGCCAGGCAGCAGTCTACCAGTACCCCGACCGGGCCACGCCAAAGCCCGCTGCCGGCCCCAAACGTACTACATACGCCCGGCAGTTGTGGGTCGTCTTCCAGCCGGGCCAAGACCAAGTCGTTACCAAAAACAAGCGGCGCATCATCCCGCCTGCACCGGTCAGTCCGTTGACTGAGTGGCCTCCCAGCCACATCTCGGCCGAGACGGAACTCCCTCTCGAGTGGCCATCGAGTACATTTCACGTGGCGCACCAGTCCATAGCGGCTTCAGAAAAGAGGTCCCGCACGCTTCCGAACACTACTTTACTATATATAGTACCACGACAGGGAACCAGAAAAAGCTCGGACCCAGCCGGAGTGGGAGGCGGAGCCGGAACCGGGAACGAGACCGAGATCGGGGACGGGGAACTCGTTGGGGTGACAGAGACTCCGACCCGGGACGACAGCAACAGCCGCAGCGCACGCTCCGAAGAGAACACAACAGATGCCGCCAACCTTCCACGACTCCATGACACAGTTCATGACGATGCGCATCAACCAAAGCCAAGGGTCCACGAGCGCGTCACTTCCTCCGCTTTCCCCTGGGATACTCTCGAGCAGCCGAGCTATGCATTCTGTTTCGGCCGATGGCCAGGCACGATAACACTGAACCACTGGGCCGGACTGTCGGGTAACTCGCCGTCTGTGATTGCACTACGTGACTCAGGAGTCCGTCCTCGAGAAGTGAACCTCACACATATTTGCCAACGGTTGCGTGATATCCAACCTGAACGGCCTATGCGAAGACGACGAGGATCGGCCTGTATCGAAATCTGTACCGCCGCCTTTTGCGCGATCCTGATCGCGTCTTCAGCCCACATCGGACCATGGACCGGCAGATCACAGACTTGATCATGGTTCTTTCCGCCCGGACTACTGGATCGACTTCACGATACCACGCAATCAAGTCGTAACCCGCTTCATCTTTGACACCAGCCACGCCAACCACGACCAGTACGAACGCTTCTTCCATCAGTTGCTGCTCAGCATTGAGCTCGACCTGCGCATCTCGTCGCCGCTACCACAGCGACTGGGCCAAGGAGAAGCTTCTGCAGCAACTGCCACCTTCACTCCAGTGGAACTTGGCACTGGCCCGTCGCTGGAAGGATAACATCCGGGTCGACGCCTATGGCAAGTCAGCCGAACAGGTGAAATTGCGGCTCAAGCTCAAGAATCGCCAAGTCCGCATGCTGAAGCGCTTTGCTGGCATGATGAAGTGGCCCAATTACGCCGCCACCATTGCCAGCATGAAGCAGCGTGAGGCTGACGGCAGCCTTGCCGCCATCAGTTCTCACGCCATGGCCTTCTTCAGCGGCCTTGTGCTACAGGCGTGAGTCTTTTTCTTTTCTTCATTTTTTTTTCCATCAGCTTCTCTGTTCGCCCCTGCTTGTTCTCTAAGCTTACTCTTGTCCAGCCCACATTTCCGTTTACTATCATGAATGCACTCATCGATGTCGACCCCGACCGGGCCACGGACGACCTGTCTCTGTTGACACACCTGCACCCAAATTGTGGCTTCCAATATCGAAACAGCTACACGTACTGGACATCGACATCCATTGTCGGCAAAGTCCTGGCTCCGACGTGCCGTGAATTGGCCGGATGGGTCGGTCCTGCCCGCCCCACAGTCGACCTCAGCCGTTCGCAAATTGCTCGCATCCGAACCAGACGCCCCAGACAGTGCCTTTCGCCAGAGCATGCCTGCACGATGGCTGAACGATCCGACCCGCTTGGTCCACCTGCCGAAGTTTTCCCCGTGAAGGAGTACAAGCTCGTCTCTGTTGATACGTCCGATATTGTCGACACCGTCCGCATTGAACTGCTCAGCCTTCGCCCTGCTGCCGCGCCGTCAGCCTCGACTGGTGCCAGCCCGGCCTCTGCAGGCTCTGGGTCCTTGCCGCCACCATCGGCATACCGCTACGCCCATCCCGGGAAGCAGCGCGCCCCCGGGCTGGTTTGATGCTTCGGTCCAGTTTGGCCATTGACGGCATTTCGTGGCCAATGTGCCTTAACTACGACGTTTCTTTTGTTTCTTCATGGCCTGCTCCGGCAAGCCACATCCGCTCTTTTTCGACTATGTTTTTGATACCGTCAAGGCCGACGAGATTGTCAATGTCCACGATTGGGCCACGCCTTGCTCACCTGGTGCTGCCATAGCCGCAGGATACAGAAACCATACAAAGTCACCGACAGTGCGATTCGGGGGAGCCGGCATCCCCGGGCCGCGCTTATCCCTCAGTCTCTAAAGGTGGGGATGACGAAAAAGTGCTTGTTGTTGAGGCCTTTGGCGTTCCAGACAACGAGGTTCTTGCGCGTGCCTGGTGCTCGCACTGGGGCCTCAGTGCCATTGTTGCCAACCTCAGTGACACTTGGTGAGTGACGCTGCGTGGACTTTTCAACACCATCCATTTTTAGTTAACTGTTTTGTAATTGCTGACAGTTATATCATAGCTTGGCTTGTGCCGTCCGAGAAGCATATGCCGCTACAATCACGGTTGTCATCCTTGTGGATGGCCAGCCAGCTTACGGTGATGATTGAATGTTAACGAGCCGAAGCGAATTTATGACAATGAAATAATGAGCCATCCCAACTACACACAAGCAGACGACTGCATTTCCCGCAATGCGAAAAGGCATTCAATTCGATTATAATAACATGACGCAAAACTTTGCCTTGGCCCAACGCCTTTTACATCTCCTTTGTTCTCCTTTGTTTACCTCAAGTTATCATTTCTTATTCTTATATTCTTATATTCTTATATCGTTATATTCCTATATTTTTATTATTCTTCTAGTATGGTTTATGGCTTGCTCTCCAGTTTTATCTCATAATCGTCTGTACAACACAAATTTGCGTCTTAATAACCCCTGGGATGGCTGTCTTGCGGTTTAGCGTACGCATTTTGTTTACCTCGCCTTATTCTTCTTTTGAAACATTATGATATTCAACAAACTTGTTAATTTACTAGGTCTGTCTTTCTCCCCGGAAACTTAGTATCTTGTGCACGTATTCCGGCTAGGTGGAGCACTGCGCTGAAATGGCCGTGGTGGGATCTTGAGAATTACCAGAACTGGATTTTTTGTATATCAAGCTTGATTTTATTTTATTATTCTCAGTCTCTTATAGAAGGTCTATGGATATGTGTGATCATATACGACAAACGAAAAGAGGTGAAAGAGTAATTGAAAGAGAGAGGGAAAAGAAAGTAAAGAACGAAGACAAAACAACAACAAAAGAAACAAGTGGGAGAACGAGAAATAGGGGGGTTACAAAAAAAGAAAAAAAAAACAATCTCCTCCAGAACCAAAATTTGTTGTAAGATTGCGATACTAATGTAGCTTTATCCTGCCCCGAGTAAAATGTGTTGATAAGACCCAAAGAGATAGTGTAAGAAAGAGGAAATATCTATAGAAAACATGTGTGCTGAAAAGAGATATTATCGACGGGACAGCTGGTAATGCTTCACAGAAATTGAAAATGTTTCCGTCTAAACAGAACGAGAGAGAGTCATTATCGTCGTCGTTGTGATATGGGGCCCGGGCAGTAAACATAAAAGGAATAGCAGCAGCACTTTCACTTGCAGTGCTTCTTGATGCTGTCGATGCCGAGGAGAACCTCGACCAGCTCGAGCAGGGTCTTGCCGCCCTCTTTGATGGCCTCGCTCTTGTTGTCATGGTAACTCGAGGAAGAGCTTGGCACCTTCTTGACACCGCCCAGGACCTTGATCAGCTTTTTGACCTTGAGGATCTTGGCAGCCGGCAGCAGATCGCTCGCCACAGCCGCAAGCCACAGCCGCAGCGCACTCGACATCCTTGACCAGGCCATTGACAGTATCCGTGGCAGCAGCCACGGCAGTATTGTCCGCGGCATCCGTGGCCTCGGTGCTGCGAGCCGCAATCAGGGCGTTGGGCGCGGCGATGGCCGAGACAGCCGGGGCACCGATGGGGCGGAGCCAGTTATGAACGGCATCGTCGCCGGCATCAACGACAGAGTCGGGTACGGACGAGATGGTATCAATGAGGGACAGGAAGGAGCCCAGTGTCACAGCCAGGGGCGCATTGACGACAAAGTCAAGGGCATCGGCGGTGACGTTGCCCGTGGTGGTGTCGACGGGGACAGCAGCAGCAAAGGCAGAGACAGCCAGGATGGCAGCAGAGGTGAAAGCGTTGTAAAGCATTTTGAATGTTGGGGAAGAGGCAGGTTGTTTCTAGAAAGAAAAGAAGAAGGGTATAAGTGGGAGAGAAAGGTGTGAGTGAAGCTGTGTGTCGTTGTTATTTATGATTGTTGTGGATGAAGAAAAGGAAATGGATGAGAAACAAAAGGGATGGAGCTGCTATTTATGTTTGCTATGAGATCTATGAATTTCGTGAAAAGAAAAAAAGGCTTCACGGAAGTCGTCCTTCTCGAAAACTGTGATTTACAAGTATGCCGCCCTTCGATGATGGTCGTGACTGTCTTGTTGTGTCTTTTTTTTGGAAGTATAATAAAGAGAAGCTCTTGGCAAGTTGTCTCACATCTCACCACCCAATTTTGAAAAAGAAAAGAGTTCAACATGATGAGTCTCTTCCGGGTGCAAACTCACTCTCTCCAGTTTCGGGGCCGGACTTGTGTGGGAGCTAATATAGGCGCTTTTTTTGTCTGTTTCAAAGGATCATGAAGAGGATCAAGGGTTCTTGCAGAGCGGCAAGATCAAAGACCTGCAAGCAAAATGGTACTCCGCTATGAAAAAAAAGCTCAGAAAGCTAAATGCAATACATGGCTGATCGAGTTATATGCTCTTGTAGCTGGTAGCCAGCTGACACTTTACATTGTTTTTCACTGCATTCTCTGCAATTTCCAAATAAACAGTTCAAAGGGTGATGCTCCGTATTCTGGAAACGGTTCTCTCTTTCACAATAAGATAGAGAGAGTGTTTCGGGGCTCTACTTTCTCCCAAGGCTCGATGCAATATATATATTGGCCCCAACTTACTCTCCAAAATAATGAACTGCATATTTCTGGCCGTGGCAGAGCTTTGGCCCAATTTTAGATTTTCTTTTCCTGGGCATTGAAAGTTCCTGGAGGTAAATCCTACAGATTTTGGCACTGTGTGTGTGTGTAAACTTACAGTCGTCCTTGACCTCATCCCATTATAAACATCAGACCAACAGATATTTCGGCCATACATATGTTCTCGGCAAGGCACCATCAGGAAGACCGCCGCCGGGGGGGTGGGGATTGTGGCGGTGTCGGTCGAATCTGCATGGGCTTGCGTACACCACTCTTTTTTGTTTTGGGTTGTCCGGCCTGTTTGCATCTTGATAAGATAAGACTCTGGCAAAAAAAAAATACGCATCAAACTGATTACCAACTGCTATGCCGCAACGTTTATTTTGACATATCCTGCCATCCGGATGAATGACCGCAAAGGATTCAGGATGAGATCTTGGCAATCTATCTTTCCCTACCTTTTTTTATGCCAATGGCAGCAGCACGGCTGTATAAAAATATACAAAAATAAGAACCGCCAGCGGCGTGGATTTCCGGGAAAAGGCAAGACGTAGAGCGGCACAGTAGAATGGCCGCGGCGTATACCCCCTCCTAGCCCTGGTTGCAGCAAATGGGGATAATTTGTCGCTGGGATGTTCTGGATCAACAACAGCCTTGCTGCCAATGTAGCCGAGGACTGTTTGTACTTTCTCGGGAGGATCCATCAGTAGTGCAGCCTTCCTTCGTTGCCGAATGATGGACAGACGAGGGATCGACGACGAGGCTGTTGAATGGAACGCGAGCAACATCCATCACGATTCTCTGAACGATACACATCGCGTCTGTATACCACAAGAATTTCAAGATGGTAACAAGTTCACAGGCAAGCAAAGTCGGTGCCAGCACTTCGCCTCATTAGTTACTTTGATTTCTAAGCTCTGATTGTTTATTTGTCTCATCCTGGTCGAAGACGGGCTGACAGCGAAGCCCTTCTTTTTCTTTGACTTTCCCAATTCCCTTTATTTTTATAATCATGATCTCACCGTGAGCCGCTTCTGGAAGGAGTTTGCACATGGCAGCCTCTTTTAGTGATTCCAAACCGGGTTTCCTGCTTTTATTTTTTTATTTTTTATTTTTTTGCCGCACCGTGTGCCTCCTCAAGCTTAAGTATCTAATTTGCCAAGCTCAATCTACTCCATATTTGCTCTTCCACTCAGTATTTGTGTGCCCCTAGGACAAACATGTAATGAATCAATGGAACACGACAATGTAAAACTCTTCTGGCATTGGCTCCTGTCCACGGCACATGTGCCTCTGATCAAAGAACGCCCTTCCTCTAGATGTGTGAGCCTCTTACCAAGATGTGGCCTCTTCCAGAGCCTTGAGCACCTTATGGCTTTCTTCTCACTTTCGTTGTATATATGTTTTGGGGTATTCTTTTGGCCCTCCACGCAAGGCCTTGTTCTTGCAAAACTTTGCTTTCGCCTGTGCTCCTCTTGTCCTTGACCTTGATAATGAGCCGCGTCATGTCCTCCCGTCCCCATGTCCTCCGACGGCATCGGGTGACTCTCTTATTATATTCTTTCTAAAAAATACGAAGACGATGACGACAACTGGCGACACTGCTCCTTACCGAAGCACCGAAGGAAGCAGGTGCGGAGAGCTGTCTTTTGCTCCAGCTGACGTGTATGTGATAGAATCATGGCTTCCCTTGTCCCTTGTCCCTTGTCTGGTTCAGCCCTTGCGTCTCATCTGCATGCTTATTGATAGCTTTTGATTTATTTCTTTTTGTCGCTTTTCATTTTACAAATTGCTGCCTTTTATTGCCGCCTCTCCCCTTCTTCCCTCCCCATCGCTGTCGTAACATACCTAATATACTAGAGAACTGGACATATGGATAGCTTTGTCTATTTCTCTTGGCGCAAGAGTTGGATACCGTTTACCCTTTCTGATCCACCGCCAGCTGCTGGGGGTTGATTCTTTATGACCACGATACCGCGTTGGATGGATGTCACATTGCCTCTTTTCAGTCTCACCCCAGAAACTAGGAAGGTACCTACAGCGTAGAGTAGATATTCGGTGTCGTGTTTGATTTTCATGGCATGCTCTTGTTCTATTTTGATTCCAACCTCCCTCTGGAGAAACCTCTTTTCTTCCAATATAAGGGATATCTTACAAAGATTTTTAGTGATGATTTGTACGAGTTTTTTTTTCGGCTTATGCTGCTTTGCCTCTATCCCCCTTTCTCCTGTCGCCACAAGATTAAATAGAATACAAAGAGAAAATAGATGAAGGGTCAGATGATGCGGCGGATGGGGACAGTGATATTGAGAGAAGGCTAGGCGTGGCCGAATGCGAAAAGAGAAGACCATGGGAGCCGTGAGAAGGAGTACCACCACGAGAAGCTCATTCCCTTCCTGATACTGGTGGCGAGACCTCGCTCATACCGGCGTTCTCCAGCGCCGAGATCTTGCTTTGCGCCATCAGACGACCAATCTTCTCCAGCATGTCGTCCGTCAGCTCGGGCTGGCCCCGTTCGCGCCGCAGTGCTTTCTGCTGCATGTGGAACTCCTCCAGCGGCGTCCGCATGGCCGGTGGCGACACGCCGGGCTGCGTGCCCTTGACCAGCGCCGGCCCGTACTTGCGGGCGTCCCTCTTGGCCGCCTCCTCGGCCTCCTTGGCCGCAATGTATTCGGGCGTGTGCCGTGTGCGGAAGCGCGAGTAGCGGTTGCGCAGCTCGTCCAACACGGCCTCGGTGCGGGCGGGCGCAGGAGCGTCGGCACAAAGGTCACCTGCTCAGCGTGGATACGCAGAGTGTCGCCGTCTTGGTCTTCGTGCTCGGTGGGGCAGTGCGCGGCCAGGGATGCGCACGTTGAGGCCCGGGACGACGCGGGCGAAGCCGAGACGGCGCGTGGGCCGATCGCGGTAGAAGGCTGTCGGGCGCAGCTCACGGATAATGACGTCGCGTGTCCGGCCGGTCTCGGGGTCGGTCAGGGGGTGCACAAGGCGGATGGCGTCGATGGGGATGTTGGACTCGATCTGCTGGACGGACTGTGAGGCATCGGTGGCCAGCGACGACGGGACTGTGATGTTTGTCTTTGCGGCATTTGTTAGAAGACTGTTGAGTGCCATTTCATCGCCATTACGATCTCCTCTTTTCTGCCTTCATGTTCCTGCTGATGTGTATGACTTACTCTGCCAACGCCCTCGAGGGTTACGGTGCCCTGCTCAGGCCGAATCTCCTTGATCGGGCCAATATTGCCCTTGAAGGGGCCCTCTGTCACCACAGCACGGTCGCCGGGTGCCAGGCACAGGAACTCGGGTGTCCCCGCCAAGCGCACCGCGCCTTGGCCTCGCGAGGCGAGATTGGGCTGCTGCCCTCGTTGCGCAGCGCCGGATGCTCAGCGTGCCCAGTGCGGCAGGCTCTCCTCCGCAAACTGCTCGTTGCCGAAACCGGTTCGTAAAGCTGGACCGGCCGCGCCGTGCCTCGTCAGCCATGGCGGCCGCATGGTTACGCTGCGGCGCCAAGGGGCCATTGTCCATGCCTCGCGCCGTGCCCGCCGCGCCTGCTTCTCGTGCAGGGCAATCTCCTCGTTGAGCGACTTGCGCACGTTGTTCACGCGGGTGTCGTGGATGGCATCGAGGCCCGCTCCTTGATCTTCCGCGCCGCGCCACCTGCTTCTCGGCCTGCGCCGTGCGTTTTGCGAGTTTCAACATCGTAGGCTGTGTGTGTGTGTGTGAGGTCGAGTTCCAATTCGAGGTTAATTCGAGAAGGAACGTCGAAAAGGAGGATGCTGAAAGCCGATTGCGGTCGATGAGGCCCTTCCGTCGCCAGGAATGCAGTGCGGAAATTGCCAATACACAGCCAGGGTCGTCAATGGGGCGTGCAACGGTGCGTTGCTGGCAGCTGCTGGAGCCGGTTGGGTGAAGCTTTTGGGATGGCGTCTGTCGTCTGCCAGTGTTTTTTCTTTCTCGGGCGCTAAGTTTCTTCGCCGAGCCGGCAGTGATTGGCGGGACCGGCCAGTACCTTGCCAACGCGAATGGTGTCACGTGACACTCTGAGCCGTTAATGAGCCGTTGGCACACGATGTGGCCTGGACTTATTGTTTTCTTAACGGCATGGTCGAATTTGCTGGTCATCTGAAGTTGGCGTTCAGAACTCAGCTATGTGACTCAAATGCCGGAATGAGAAAATGCTGTATTTTACTCCGAGAAGTAGCAGGCGTATGTGAGCTATTATGCGTCTAAAAGACAAGGTGCCTTATGACTTATGCAGCCAGGCACGTCATATTGTGCACGCTGCGAAGATTTCCTCGCACCCGTTTGCTTGCACCAGGAAAACGGGCCTATACCACGAGACTAACTCGCTCACTCACCGCGTCTAGTAGCACAGTCATACAAAGCCATTGGTGAGGCACGAGCAGCTGTACGACTTGTTTCTGCCCGTTTCCACTAAAAAGTCCTACACCTGGGAAAAATGGGTACGGACGTTGGATATGCAATATGCAGTGCGATCCAACCATTTCCCAACACCACGAATTGTTATCCACTGTTGGACATTGACTCTCGTAATCGTTGGGTTGCGTGAGTGCAGACAACGACGTCTGGCACCACCTGGGCCACAGCCCTGTTGGTCCGCCGCAAACTTGCGCGTCCACACGTCCTCTTTCTGGTGGAAAATATCGGGGGGTCGATACACACTTACAGAAAGTGCTCTACAGAGTACGAGTAATACAGTGGTGCAGTGGTGACTGCGGCGGGAGTCCCCAGAATTAAGAAAGACGCGATAGCTGCGTTTGTCTCCTTGTGCTCGTAGAGGCTTTCATTATCTGGCGGGCGAGGGGGGGCGTTGAAACACCCTGTAGCCAGAATCCGCCAAAGAAGCACACCGCAATGAAAAGACAAATAAGCACAAACAACAGCTTTTCGGTCATAAATAACGGACCCAGCAGTCTGCGTCTCTCCCAGCCGGCAAACCAATTTTTCTTTTCTGCTTTGCTCGCATTCACGAATATCGGCTCTCCGTCGCTTCCACGCGTCTTCCACCTCTCGGGACTTGGCCGCTTGCGTTTTGAACTAGAATGGCCAGTCGTTGAATTGGGATATTTCCCTATTTTTGAGTTTCTAGTGCCCCATTACCACTCTTCATTTTCGTACTCCAGCACGGGGAGGGAGCGCTGTCGTAATTCAAGGGGAGGTTTTCTTTTTTCCCTTCTTTTTTTCTCTTCTTTGCTTATCCCGGTCTACGCGACTGACGTATTGACTGCCCCATGTTTGTTGGGATGTAATTTCGCATTGCCCGCATTTGTGGGCGGCTTATCTTCCCTGCTGTCCTCGAACCGGTGCGCGGCGGGAACTTGGGCAAGATACCTGCATGATGATCGCCTATCTGGCAGTAATTCTCTCCAGCCTAACAATCAACATGAGAACAGGGCCCTGCGAGAACAGATACAGACTGGTATACCAATAGAAAGTAAGGTGTCGGGAGGGAGGCAATAGACAACCAAGGACAAGCAAACAACCATCCGCTGGGCACAAATTCCCTTTTCCTGTTTTTACCAACAGGAAAGAGACAGAAATTTGTCCAAAGAGTCTGCGAGAAGGCGGACGAGGCACGACAGCAAGTTCTAGTGCACTCGTGAACCTCGTGCGAGGTCAAAAACTATGCGGAAGCTGCGTAGCTTTTTTGGTGACAACTGACAACCAAGGAGGGATACTCGTAGCCCGTCATAAACCCGGCGGTCCTTTCAATATGCCATGTCTCTCGGCCCTGGGTGAGCCCTCCAGCGCTTTTATTCTGGGTCTCCCTAGAGGGCTTTAGGGCCAGGGTTTGGGAGGCTGGAGGAGTGCTTTTCCTTTTAGGGGATCGTTTTCCAGGGGGTTATGGCCTGGCGGGCACTGCAAATCTCGCCACTAGCTCGCAAAAAGGCTAGAGAGAGAGAAAGAAATGCAAAAAGAAACTAAGAAAAAAGAAAAGCAAAAGAAAAAAAAACAAGAAAAGAGGGAGGGAAAGGCAGGAAAAGAAGAAAAAGCATGAAAAAGAAACCGAAACGAGCCCATCTCGGCGGTAAATCTTGGGGCTCGTCTTGGCCACACAGGCCCTGCTCGCCTGGGTACCTTTTTTTATGGGCCCTAAGGGGGCTCCGGGCTCTCCACTAGCTCCAGTGCTCTTTGCAGATGTTTGCCCTTCTGTTTTCACGCTGCTGCGGCTTGTGCTCAAGTAACGATATGCCGAGCATGTTTCGCATGAAACGGGCGGACGAGCTGCGTCGCCATTTCGGTCCTACTGCCCTCTGCTTTCTGTTTTCTGCCCTGTGCCAGCCTAATCCTTGCCTGCCCTTGTCCCGAGTCCATGATGCCAACACGCTAAAGATTGCACGTACTCGGCCAATTGCAAATGGGGTTCCCGCTGTTCTTCTCCCTGGTATTAAGTATTTTCTGGTTCTCCGCCTTTTGTTGCTACGCGGTCTCGGCTCGTGGCAGCTCCTGCTGTGTCCCCCCCTGGCTCTGGTTGTCTGCCCTCCCGCTCCGCTTTACCGCGCCCCCGTGCCCTCTCTCCTTCTCACCTTCCTTCTCTTTTCTTTCTCATAAATAACAAACCCAAAAAACCCGTTCCATCCATCCACCATCTTTTTCCAACCCCCTTCTCTTTTCTCCATAGCATCAACCAGCAGCTCCTCTCGCACTCGGCAGTGTCTTTTTTACGCCTGCCAAAAAGCCTTGCTGCTCCCTCTCCAGCACATCCCCTTTTCGCAATTTTTCTTCATCTTCCATCGTCCATCACCGGTCTCTTTTTTTTTCTCCCCTCTTCTGCTTCTCTCTGTTTTCCTCTTCTCTGCCCTCCCCTACTCCTTTTTTGGGCTGTTCGCGATCTCGTACTTCGCTCGCCATTTCCGACTCGTTTTGACCTGATTGCCGACGCTTCTCAAACATTTCCAACCCGCTTTACACCGCCGCTCCTCCACTCCCATACATCACAATGGGCCCGAGATTCCCGCCGGAAGCTCGTCATCGTCGGCGGACGGTCGCCTGCGGCAAGACCTGTCTGCTGATGTTACGTTAACCGCATCCTCTCTTGCTTTCGCGATCGCCTGCCGTAAACACCTCCGCTTGCTGAACAGCTCTTCCCTGGTTTCCTCGCTGGGGTTTTGCCTGAGAGGACGAGCCCTAAGACCCTGTATAGAACCCTGCAGCCGTTGTTCGGCCCCCGGGGGCCTTTTGCGATCCCCACGTGCAGAGCAACAGTGGCAAAGATTTCTTGCTTCCGCTGCCTCCCCCCTTTCGTATATACCCTGCCCCCTGCCTCGTTCGTCTCCTTGTCGGGTTTTTTTGATCGGGGGCGGGGAAAACCAAACTTGAATTCTGGGCTGTTAATTTTTTGATCATACAATGCTAACTGGCTTCACAGTGGGTTTTTCCCAAGGGCACTTTTTCCCCGAGGGGAAAGATAAACACCCCAAATTTTGGGGCACCGGCAGTTCTTTTCGATTTCCGTTAAAAAACCGGGGCCCAAGGAAAGGGGGCCCCCCCGTGGGGCCCACTCTTGGGGCCCCAACCCTTTTGGGGCCACCCTCTTCCCCTTGAATTATTTCCCCCCATTGTGGGGGCAGGGGCAAGTCGCCGGTTTATTTGTCCTTTGCAAAAGGGCTAAAAAAGAAAAGAAAAGGGGGAAAGGAAAAAAAATTTTTGAATAAAATTCATTAATTTTTTAATTTTGAAACAAAACCCATTTGGGGCCCTAACCCCGGAGGGATTTGGGCCGATGTGGAGGGGAATAAACGGAAAGGCCAAACGAAAGAAAGCAAAATTTTCCAAACTGGGGGGGGGGGGGGGGGCAAACAAAGGCGAAAGGGCTTTTCGTTACCACACCAAAAAGGTCCATCCACGCCCCGCCCTGCCCCAAACCGGGGAAAGGAAAAACCAGACCCGGGTACCAAAAAGGGGGGCGGGCTGGCCCCCCACTTCCCCAAATTTTTTTCCTTGAAAAGCCCCCGTCATGGCCATGGCTCCCCTTTGGGGTATAACCCATTTTTACGTGCGGCAACGATAAATCGCTAAATGCTTTTCGACAACATCTTCTCCTCTTTCAACCCAACAGGACCACTGAAAACTGATTAACCCCTTTTTGCTGGGGGGGTCTATTTCCCCTTTTGGGCAAAGGGCCCGGGGGCATAACTATAGACGAAAGCCTCGCCCCTTTTTGCTTTGAGAACGCCAGCATATCCACCTTGTAAAACCCCGCTTTCTCATGGCAAAAATTGTTTTTCCCCGAGACTGCTAGACTAGACCCTAGATAGACGGACCCCTAGATTATTTTATTGTCGTATTTGCTTTTGTGTGCACATCGCTTTAACGCAGCTGCTTCCCGCCTTAGTGCCTACCGTCCCCACTGTTTCGAGAACTATGTTGCCGATGTCAGAGGTTGATGGCACAGCATGGTCGAGCTGGCCCTGTGGATACCGCCGGCCAGAGGACTACGACCGGTTGCGCCCTCTGTCCTACCCCGACCTCGCACGTCATCCTGATCTGCTTCGCCTGTTGACTCGCCCGACTCGCTCGACAACGTCCAGGAGAAGGTACGGAGTCCTCGCAGACGCTTTGTTTCCCTCCCGTACCTATACGCATAGCTTCAACTAACGCTCTATCCCCCCCCCTTTATAGTGGATCTCGGAGGCTTTCTGCACTTCTGCCAGGGTCTTCCCATCATCCTGGTGGGCTGCAAGAAGGATCTTCGCTACGACCCCAAGACCATTGAGGAGCCTGCGCAAGACGAGCCAGAAGCCCGTCTCGCCTGAGGAGGTACGAATCGATAACGGTGTCCTATTGGCTATTGGCCATCTGACGCCCGAATCCCCCATGCTGACAAAACATTTAGGGTGAGGACATCCGCAAGAAGATTGGCGCCTACAAGTACCTCGAGTGCTCCGCCAAGACCAACGAGGGCGTCCGCGAGGTGTTTGAGCATGCTACCCGCGGCCGCTCTGCTCTCACGCAGCGGCAAGAGAGGAAGCAAGAAGAGCAAGTGCTCGATCCTGTAGAGGGCGAGACCGAAGCCATACAACAACCGGGGCCTTTTTCAGCACACGGCCAGCCTCGATCGGCGCTCACCGTGTGCAGGCAGTCGCTGGTTGATCTCCTTATACTCTCTTCTGGCTTTCTTGTCTATTCTATCACCTGTCTATCTATTGTCTCTGCTCTTGCGATCAACCCCATCTTGTAATCCATTTCTTTTTTATTTGTTGTCCTTGCCAACCTTTAGGTTTCCCTCTTTTCCTCAGTTTCTCTTTTCTGTCTGCCTGTCTGTTCACCCTAGGTCGCGGTTGCCGTTGCAGATGCAGAGCCGAGCCTGGGCGCGCTTTGTTTGTTTGACGAACATTGGCGGGATCCATGGCGGCTGGTGTGATGGATTTGGGCTGGGAGTTTTGGTTCTATTTTTCGTGCCGTTGCTACTTGCTGCCACGACTAGCCTGTCGAAGAATCATTCGTCTGGCGTGTCATAATCGATTGGGTCTCAGAACAATGAACAACACCAAACACTCGGAAACATAGTGGGTGGGGGGAAAGACAGAGGGCAATGAGGGACTGGGGCTGTCAGGGAAAGGTGTGAAAACCCTTTCTGGCCGAGCCTTGGATCTCTCTGCCAGCTCATTGGCCTTTGCCTCTGCTTTCTCCCTTTTGTTTTATTTCCGATGATACGAAGCTGGAGGGGGACAACATTTGCGGAATTTTTTTTTCTCTTTTAGTTAAACTAGTTCGTCGTTTTCCCTGTGTTTCTCTTCATCTTATTTTATCTTTCTGTTTTGCTTTCTTCCAGGCCTTGTCTCATTCCGTGCCGCCATTAAGTGACGAAAGAAATGTGTGATTGGAGGCAGAATAAACAAGAGTGATTGCGACCTGAGAGCGCATGTTTATGCCAGAGACAAGGTTTGGTATCTCGAGGAAGGGCAGGGGAAAGAGCTGTGTTTTCCTGCCGGGGTTTGGATGATGTCATTTAATTTTACATACGTTGCGCTTTCCTCTGATTCAATGCGGTAGACAGATTGTTTTCTTGTCCGCGATAGTTTCGCTCCTTATCAACACGACATAAAACGTCTAGTTGTAGACGCCTTCAAGTTTTGCTCGTCGTGCAGTCTCGTAAACACTACGTCGTGCGTGCACGAGCCTTTTCTCTTTCGATCAGAGAGTGTGCGAACAAGACCTTTGGACATAGGGACATCACAGCAGCAACAACTGCGACTCCTTGGAGGCCATGAGCAGGGGCATAAATTTGTATTCAGCGAGCACAACCGGGCCAGAAATAAAAGGAAATAAAAGATACAGAAAGACCGCCACGTTCTGCCATTCTTCAAGAACCAGATATCGGACAAAGACTGTAGCCTCTTCGTTGTCTCCCACTACTCTTGTCGTCTCCACGCCAATCCTCGCGGTTGTGCGCATTCCCCGGTCTCCCTCTCTCCCCCGCCTGCCGGCGTATGCATGCCGTTTTGGCTGCACAGATGGTTTCTAAACGGGGCAAGACTGTTCACAGGGGAAAAGAGACAGTGTTAGTTTGTCGGTGTTCATCCAACCTTTCTAAAGGCATATTCAGAGGCACGATGGGACTCACAGCGCTGCAGGAGCCGCAGGTCTTGGTGCCGCTGGCGATGGAAGCGCCGCACTTGGGACAGTCGTTAGCCGTGCATTTTTGACGTGAGCAGACTTTGGGTTTGGGGTTTGGGGTTTGCTGTTTGGCTTTGAAGCTTGTTGGACAAAATGACCGGTTCTTGTTTTGAGTGGCAGTGGGAAGAGGAGAGAGAGGAGAAGAATGGGGAGAAGGGTCAGAGGGCAAAAAAAGAGGGGAAGGCTTGGGTCTTGTGTTTTGCATCGCCCTCTTTACGCTTTTATAGTACGACCAGAAAGTAATATATAGCAGACGCGCCACGCGGCGTGAGGAAGGAACAACGCAGATAGTGGACCAAAGAAAAGTGCTGCCGCGCGCAACGAGCGCCGTATGCCTTGCTACTTCCTGCTTTTGGACGTCGTATTACTTTCCTCTTGCTTCTCGTTCGCGCCTACCTCAGACAACGCAACCTCGTGCCATGTCTTAAGCCCTTCTTTTCCGGCGGAAAGAACGATGCGACAGCGCGTATGCAGAAGTTAGCAGGTGCCCTCTCCACCCGCCTCTCCTCCACCTCTTTCCCTGTTCTCGTTGGGTGGCCTTGCGAAAGTCTCGGGCCATTGGATTGTCACAAAAAGGCAGGAAGCAAACGTCATTACCCAAAAGGCAAGTGAGATCGCGTGGGGGTCAGCCTCTGCACGTCTCGGTCTTGGGCGGTTTCTCCTAGAACCTAACCTTGCCTCTCGACAATTGTTGATAAGCGCGTCCTGAATAGGCCGAAAAAGGACGTTGTTAGTGACTAGAAGGTAAGATACCAAACTTGGAGTCAAGTAGGGCACTCGGCAAATCAGCATGGCGGTATTAGTCGGACCCTCCAATAGACGAAAAGTTCAGGCAACTTTTACAGGAAATGGAGAAGCAGGGCGTGAGACACGCCACTAAGGCTCATATGAACGGGAAAGAATCTCTTTTTTTTTCGGAGCGCCGCGTGAGAGTGGAGGAGTGGAGGAAGTGGAGCGCAACGCTTTGGAGGGAGAAGAAAGCAGCCTTTTTGCGGATGACCAGAGAGTCGTCTGCCTTGGCAGTGCTGTCACGAGGGAAAATACGTGACCGAAAATGCATGTAGTTGTGTAGCCCCGCGGTGGACGTCAGGTTGGCCTTTTCTTATAAGAAAAACGAGGCGTATTGGTCTTGCTGGCTTTATTAAAAGAAACCTTGTGTGGTGTTTGTACCTCGACAGCAGTCTTGCAGGGTTGAAGAGGGCAAATAGAAAGAAATCCGGAACAAGCAACACCTATGCATAGTCATAAGTATCAATATCTAGTAGCACACAGAGTATAATACATAAGATTCTGAGTCATGTAATACGTGGGAAGTAAGTCAACGCAGATCCTCTCCGCTTCCTTGTGAATCCTAATACCCATTTATTGTGCCCCTGAAAAGAAAAAGCCCAGGATGATATGATATAGCTATGTGTATGTGTGACTGTGGATGCGAACACTTCGCGGCCACATATGAAGAAAACATAAAAGAAATATACAAATAAAGAACAAAGAGAACAAGACAGTTAGTTTGTTTGAGTTTGGGAAGAAAATAGCGCCTGCTTATGACGGTGCATAGAAAACTCTGAAGAAAAAGAAAGCCAGCGAAAGTAACTGAAAAGAAAATCAGAGGTCGTATCCCTGACTATGACTTTGCCTCTCACCTGCACTGAGCAGTTCCGCCCTCGCCCTTGATGATCTTTGCCCACCGCCTGCAGGAGACTGATGCCCATTACAGCGCACCCAAACACCACAACACCAATGGCCACATATGTGCGCCAAACTGCGCGTGGTGAGCTTGATGTAGCAGAGTGGCGGCAAGATGTACGCCACTGGCGCAGGGCGCTAGTAGCGCCCACGAGCTCAAAGATGGCGCCCAGGTCGCAGGTGATGAGACTGAGCGTCATGGCGCTAACAACGAGGCTGGTACTGAAGATGAGGTGCAGGTGCATGTTGAAGGGCTCGTTGGGGAAATAGTAGTTGAACATGACCTCGCGCATACAAAGGCCTCGAGCGGCAGCGTGGTCAGCATGTTGAGGCCAAAAGCAGAGGCGTGCAATGTTGACCATGGTGTTTGTCGGCGGGAAAGTTGTTGAGACGTTGCCGAGTGTCTTGTCGCCAAAGGTGAGGAAAGCCGCAAGGGCCATGAGCATACAGGCGACCATGGACACGGCGGTGGATATGTTGCGTGACGCGCGAGAAGCGGTCAATGGTGGGCGTTTTGAGAGAGCCGTATGAGGAGCGAGTTGTGATGGCAGACAAAGGCTGCAAATTGAAACAAGGATGGTTAATACGGCTGGCCATTGACAACAAAAGGACGACATACGGAGTGCAACGAAGGACAAGGACAATGGCAAGTCTTACCGAATGATATCACGCCAATGGCCTGGAAGATGCCCGAATTCACCGTGAGCAGCGGTCGGCTGAAAGATCCGCGCTCCTCGGCCGGCCACCATGGCACCCTGCACCACCACGGTGACCAATAATGACAATCATACTGACCAGCGCAAACGTGCTGGCCTTGGCGAGCTTGGCAATATCCCGGTACACAAGCGTCAGTGGGTACGACACTGCCAGAATAAAGACCACAATAACGGCTCGCCGGTCGGTGAGCAGGCCCCAGGGCTGGCACGTCGTGCAGGCCTGGCCACACGGCTGTCAGCACGTGCGGGATACTGTCGCGACGATGACGCCAAAGGCCACCATGCCGCCAAAGGCAAACACCCACTGTGCCAGGCTGATGGCGATCAGCCCGGTCCGGCCAAAGCAGTGCTCCACGGTGCCCTGGAAGCTGCTGGCGCCGCTCAGCTTGCTAATTGACCACAATAAGCCGGATGGTCCAGTCCACAGCCACGGTCAGCACCACCAGCAGCATCGTGCCCGCCACTAAGTCCGGCCTGCTTCATGGCGTACGGCTGGCCAATGATGCCCGCGCCAATAATGCTGTTGGCCATATTCATAAAAGCACTGCTCAGTCCGGACTTGGGCCGGCTGCGCTCGCGCTCGGCCCACTCCTCAACGTCTACGCGTGTTGTCGATCTCGCCCGATCGTGCCAGAGTAACCGAGGGCGCCTCGATGTTCTGTGAGCAGTGGCAGGCGGTGCTGGCGGTCGAGGTTCTCGGGGGCCATGTCGAGGTCAAAGTGGTCCAGGTCGTCGTCGTCATCGTCGTCTGAATAGTCGTGGTTCACGCCCAGCCTTCGTGGGGCGGTGCCGTTGCCGTTGCCGTTGGCATTGCCAATCGCCATTGCGTGCCGTGGATTGAGGCTCGTCGTCCACGGCCGTGAGGTCAAAATCGCACCCGGTTCGGTGTCCGGACAGAGCCGCTTGCCGTTGGCCGAAGGCATCACGAGGCTGGGCGGCAGCCTTGTGCCTGACGCTGTTCGGGAAGGCGGCCCCGGTTTGCTCGCTTTCTAACGCCGCTGCGGAGGTCGCGGCCCTCGCCTTGTTCATGCTGCCGTCGCTTCCGCTATCTCGGCCGTGCTCGTCGCCAAATATGTCGTCATCGTCGTCGTCGCCGCCGTTGGTGCCATGAGTCGATGCCAAGAGGCCAATGTCTTCTCGGCCTGCACCGGCGGCTTCGTTCCGCTGCTTCCGTGCAGGGGGTCTCCGCCACTGCGGCTGCCGCCGCCCTTCTGCGCCTTGGCCTTGGCCATTCTGTCGTATATACTGCCGCGTGGGGCAGAGGTGGATTGGATCGATATTTCGGCCGTGATGTGGAAAAGTCAAGGTCGGCTTCGGAGTCGTGTTGGATGCGCAATGGCCGTTTTACCGATGCATGGTCGGATGGACGGTCGTCTAATCGGAACCGGAAATGACAGGACTAGAGGAGTTCGTCGAGTGTTGCGCATGGATATCGTCTCCGGCGTTGTCAAAGTCGACGTTCTGAACACTTGGCACCTAGCCGTTGTCTTTTGAAGATTTGCTCCGAAAAGAGCTCGAGGGAGTTAGCAGGAACGGAAGGAACAAAGGGTCCCCAAATGCGGCTACCAACGCCCCCCAACACAGAGCTATCGCTTTCTGGAAGCCCCTGTGCGGCTGGCTCCTGGCTGTGGGCCCAACACGGGCAGGCTCCTGGCATATTCACGCGCACCGCTGACAAGGCAAGCGCAACTCACGTTGATTCCCTTACTTGTACACTATTACTTGTACTTGTAAGATACTTAAACTGCCCGCACAGTGGGCCGCCACTAACGCCGAAAATAAAAACACGCCAAAAAGCGTGAATCCCAGCAGTCTTTACAGTGGAGCGACTACCAAAAAAATAGAACATCACCAAAATCTTGACTGTCTTCTCGCCGTCAACGCTTTCGCAGCTGCAACACCTCGCCCACAGCCAAATACCACGACTGGAGCTTTGTGGGCGAAACCGCGACTCGAGAAGCTGCATGTGCACTGTCTCTACGAGGCCATCCACTTCCATTTCCGCCAATCTGGCCTTTCGTCTGATCATCACTTCATTTGCCATCCACTTTTGCCTCGACTCGTGAGCTCAGCTCCTCTCGACATCGACTGGCCCTTTGGACGCAACACAACCCAGCCCGCCGACCTTACTGGCACTATATACACTTTGAATCCAGCTCATTCTCTGCCCTCGACCCCCCCGGCCTCGAAGTAGCCCGATCATGTGCCCATTGGGCGGCAGTGTCTGGACTGCCCTCAAATCGACCGTGAGGTGATTTGCCATTTGCCATTTGCCATTTGTCCTGGCTTCACCTTGACCTTGCCGTGCACCGAGACACCTTGACCAGGGTGCTCACATTCAGCCCCCCCCCCACGAAAATCCCCCTACCTCCTCGGCTCGCCCACCATGAAAAGCCCTCAGGAGGTCTACGAGGAGATCATTGCCTCCCATCAAGAGCTCGAGCGAGTCCCCCCGACGCCCATCTCTTCTGCCCACGCACGAGCGACGACGACCAAGACGACTACGATGACCCAGCTGCTGGCGGGGCGTCCCTCACAGCAGACGAGAAAGCCGCTCGCCAGGCCCGCATCGACGACGGCCGCCGCCGCCTCCAGCTGACAGCATGGGCTTCGCTGATCCTGGGTATCGACCGGGAAACAGGCTGACCGCTGGCTGGGTGACTGGGTCCAGCGTACCGAGTCGTTTCTCGTCAAGTGCGATGCGTGTGTGCGGGCCTGGCACATGGAGCGCAAGGCCCTCAAGGACCGCCTGATCAAAGAGTTTGACGAGGACACAGCCGCCATTATGGAGGGCCGGCTGCACGACTACGACACCGAACGCATCACGCGAGGCCTGAAGCGGGCTGTTTCTCTGCTCGAGACCCACGGGCCCATGTCCTCTGCCAAGCTCGTGGCCCTCGACGCACCCGCCGTGCTCGCATTCTATGAGGCATTATGCTGCGTCGAGTTCCTCAGCTTGCCCGAGAACCGCCGTCTTTTCAACTACGTGTTCCAAAAGACGCAGGAGAAGAAGCCACTCAAGATTGCATCGGCCGTTATTCCCACGATGACTGTCTTCCTCTTCCAGGCAGACCCGCTGCGCTGCACATTTGCACGCACAGCCTGGGAGCGGCGGCCGCCGCAGTCGCTGACTTCGGAGCAGTTCGACTGGGCCGTGAGCGACCACTTGGCGGACGCCATTGAGGCCGTCACCCGGCCCGAAGTAGCTGACGCTTATATCGAGCGGTTCTGGGACGGGTTTTTGCTGCTGCTCGACGCCATGAGCCCCCGATCTCGTGCTGCACAGTCTGCGTGGCATGCAGATCCCTCTTGACGTCTACCAGCTGGCCGTCAAGCACATGGAGCGTCAGTCTGCCGAGGTCCTGGCCCGCGTGCTGCGTGCTCTCTGTGCCCTCATGGACAAGTCGGCAAAGGCGTTCTGGGATGCATTGTCCCTGATGAACCCGCCACAGCTGCCCATGTTTGTGTGCGCCAGCCCGGCGTTTTCACCGTTTCTGGCCCGGTCCTTTGAGCCGTCCATGCAGCTCGTGCCCGACAATAGTGCAGGCCATGCGCGTGCGCGTGTGCCACTCCTCGTGGCATTCGTCCACGCTCTGATGCGCTCGTTGAATCGGAACCAGCGTGCAGACGTGTGCGACTACTTTTTGAACGTTTTTCTCACAAGCAACGCTTCGCCCGCTGTCACCGCCACGCGGAGGGCCACTCGACCTGTATTGCTGCAGGCCTCAATGCCCTGCAGATGACCCTGGACGGCTATCTCGACGCCCGCTATCGCCTGACAGCCGAGAGCACCCTCTTTGTCAACACTGTCATCAACAACACGGTGCGGCACCACGACTATGTGGTTCGTTCCGCCAACCTGCACCCAGGCGACCGCTACAACATTGGTTTGTCACAGGCCGCCGTTGGAGTCGTCGAGTCCGCCCTGGCTCTTGACACCCGTGCCATCCAGGACGAGTGGACGGTACTGCAGCCAGAATGCCGCGTACCTGCGGGCGGCAACGAGCGCCGGTCCAACCAGCTGTGGATGGCTTCCGTGCGGCGCTTGCACCCGGCCGCTTGGACCTTGCCCGCGTCATGCTAGCCGCCACTCTGTCTCTGCGTGGCATCCAGCGCTTTGCGCCTAAGAAACGCCAAGCTACTGTCGAGGACCCGTCCAAACGCCGCTTTCAACGAGGAGCTCGACAATGCTGCCGAGGCCATCGCCGCCACCATTGCCCGTATCAGCGAGAGTTTGAGCCGCAAAGACCTGCAGCAGCTGCTGAGCGCCGATGCCCAGAGCCGTGCCATGGACGCCGTGGCTGCGACGCTCGTCCACGCCGAAGACGCCATTCGTGAGTCTGGTGTACAGCTCATCAGCACCCTTGTCGACGAGGACAGCCGCTCCGACGCCATTGCCAAGATGGTGCACGAATATCCCGTGGCTTTTTTGACCTCGTTTGCCGACTCCGTTAGCCACTTGACTGGTGGCGACGACCAGCTGCGGCGGCAGCAGCAGCAGAAAACTGCTGCTCAGACATCAGCATCTCTGTCGGCCGCAGCATCGGCCTTTGAGCCCATGCGCCACATCTTCCGCTGCAGCAAGGACATCCTCAACGGTCTCTGCGACACATCGACTGGTCTGCTCCGCTCGCGGTCACTGACCCCCGACGAGCAAAAAGCCGTCAAGCGCTGGTGGACCATGGAGTGGCAGTTTGTCGACCACTCGTTCTTGCGGGCCCGAAGCTGGAGCGAAGACGTGGAAAAGTCTGCCATGGAGAACTACTGCCGTGATGTCATGGAATTTGCACAGCAGCTCATGGCCCAAGACGGCCTTATTGCCTCAGCATTGGGCGGCAGCAGCAGCAACAACAGCAACAACAACAGCGGGCGCGCCAGTCCGGCCAACGATGGCAGCGCTCCGTTCCTCCCCTTTGCCTCTACAGCCCCGGCCTCGTCGACAACAACCGCCGCCGCCCCCACAGCCGACGCCAGCAACAAGGACAAGTGCATGCAGGAGGTTCTCGATGCACCCCGCAAGTACTCCATGGGTCTATTCGAGATGATCCAGCTTCGCGATCTGTACCTGGTGGGCATCATTGTCCAGATTCTGGTCAAGCTGTTCAGCCGTCTCAAAGAGTACAACATGAACTTTCCCGACAAGTTTGTCAACGCGATCCGCAACACGTATACACCACATACACAATTCAAGAGCAAGTTCCGCGTTAACACCAATATGGACGACACCCAGCGGGCCGAGCTGATGCGTGCCATTGGCGACGGCGCGGACGAGGACGAAGGCGTCGAGATAGTCTCTTGGGGCCCGTTGAAATCAGGTACCGCGGCCGACACGACCAAGAAGAAGCAGACCACGATAGAAGCATGGTCGCGTGCTGGTGCTGGTATGGCAACAGCAACGGCGCCATCTATGCCGAGAACAGGTTCACTAGCTGTGCCTCCATCGTCGCTCACTAGCAAGGATGCGGCATCGCAGCTGACCCCTGGCCTCAACAAGCACAAGGCATTGCTGGACAAGATCAAGTCGAGCGCGGCAGCGAAGCCCGACCAAAAGGCTCTGCTGGCCAACAGGGCAGCTATTCGGGAGTCCCGTGCTCGCGACAAGGCCGAGATGGAGCGGCACAAGGCCGAAGCTATTGCCAAAGCCCGTGCTCTCCGCGGTGGCCCGCCTGCGCCGCTGAAGAGCGACATCATGGTTGACTCGGACGAGGAAGAGGAAGAGGACGACGATGACGATGACGACGGTGCGGCAGCTTTGATCCAGCAAAGCAAAAAGGGCGAGCAGATGCTCGACGATGCCGAGCGGCGGCGCCGCCTCAACCTGCAACAGATGGCTGCGCGGTTGCCCGTCAAGAAGGTCAAGATGGTGCGGTCTGCCAAGGACATGCGTGCGCGTATCATCCCCAACATGGACCGCCTGCACCAGGCCATCCTGGAGTGGGATATTTTCCACGAGGAAACGACCCGCCCAACACGCGGCCGTGCGAGGCGGTTGCCGACGGCTATCCGTCGCCTGCCGAGTACAAACGCACTTTTTTCCCGCTCCTCATCAGCGAAGCCTGGCGGTCGTTTGTCACAGCAAAGGACGAGTCAACATCCAAGCCGTTTGGAATCAAGGTTATTACGCGCATATCGGTCGACAATTTCCTCGAAGTCAGCACGGCAATGACACTGCCAAATGGCGAGGGCGGCGGAAACGGCGGCAATGGTGGTAACGGCGAGCGCATGGTGGGCGAGGGCGACATTGTGCTTCTGTCCAAGGCCCAAGACCCACTGACGGGCCGTACCGAGCCGCACTGTCTGGCGCGTATCTACAAGACGGCCTACAAGCGTAACGCCATTGAAGTGACGTACCGCCTCAACAGCCGCGGCAACCAAATAGTACCGGATTTGCTGCCTGGTGCCGAGCTGCGCGCCGTCAAAATCACCAACATGACCACTATCGAGCGCGAGTTTGCGGCTCTCGAGAGTCTGCAGTACTACGATCTCATGGACGAGGTGCTCAAGGCCGCGCCGTCGCCCATGCTGACGTTTGGTGACGCCGCCATCTCCGACATTCAACGCAACTACGAGCTCAACAAGGGCCAGGCCTTGGCTATCCTCCACGGCAAAGCCAACGACGGCTTCACCCTTGTGCAGGGCCCTCCTGGTACGGGCAAGACTAAGACGATTGTGGCCATGGTTGGCGCGCTGCTGACAGGCACAATTAAAAAACAACACGGGCGCTGTCGCCATGAACCGGCCTGGCAACACAGCGGTCAACAACGACAGCACAGCCAAGAAGCTTCTTGTGTGCGCCCCCAGTAACGCCGCCGTGGACGAGCTGGTGCTCCGTCTCAAAGCAGGCATCAAGGAGACAACGGGCGTCACGCGCAAGATCAATGTGCTGCGTCTTGGTCGCTCGGATGTGATCAACGCCGGGGTCAGAGACGTCACGCTGGACGAGCTTGTCAAGGCGGAAATCGCACGCCAGTCAGGCGTAACCATCACAACGATTGGCAAAGACGGAAAGCCGATCGCGACCACGACTAGCGGCGGCGGCGGCGGCCCGGGAGGCGAGGGCGGGAGCGAGCGCGACAAGATGCACCAGCGGGCGGGCGAGATCAAAGCTAAGCTGTCTGAGCTGTTCCCGGCACTCGACGCCGCACGTGCAAGCGACAACCCCGACCGGTCCCTCGTCAACCAGCTCCAGCGCGAGTTAGACACGCTACGGTCGGAACAGCGGCGCATCGGCGCACAGATTGAGCGCGACAAGGAGAGCGGCAACACGTACGCGCGGGAGGCCGAGATCAAGCGGCGGCAGGTCCAGCAAAAGATCCTGAACGAGGCACACGTGCTGTGCGCGACGCTGAGCGGCAGTGGCCACGAAGTGTTCAAGAACCTCAACGTCGAGTTTGAGACTGTCATTATCGACGAGGCCGCGCAGTGTGTAGAGCTCAGCGCGCTGATCCCGCTCAAGTACGGCTGTGCCAAGTGCATCCTTGTCGGTGACCCCAAGCAGCTGCCGCCCACGGTGCTGTCGCAGTCGGCGGCGCGGTACGGCTACGACCAGAGTCTGTTTGTGCGCATGCAGCGCAACCGCCCCAAGGACGTGCACCTGCTCGACACGCAGTACCGCATGCACCCGGAGATCAGTCTGTTTCCCAGCCAGCAATTCTACGATGCACGCCTCATTGACGGCGACGGCATGGCGAAGCTGCGGTGGCAGCCCTGGCACGGCGACAATAGCAGCACGTCGCTGCTCGGGCCCTACCGGTTCTTTGACGTGGAGGGTGTGCAGGCGCGTGGAGCGCGTGGCCAGTCGCTGGTCAACGACAATGAGATCCGCGTGGCGCTGCAGCTCTACAAGCGGTTCCTGGGCACGTTTGGCAGCGGCAGCAAGGCGTTTACGGGCAAGATTGGCATCATCACGCCGTACAAGGCGCAGCTGTTTGCGCTGCGGCAGCGGTTTGCAGACCAGTACGGGCCGGCGTGCTGGACACAGTCGAGTTCAACACGACAGACGCGTTCCAGGGCCGCGAGTGTGACGTCATTATCTTTTCGTGTGTGCGGGCCAGCCCGACAGGCGGCATTGGTTTCATGACGGACATTCGACGTATGAACGTCGGTTTGACGCGCGCCAAGTCGTCGCTGTGGATTCTGGGCGACTCGCGCGCGCTGCGGCAGGGCGAGTTCTGGCGGGCGCTCATTGAGGACGCCAAGGACCGCAAGCGGTATACGGGCGGCAACGTGCTGGCTTTGCTGAAGGGAGCAGCAGCGCCGCCGCCGCCGCCACAGTCAAAGGCAGGGGGCATGGCCAAGGTAGAGGCGGCACCGGCACTGTCCAAAGGTCCAGCCAGGATCAAGAACGAAGATGTGCACATGAAATCAGTGTCATCGTCGTCTGTCTCCTCCAGTCGTAGCAGTAGTGTCAGTAATGGCCGTGGAGGCGACCGCGACCGTCCGCCGTCGGGACCCAAGGCCAAGCCGCCGCGGGACGTCGGTAGTGGCGGCGACGATGACGACGAGGACGGCTATTCACCGCCTCCAGCTGCATCTCCGCGAGCCAATGCGCCCACAGGCCCTGCTTCCCGTAAAAAGCCCCTACCGGCTATGCTACCCACGACGTACACGGTGGTTGACCGGCCCAGCCGGCCCCCGATTCCAGCGTCCGCGGTTGGCCTCGGCGGTATCAATGCGCGAGGCGAACCGCTGCCGTATGGGCCGGCATCGTCGTCCCGGCCGGCCATTGTCCCGAGCAGCGGCGGCCCCAAGAAACGGCCTCACGAAGGTGGCCACTCGCCGACAGACGGCCAGCCCACTAGAAAGGTAATTTATGGTCCTTTTGTCCTTTTGTCCTTTTGTCTCTTTGATTTTTTCCGCGGTACTGATCTTCTCTCCGTTTATGTCGGTCCAGGCACTAAAGCCACAGGCACAACCACCTGCGCGGCGGCCAACGGACCCGTCCGCGATGGAGGTCCTGGCATTGACGGCGTTGCCGGCGGGAGTAGCAGTAAAGGGCCATCACAGCTACCGCCAAAGCCAGCGCCAAGAGTGAGTCTTTTTTTTCTCGGTATTGGCATATCTATCCAATCTCCATGCTAACCAGACAGCCTCCAATGCGTCCGCAAAAGAAACGCCCTGTTGACCCGTTCATCAAGAAGAAGAACAACACCAAGCGGCCGTAACTCTTTTTGCCTGACAACAGAGGTTGAAAAGGAAAGAAGCAGAAAAAAACGGAGAAGACAGTTGTGAGAAGGAAAATAAGGAAAAGATGGTGATCCACGAAACAAGCATTTGCATCAACGGCGTTTGTTTGGGGCAAAAGGTGGGAATGGAGTCGCATGGCATCTACGACATTGCATTTGCTTTTTTGTTTAGCTTCCGGGCCTTTATTTTTTTTCAATATCTTTGTTATATACATACACTGGACATGCATCATAGAGACATGGGGGAAACCCATCTCTGAGCACTAAAGATAGACACGAAAAGGCATCAAAAGCATCAAAAGCATCAAAATCAAGTTCTGGCTGTGGCGAAACGTGGAAAACAGCGTGGTATTTTTTAAAGAAACCAAACGATCCCCAATCGCCTTCTATAGAAACGAAAACCTTGCCATAAAATCAACCAAAAAGACAAGAGCACGAAAACTCGATTCAACAAGAACAAGCAGAATGCTATCTCCTTTATTCCAACAGTCTACTACTCTTGCCCTCCACCTCACAGGTCCACATCCTGGAATGAGTTGCCGTCGCCAGGCGTCGCAGGCTTCGCAGGCTTGTTGAGGCTGCCATTCTCCGCGGCCGCACCATTGCCGTTGCCGCGTCCTGCGGACGCGTTCGTCCTCATCCTCATTCTCGTCTCATCGTCTTCGTCTGCAACGCCAGCCTCGTCCTTTTCTGCCTCCAGATCCGCATCCTTTGTTGGCCGTAGCGCCACCTTTTGCTCGAGGCCGGCCTGATCGCCCAGCCACACCTTTTGGTCGTCGCGCGTCTCGGGGGCGTCGTCGTCATGTCCTGCTGGTGGTGCGGGTGTCGTGGAAGCGGAAGAGGAGGATTCCGCCTCGCTGCTAGGTGCTCCTGCCGCGGTGGCTGCGGCTGCTGTTGGCGTTGTCGAGGCGGGCGGCGACTGTGGCAGCTCCTTGTTCTGTTGTGGCGGCGCCTGCGGCGGCGGCTGCTGCTGTGGCTGCAGTGGTGGCACAACAGGCTCGTTGTCATTGGGGCCTGTGGGCCGGACGGCGTCGAGGTAGAAACTTGGTCACGCCCAGGATGCGCCCGCTCTTCTCGCAGGCCTCAACCCACTCGGGCCGCACGACGGGGATGTTGAGCTCGACGGCCTTTTCCCACGCAGTGCCGCGGCCTTCGGTCGTCACAAAGTGCGTCGTGTCGATGCGCACAGAGCCCGGATCGGGCACGAGCTTGGCGCCGATGCGCTTGACCGCAGCCACAAGCCGCTCGCGTGCGGCGCCCGGCAGAATGCCCGTCGTAATGGTGACGCCGCTCAGGTCGGTCATCTTGTGCGTGCGCACGACGAGCTTTTCACTGCTAAAGGTGCCGGCGCTGGTGCGCAGCACGAGGTGGAAGGTGTACTCGGTGTCGACGGCCAGGCCCGAGATCTTGGTCGAGTGCATCACCAGCGGGCGCGGGATGTTGCCGGCCTTTTGGCCGTTGCGGTAGAGCGACAGGCTCGTCAGGTCGGCGGTCGCGAGCTGGATGGGGTCCCACTCGAGGACGACGCTGGTCTGCGTGGCATTGCGGCAGCGCAGCACGGGCGTGCCCGGCGGGTCGACGCCAAATGTCTCGTAGATGCGGTTTCTGGAGCGCAGCAAAGCCGTCCTTGGCAGCCTGCTCCGAGGCGCGGTTGCGGCTGACGGCGATGTCGACAATGGATCCGGAGGAGATGTTTGGTGGCAGCAGGATGGAGGGGAACTCGATCTAGACGTGTTAGAAGGGGCACTGTGAGGGCGAAAGGGGGGAGGGGCGAGGGAATGAGGTCTGTTCAAGAGTTCACAATCCATCGGGGAGAAGAGCAGGAGGACGAACCAGACGCTTGTCCTGGGTCAGGAGGACCGTCACGCCGGCGTTCGACCTTGCCGACGGTGAGCGAGACGAGCATCTTGCGGGCTGGAGGCGAGTTTGATCGCGCGCGAGAGGTCGATTGGTCGTGTGCTGGGGCGGATGCGATGGTGATACCAGATGCAGAACAAGAAATTGGAGAGACGTTGATAGGTTTGGGGAGGATCGTGCCTGCTGTTGCTGAGGACAGACACCATGTAAGTTTCCACACGCAGTGCGCTCCTGGAAGCTGAAGGCAGGCGCGGCCCAGCCCACTTCCCCCAAATCGGAAGGCCAGGGGCTGGCAGCTCTCTGCTCCACTTTTCCCCTAGCGCGGTCGAGTTTGAGCTCTGTAGGCGCTACAGAAGGACATGTCTGACCTATGTAATTACTCTGTATTACTAATACAATTATGAAGACAGACTGCTCTATTCAAATGCATGCTTGCCGTGCTTTTTTTCGCTGGGAAACACCGTCGCAAACCACCACAGCGGCTCCGTACGGTTTTTTGAACTCGCATACCGGCGCCGGAAAACCTCGGCCATGCTATGCGGAAAAACCCGACACTGCGCCAATCCGTCACGCGTCACTGGCTTACCTCGTCAAAGCCCGGCCGACGGGCCACCAGGTACGTTGGCGTGCCAGGGGGTGGAGAGCGTGCCCGTAGCTGTAGCGGATGCTCAAACCAAAGTTCTTTCTGGCGCCCTGCTGCCAGCAGCAGCAAACAGCAGTACTGCTTGCCCGATTGGCCCGCGGATGTCATTCCCGGCCAGGCGGCCGAAACGAGGCCGCCCGGGCGCCAGCGCAGGCTAACAATATCGGGGCCCATGCTCGTGTAGTCGCTGACAAAATCGGGCGCTCTGCGCGCACACGACCGGAGAGGACAGGGGCCGTGGTTTCATGGCTTGCGGGGACAAGTATTTGAGAGTGATGGTTTAGTTTGGCCGTTATGATGGCATCCTTTTGACCAGGACCTTTTCGGGTCGTGAAAGAGCTTGGGCCGCACAGCCGGTGCTCGTTAAACGGCGTCTGGGCGGCCGGCTGTGGTGGAGTCGGCTGCAGACGCCTCTTTCGCTTGGGCGGCTTGTCGGACAGGTCCACCGCGCAGGTTGTGGGTTTCGAAGGACATGTGGAGGAGGATAGCCGAAGCTTGTTGAGACGGCGGAGGCCCTGCCGTGTAGGCAGCATATTGGCGAGGCAAGACAGCTGGCACAGATGATCCTTTGAGTGATACTTTGAGTGCTCTTGCGCAGCACAAAGCCTTGGTAACCTCGGAGCAGCATGTCAAGATTTGCCACAAGGTGTGGGAGGAGGAGGAGGAGGAGGAGGGAGGTGGGACGAAAGCAGTCAGGTCACCGCGACGACATTGCGAAACTGTTGCTGGTATTGGCGGTGTTTATGAATTCGCGGTAAGAAGTAGAACCCAGCATTGGTAAGGTGAGAAAGGGACGCCCTCGTGGCGAGAGCTGTGTCGTTGTCGCGTGTCTAGGTAAGAAGCTTTGAGGTAGATGTTGATCGTTTTGACGTTGCAGAGCTGTGGCTGTTGAAAATTCAAGCGGAGAAGCGCTAAAAGCAGCCGCTAAAGGGCATTCTGCCGGGCGGTTCAGCTTCGCTAAGCCCAGCTGCATGCGCCGAGACACAGCGCTAGGCGTGGCTCTAGCTACCCTCCCCTCTTTAGTGGCTTGTCCAGGTCCTAAAATAGACGTCATATGTTTGGCCTTTCAGATCGACAAAAAGAACTCGAAGCAGTTCGACACAACTTCAACAAAACAACCTCAAAGACTCTTCGACAGCCGTGCCCTATTGACCTAGTTTCCCTTATCATCCGATATCACTCGGACTAGGAGAGAAACCTCCTTTTATCCCGTCATTGTGCGCATCACTGCCACGACGAGCATGCCGGCCACGGCGGCCATGACCAACGGCCATGGCCACGAACACGACCACACCGACGACATCAGCCAAGCACTGCAGTTCTCGCTTTACCAGCACATCGACTTTGCCCAGATTGTGAACGCTCAATGAGGAGCAGTCCGGGTCAGGGCGCGCCCATTGTGCAAAAGACGTGGGACCAGCGCCTGGCCCGAGGAGCCGAGCTGGCCAGCGATGTCCGACGAGCAGCTGCTCATGCACGTCCCCTTTACTGGCCAGGTCAAGCTGCATGCCATCCTCCTGCGGACATCGGCGTCGGCGTCGGCGCCCCGCACGCTGCACGTGTTCCCAGAAACCGCGACGACCTCGACTTTGGGTCCGCGCGAAGAGGAGGCCGAGGCCAAGCACGCCACGCAGACGTTTGAAGCTCGCGCAGACGTCCGACATCCAGGAGTTTGCCGTCAAGCGGGCCATCTTTGGACAGGTGCGGCGACTGACGCTGTTCCTCCCAGACAACTTTGGCGACGGCGACGAGGACGTAACGCGGCTGAGCTATCTGGGCTTCCGCGGCGAGTGGATGCAGCTCGGACGGGCACCGGTCAACATCCTGTACGAGCGGCAGCGAACCCGGCAGACCATGCGCTCAAGGCACGTCTGTCAACCAGATGGGAGCGACACATTGGCGGCGGCAGTGGTGGTCGAGGCCCGGGACGGTAGCAATGTAATGACTGCCAGAAACGTGTTGCATGTGCATGCACGACGATACCAAAGAAGATGTACGCTTGTAACGCTCTTTTATGAATTCCACATGTCTGCTCTGCATTCTCACGCTCTCCTTAACATGAAGTCGTCCTCCCAGCCCTCCATCACGGTTCTTGGTTGCTCGTCTCCTCCATGTTCTCCTCTGTGAAATAAGTCGTCGTACGCATGGTCCTTGCGGTACTTGATCTCCTGGCGTTCTTGGCCGCGGTACGCGGCCTCTTCTCTTCTCGCGCGCCTTGTTCTGGCTTACGCTGCACCCGCTTGCGCAGTTCCCGCTGGCGGTCCTCTTCTCCTGCCGCAGATCCGGGTGCTTCTCCACCTTGGTCTTGTTGAGCCGGTTGACAATCACATTCTCCCGCTGCGCCACAAGCACACGGCTTGACCTTCTTACTGGTCCTTGAAGCTCACCTGGCCTACGGCCATACTGCCGTCCTTTTTCAGGTTCGACCACGGCGTGTAGATGATTGTTATAATTGTCCTTTTTGTTTCCTGTGTGCGTTAGTTGTCTTTGTTTCAAAAGAAAGAAAGAAAGAAAAAAAAGAGCGTCTCACCCTCAATCGAGTTGGCCTTTGTCCAACTGAGCCAGGTCCTTGACCAAGTCCTCGGGTATGTCGTCCCACGAGTCGCCTCGGGCAGTCTGAGGTAGATATGGGCACTGGACAGCTTGTCTACGTGAAACTGGAGTTGTCAGTACGGTTTCCATTCTAAAAAGAACGCATACCTCGAACTTGACGTACCCTAGAACTGTCAGCTTCATTCCTAGACTCGTTTCAGGAGACACACTTCCTAGAAAAGAACACTCACCACACATCCTCCTCCCAGCCAAATTTGATCAAGTCCTCATCTGATTGTACGTCAGCTTTCATAAGCTCGTAAATTCAAAGCCGTCTGCCTCCCGAAACGTGATATTTGCTGTCTCTCGATCGTACTTTCGAACTTGTCTTTTCCGACGTAAATGTACGCCGGCGGGTCCACGACCGTCGATGTGAAATAGTAAACCATTCTCGGCGAGACTCTCAGTGTGCACCCCGAGGAAGCAGGCGGCCGTCTCTTTTGTTGTATTCTCCTTCCACCGACACCGAGAGTTGACGGTCTGGGCTTCTCCGGCCAGAATTTGAGCCGTTGACAGCCTTATGCGCATACACGCTATGGCCTTTAATAGCGTTTATTCTGCATAATAGCGGTGTAAACAGTTGCGCTAGTGCACAAAGCGGGCTTGAGCTTTCCTGTCGATTTTTTTCTCGCTAACATCAGATATAGCTTCACTGTCCGAAAAATCATTCGATAGCAGAGGACGTGGTTTGCACGCGACCAGCCCACCTCCGACCACACCCCCGAACGGCGCGCAAACGACTCAATTGCCCGAGCCAGTGCACGGCACACCTCTTCCCGCCATTTCCGCCCACTTCTTCTCTTCCTTCTCCTACCACAACACATCCGCAGCACAATGGCGCCCCGGTTACTACCTCGGTGGTGCTGGGCGAATCTGCAGCGGGCAGCGGCGGCAACGACGATAACAGCGACAGGCGCGACAGCAGTCGAGGCGGCGGTAGCACCATTAATAGCAGCACACACGACAGCACCCGCGCTGGCTTCAGCCGGCCGCGTGGTCGAGGGCCGCCGTGGTGTCAAGTACGGCTGGAGCACATTGCCGAAGCGCGCAAAGCCGACACGCTTCAACCAGCAGACGGCCGGCCTACCGCTCCGACAACAGGGCCCGCGGCCGCGCTCAAGCGCCGGGAGAAGACGACGCCGCTGCGGACGGGCGTGCTGGCAATCAAGCGCGGCATGACGGGCTTCTACAGCAAGAGCGGCACGCGCATCCCCTGCACGGTGCTGCAGCTCCGAGGACGTGCAAGTCGTGGCCAACAAGACGCGGGCCAAGAACGGCTACTGGGCCGTGCAAGTGGGCAGCGGCTCGCGGCGGCCAGTCAATGTGACAGCGCCGCAGCTGGGCTACTACGAGGCCAAGGGCCTCGCGCCCAAGGAGCACTTGGCCGAGTTCCACGTGCGCGACGAGTCGGGCCTGCTGACGCCCGGCACGACGATCCAGCCCGACTGGTTCCACATTGGCCAGTGGGTAGATGTGCGGTCCAACTCGCGCGGCTTCGGTTTCGCCGGTGGCATGAAGCGCCAACGGCTTCAAGGGCCAGAACAAATCGCACGGTAAACTCGCTCAACCACCGCACGATGGGTACGACGGGCCCCTCGCAGGGGCAGTGGTAGCCGTGTCATGCCGGGCAAGAAGATGCCGGGTCGCATGGGCAACGAGCGCGTGACGGTGCAGAACCTCAACATTCTGCAGGTGGACAACGACCTGGGCATCGTGGTGGTCAGGGGCGCCGTGGGCGGCCCCAAGGGCGCGCTCGTCAGATCCAGGACGCGATCAAGAAGCCTCAGCCGAGCGCCGATTTTATTGCCAAGACGCGCAGCCTAGTCGAGGAGCGTTCGCCGTTGGCGGCCGAGCAGCTTGAGGCGGCACGTGTGCGGCATCTAGAGCTGAAGGAGGCGCGCCGCGAGGGCCGCATTGCCGACATTCTGGCATCGGGCGTCTCGGGCTGACTATTGAGGACGGCATTGTGGAGGCCGAGGCCGTGGGTCAGAATATCGTGTTCGAGACACCACTCCCCGAGGCGATTCTAGAGACCCCAGTGCAGGAGCCGGCACCAAGAGCATAAAGAGCATAAAGAGCATAAAGAGCATCTCTGAGTGTTTGGAATTCTAGAAGGGAGTGGGGACGACGGAGAAATAACGACTGTATATTCTCGACAGATTCTGGAGGTACCCTTGTATCGATAGTATCACCCTGTATTGACGCATTATCACACTGCTTTTCCCTTCTGATCTCCTAAAGTCATCCACAGTTATGGTCTGGATATTTTAAGTTTTTTTTTTGGAAATAATGCATTTGCTTGATGAATATGAATACATTTTAGAAGAGGGGATAATAAATATCAAGGCTGCAAAGCAAAGCACCCAAAGCGCACAATTCAAGATCTAAGTCGATACACCAGCCCAACCGGCGTAGTCGACTGTAATTTGCGTTTTCTTTCTTCTCTCAAACCTCTCACTATTCCATCACCGCTTGGTCCGGTTGCCGGAATCCGCGGGTCTCCTTCACCGGCTCCAGCACATTTGCCGAAACCACAGCACTGCCGTGCTCGCCTTGCGAACCGTGCAGACCAGCTGGTGGCACAACATTAAAGTCTTCCTCCAGCGCATCGACGTAGTCATCCGGCAGGAGCTGGATGCCACGGAACGGATCGTCGGTCACATCCTCGAGCAGGTCAATCTTGCGGCCGTCAGACGTCTCGAGGCTCCACTCGATCGTCTCAAAAGACACCGCGGGGGGTCGGCCGGTGGCTCGTGAAGCGCATGCGCCCGTGTTGCGCGTTCCCTTAACAGCAAAGTGAATGTTGATGCGGCGCGCATCTGGTTCATCTCGCCGGCAATCCAGGGAATGCGCTGCTGGAAGTAGATCTCGTCGCCAGATAGGCGCGGGCGCGGGGTGATGTGCGCAGGGCGTAGAGCGTCGAGGCAACGACGGGGCTCGAGGATTTTTGGTAGTTGAAGATGGCGACACTGCAGCCTGCAACAATCAACAGGAACCAGGGCAGCGTCCGCGACCAGCGGAAGCGAGACTTGACGACGTCCGGCAGCTCGCGGTCAGCTCGCCGCTCCATGAGCGGGCCGTCACGGGGCGGGGCGCGGACACATATGTGCGGTGCCCGCTGGGGAGAGACTGTGTGAAAGCGGAAGAAACGGGGGGAGGAAGACGGAGAGGAGGAGGAGTGCCGGCCGAGGAATACGAGCAAGACCGAGGCCGAGAGACTGCCGGGGCCGGAGCAGGCCGGCGGCGAACAGCCCTCCTACGGCCGTTGAGGACAGCATTGTATGGGTGTGTGATTGGGCAAGCTGTAGAAAAAGCCAGAGGAGGGCAGTTGAAGGTCTACCTTTGCGTCGGAACTTGAGTTGGTCGTCGTCGAAAATGGACTGATCTGCGAGGCACCTTGTCCCACAGTTGAGGAAACCCGTATTCTTATCAGAGCTCGCTTATGTGCATTTATACGGCACGCTTTAGTGCATGTGCTCGAAACACGTCACACGCGACGACACCTTGTTGCGGAAGGAGCATGGGACGACGAATGGCGGGCTGGCATCACTGTTGCCTGCACAAGAAAAATGATAATCTCAACATAGCATAATTTTCGACACAATACAAGTCCAGCCAGGCTGCAATATGTCGGGACTTGGAAATATGGACACAGCGCGTCTGCGCCGCGCATTCCGCACTATGCGGCGGACGACGAAGACGACCACTCGGACGATCAAGAAGTTCTCGATGAAGAGGGTGAGCATCTTTAAGCATCTTTAAAAACACAAAAAAGGGAGAAGAAGGAGAAGAAGGAGAAGAGAGAGGAGGGGAAGGGTTGATAGAGGCACGGGCTACACATCCCCAAGAGCATTGCTAATATTTACAGAACAAGACACGCTTATCCAATCGCTGGCTGAGCAGAACCAGCGGCGAAACGAGCAGTTCCGCCAGCTCCTGCTCGCTGTGCCGGCCCTGCAGCTGTTCCGTTCTTGATGGCCTGTTTCCGCTCGTCATCTTCGTCCACTGCCATGGTGTCTCTACTCGCATTTCGTCGCTGGCAGCCACGGCGTACATGGTGCATCGCCAGACGCCCACGAAGACGGGCATCCGTGTGCTGGACACGTGGAGCGGCGCCGACGTCAAGGGCAAAGGTCCGGCGGCAGCAGCAACGTTTAGCTTGTCGAACTGGTCTGCACGGCGGCTGCCACCGCTCGACCAGCACCTGCCACACCTGAATCTGGGCTTGTGTGCAGTGCTGCTCCTGTCCATCTTCCTCCCCAAAGGCGCCACGGCGCCGGCATCAAACACTCCCTACCAGCTCTTGAGCAGCCTTCCTGCAGTGGTCTACGGCATCGTACTCATCTCCAAGGTGACCATGGCTGGCGTCGATCCTGAGCGGGAGTTGAACAAGCTGCGGTATGAGTACAAGGGAGCGTGACGATAAGAGTGTGTGGCTGGTTTTCGTTTCATGCTGTCTTCTTTCTACCATGGTGGCCCACTTCTTTTCTATTTTTCGCTCTTTTTTACCTCTCCATGGTTTAGCGAAGAATCGATAGAATGTTCTTTCTTTGTCCGGCATTGCCGTTGCACCTCCTCTCTTTTTTTTTCCATCACGAGCTTCTGTACGACATAGGGCACGGCACGATCATGCAGACAAGCAGAAAAGATGCAGAGAAACCCCTGCATGTATTCATCTAGCCTTTCTCCTTTTTTATTTTATGTTTCTCGGCGTCGTCTTTCTTTGTTCTGCCTGATACTTCCCCTTTGCCCTACGGCTTTCCCGTTCCATCAACAGCCACCTCAACCAGCCGGGGTGCTACGCGTGACACGGATAGCCCCCCTAGAGTTCTCCTGCTTGTGACACCCGGCAATCGGCGTCCCTAATGGGAAGCCATCAAAACGCCCTGTGCTACATATCTAAGCCGAATTGGCGCTGGGAAACACGGCTGGCTGCATGTGGCTGTTTGGACCAACCCAGCTTACAAGGAGAGGAATATGCAAGACCGGCTACAGTATGGTTGTCCTTTGGAATTTTCGCACCCAATGATTGGATCTGCAGCAGCAGATGGTGCCAAGAACGTGAAGAGCAAGAGACTGGATGGAAGTGAAAGGAGAGATCAAATTGGCGCACTCGTTTCGTATAGCAATATACAGTTCGCTCCGATGAAATCCGCCAATTGGAATACAGCCGAGATCTCTACTTTGCATCACAAGTATACTTTTTTTTTTTCTTTTTCTGGCGAGCTGCGAAAGAACTCAACCAGGATCATTCTCCCTCGCTCATCAAGGAAACTATCTGAGCGCCACCTTTGCTCTACATGTACATGTACACTTCCAAAGGTGCACGAGAGGATCGACAAGTGCTTTGACCTCCCCCCAAAGTCTCAGAAACTTGGTAAGTATTCCTTTTGTTGAATAGCAAGTACACTTTTTGTCCCTTTGGCTTCTGGCCGTGCCGGCGAGTGCACATAACACGTATGCAAGTTTACAAGCGAAGACGGAGGACAGCCAATGTGGAAAGTAAGATACGTGCATGTCGTCTTAGGCACACAGGCGCCGGCAGCCTATCACAATGTGTGCCACAAACCACCGCAGCGCAAATAAGCGAGGAGGACTAGAGGTGCGGGCGGGAAAACGCAATATATGCACAGGGGAACCGTTTGGTATCACAAGCTTTGGCCTCTGTCTGATATTGTTGAGTTGATATTTCTTCCGAAAAATAAATGGCGTGTTTCAAGAACGACCCGTCTGGTGCAAGATGGCGTACTTTGTGCAACCTGGGAGGTGGGAGAAGGACGTGACAGATGTAGACCTTTAAAGTGAAGGGTGAAAAAACAATAAAGAAAAAAAAACCGAGGTATAGAAAAGAGTGCGTCTGGATTCACGGGAAAGGACCGAGCTGCATATTTATTTTTGTAAATCTTGCAGCGAATGAAACAAGGCTCGAAAGGGAAATAAGTTGGCCTGTATTTACAGAATCACTGGGAGCTGTTTGGTCTTTTTTTCTGATGGATATCCTCCCATTTGGGACGTGGATTTATGCGCTCCCTCAGTGCACGAGAGCCGAATCATTCGCGCGGAGGAGCTGTGTGGACCAAGACCCGACGTTCACCAAATCTATTAAGGGGAGCTTGGGGCGTGCATAACGAGGCCTGGTCGTCTCTGGAGGCGCCAATATGTTGGAGGATTAAACATGGTAAAGGCCGTTGAGTTTTCAAACCGAGGGTCTTTTTGGAATGCTCCATGCCGTGCTCCGTACAGACTTAACAAGAGAATTCACTGACATAAAGATGGAAGAGAAATAAATAATCAAATTACGGCTAAGAAACAAGTTAAGAGGCCCGCGCAGACGGGATCCATCTCAGCCGTCTCGCCCGCGTTCGTGCACACTTGCTGTCCCAGGAGGTTGTCCCCATTTTGCGTTGCAGTGGACTTGTTCAATGCAGTGCTCAGATGCGTCGGTTGCTCTCAGACCTGTCTGGACAAACTTATCCTATCTGGCTTTTCTCTCCTTCTTTCTCTTTCTCTCTTTCTTTCTCTCTCTCTCTCTCTCTCTTCTCTCTCTCTCTCTCTCTCTTCTCTCTCTCTCTCTCTTCCTCTCTCTCTTCCTCTCTCTCTCTTACAAGATAAGTTTATTTTGTCGCCATGTTGCCTGCCAGGGGAAAGGAAGTGCTAGCCACCCGGGCTCAAGATGGAGTCAGCGGTTAACTACTCCATACAAAAGAATGCGCGCGGAGCTATTGGATTAAAATGGAGACCAGGAGAAAAAAATCCACCACAAGGGGACGATGTCCATCGCGCACGAGCAGCTCGGAGGATAGCAGAGGAAATCATCCACGCACAGAGCTGTGGTTGAGGCCACACTTCCCACATGGCACCCCCGGCGGACGTTTGTTTTCTTTCTTATTTACTCTGTACTTTCTTCGTGCCTGGGCAGTTGCTTCTTTCTGCTTTCTTTAGCTTTGCTTTGCATCTGCTACCTGCCGCGCTTTCTTGTCCATTTCATCATACTCTCTGTACGAAGTGAGATACACAAACGTTTGAATAAAAGAGCATGGGCCATTTGTGCACCGTGGGCCTTTATTTACATTTCTATCGTAATTATCCTCCTCATCCGACCCTGGTTCTTAGCCCTCGTCTCCATTTTTCGCTCTTTTCCCCGGCCTCTTTTCCCTCGTATCATCAGCCCATGCCGCATGCTAGGGGCAAGCTCCTGGCTTAGGCTAGACTGGCTTTCATATATGAGAACCCCTGTCCGATGAGCCTACCCAAGTCGCCAGTGCATTATTTCTCTCGTCTGTGTATCTCACGCCTCTGACGCGTTTTCTCAGCTGGAAAGGACGTTTGTGAATACAGCTGTGTCCACTCACTCTGCAACCTCATGTTCTGTCTTATGCCACGACTTGTTTATCTTATTCTCTGACACACAGGTGCTTTTCTCATAAATTTCTCCTGCTGTAAAATAAGAAGAAGAAGAAAAGAGAGAAGGAAAAGGGACTGTGAGTACATGCACTTCCCCTATTCGCCGTCCTCCTTTTCTCCACTCCTCCAACAAACCTCTGTAGCACATTATGTGCGTCCTTTTGGAAATCTCCGTCTTTCTTCTCATGCATTATCACCTTCTTTTTCCGTTCTCTCGAATTCATACGGAGTTCCTGCAGCTTGGGCGGTTTCACAAACGCAATTTACTCTTTGCCGTCTCCCTTCCTCAGCCTTTCCCACTCACTTTTCTCCTTCCATCTAATTTTCACTCCTTTCTGTTTCGGCCGTCCATTTTTCTCACGGCCTCTTGTGTCTATCGGCTCCGACCTCCCCTGTCTTTTGGGGTTTCCTGCGCCATGATGCGTGCCATGGCTGTTTATTTACCCTCACGCTGTCGTTGTCGGAATCTCTCCTCCCTCCCCACAATTGCACGCCTTTTGTCTACTTTTCCTAAAAGTATTGATTTATTGATTTATTTGTTAAATCCTTATTTTGTTCTACCCATCTACGCATCCCCTCTAAATCCCTTCTCACCCCCTGCCCTGTCCCGTACGAAGTAATACATGTACATGTACATGTACATTACCAGCTCGCAAGGGACAGATACAACAGCATAGCTCACGAATGCTTTCACGCTTTCCCCTTGCAGAGTGATCTGTATTACCGTCCCCCTGGTGGCCATTGCGTTGGTGTATGGTTTGTATTTTACATGTCCATTGCCCTCACTTCCATCCACCCTCCCTTTTCTGCTCTTCTATTTATTATTCTCCTTTTTGCTTGTTGGGTTCCTCCTCCCATTGCGACACAATAAGATAACAGCCTTCATACACTCGTCTTAACACGCGTTGTATTCAGCCTTCCGACGAAACGCCTGTTTGATGCGCTCCGGCCCCCTTCCAGCCTTAATCCTTTTGTTTAAAAAATTGGGAGACTGGATGAAGGTTCTGTCTCACCTTTCTGCTGTCTGTCCCAGATTTTCCCCTTTCCCTTTTTCTTTTCCCTCAGAGGAGAGCCTATCCCATCCAGGCAATCGTTGTCTTCTTTTACCCGTTTTATGCCTGTGGAACAAAAAAGGGTCTCGACTGCCATTATCGTCGACGTTTGCTCCGCTTCTGCCGCCATTGTGACGTTAATCGGCCGACCCTATCCACTCGCATCTTTTCCTCTGCCTCCCTGTCTCTTGCTGTGGGTGGTTTTCTCCTGCATCAGTACGACGTAATTCTTTTTCTTTTCTCTTTCTCTTTACTCGTCCAAATCCGTGCCTTTTTTTTCTTCTGATCCCGTATCCCAGGCCCTGACAAAACGTAACTTCAGTATCACGACCTCATCCTCTCGAGACAGCCCGTCCACGTGGACGAAAGAGCCTCCCCGGAGCTCTCACCAAACCGCCGGGAAACCATGGCCAAGGACGGACCGCAGCATAGCGGTAGCCTCGTGGCCCTCGAGGGTCTGCCCGAAGCCGCCCTCGAAACCCAATTGCGCCTGCTGCCTTCGTCGTCGCAAATCCTCGTCTTGCCAAGCCTCCAGCAATATCTCGGAAAAGAAACGACCAACATGTCGTCCCATTTGCACCTTCCTTCTCTTCCGCCCCCTACGCCGCCTCCGCTCCTTCCCAATCCGTGTCTACTACGGCGCCTTTCGACGCTCGCCGCTACATAAAAGGCATTCCACGCCGCCGCTGCCGCCCGGAGAGCCATTGCCTTGGACTTCCTGCAAAACAACAACACCAGCAAGCATCAACCAGACCTCCGCCAAACCGCCACCACGAAAAATCGTCCTTCTCAATGGTGGCACAGCGACAAGCCATGCCCTCTGCATCGAGGCTATCCGGGAGCACGAACGCCGCTGCCGGCGGAAGCCTCGAGCAAGCTGCACTTCTCTTTTGACCAGCTTATTGCCCCACGGCATTGCCGGCCTCGAAGGCGAAACGAAGTCCTGCGGCGCAGGAGACCAGCAGGCTTGATATTGCTGTCGACGATGAGGACGAAGATGTCGAGGGCGGAGATGACGACCCCATCACCAAAGCCATGCGGGGCGGCCGACGCCCTTGACCGCAAGACCGAGGGCCTGCAGCCCAGCACGCACATCCTCGACTTGACCATCACCAAGAAGCCACGACCACGGAGCTTGAGTCTGCCTATCCATGGCGAGCTGCTGGGGCTTGCTGGATGCTGGTCGTCATCCCAGACAGAGATCGGCATCCAACCACGGGAGCAGCAAACGACGACACGGGTGACAGCCGCACCATCAACAGCCGAAGCTTCTATTGGGTTCCGTCCAGCATGCGGCCGGCGCCGCAGGCAGTGAGATATACGACGTGAACAACTTTAGCTTTATCTCGCCAGCGTCTCCCACACGCGGTGGGTCGCCCACGTCGACAATATTCCCGCCGTCAATGCGTCTGGACGCCATTGCGTCTCAGCAGCAGAAAAAGAAAACCGTCAACGTCTCCCGCTAGGCAGTTTGTCTCCTACACCTCGGTCACTACCGGCGAGACGATGCGCACAGTTTTGCTGGGCCCGGCACCCCGGGGTCGGACGACACGCCGCCGTCCTTTTTGTCTGGATGACCAAGCCAGCAGCAACAATGCCGATCTCGACAATGACGACGAAGGCAAGACATTCTACATTTCCACCACCCCCGCCACCAGCCAGCCTCGTCGGGCACGCTCCTCTCGAGCGGAAACCGTCAATCGGAGCCGGCAGCTTTTCAGCAGGCATCAGCGGCATCAGCAGCCATCAGCAGCTTTTGGCCTTAGCGGTCAGCGCAGCAGACAGGCAATGCTTTGGGCGTCAACATGAATTCTTCTTAGTACTAGCAGTCGCGAGCCATCATCTTCGCGGCCACGACGGACGTCCAACGTTTAGCGATTATGCGCATCCATGTCAGCCACCGTGCTGGGACATCGCGAACATCCCTGATGTGCCAATGTTACGCTGCGCCACTCTGAAAAGATGGCCCTCAGCAAAAAGAAATCTAAATCGATTATCGCAGCAGCAGCAAAGGCTTCTTCGTCGCCAACAACTGAAAACGCCACAGCTAAAGATAAAGACACGCGCGTCTGGGTACGGCATTGTCGTCAAGCCGACACTATGTTGACCGAGGCACGGATGCCAGTCGAAAAGGAGCCGGCATCTTTGAGCCGGTTCTCCCTTTGATCGAAGACCTCGTCATCAGGTTCGACGATGACAGACCCAGCACACTAAAGTCCAGCTCTGCACTCGACCTGGTAAATTCAACGATGCCGGGATGTAGATGGGGCCCGGGTTATCCACCATGATGACATTGCAGCTCGTCAAAAGGGGCAGGCAGAAGAGGTGGACAAGACGGACAACTGCTGTCGTTTGACCAAAAGACCCTTAACTCAGCACTGCCCCGAAACACCCAAATCCTCGTCCCACGGACATTCCATCTCGTCTTCTTCAACGGCATCCTTGTCCCTCCGCCTGCGTACAACAGCAGCTCCGGTCGCAAGTACCTTTAGCACCGACGATTATGATCCGTTTGCGCCACATGAGTACAATACTGACCCCAAGCTGCCGCCTGCCGCTGAGCCGCCCGAAAAACAACTGCAACAACAACCGCCGTCTGTCAAGACGCCGCAGCCGTTGACACCGGCACATACTCCTCCACCACAACAGCGACTCGATGACGACCTCGATGATGACTTTAATGGCACTCGATTCCATGTGCTGGCCACAGCCAAGTTTCAGACCGTCCTTGCCCTGCATAATGCACTGCGCTATGCCCTCAGCATTTACCTCTCACCAAAGAAAAGCAGATGCAGTGCAGTTGGGGAAATTGATGCAAGTAAAGGCATGGACAGCCCTACTAGCGCCATCTTCTCCTATCTTCCTGGGATGGCAGGTAGCAATCTATGGGTGCCCCTGTTCAGCGGTAGTCAGAACAAGGCGAACGGCTCACCGAGCGTGCATGTTACGGACGTTGTGCTTGCAATCGGATGCCAGCACGACGTCCCATCCGACTTGATGTCAAGATCATGAGCCAGCTGGATGCTATTGCCAGCCAGCCAGGCATAAGTATCACCCGTGGTGGCGGGCTGGATATCCGGTACCTTATTGCCAATGCCTTGCAGACGTTGGCAGCACAGCAGCTCGGAGCCACAGCACGAGCGCCGACATAACGAGCTTGAACTGGCTGGCAACAGCAACATCTTCACCCACGTCCTCGTCTTCCAGCCAGGCAACTTATGCGCTGGCGACACTTCTCATCGCGCAGCTGGATCTGTATCTTCGCACATACCAACGTCAGCACCATCGTCATCGGCAGCTCGATTTGTTCTGCTTGACTACCTTCTGAGCTCCTCCCAGTCGCGTTAGCTCTCCAGCAGCTAATGGGCCGAGACCTGGTCCAGGTTGCTACCGTCATTTCAGCTGAAGAACCAAAATACCGTGGAGAAAGCCGGCAGATGGGATTTCAGATACTGCCACAAACAAACTCGTCAGCTCAGCTGAGGCTTTCGTCTTCTCTCATCCTCGACTCAAGGCCCAAGAAGCCACTCCATATGAGTGCCAACTACCTCTTGACATCAGCTGCAAGTGATATCGACATTGCGGCATTTGTGGTCGCCGTACGCAAGAAGCTGTTATCAAGTGTGGCAACGGTACCAGCAATGACGGTGACAGCGGCGACGACAGCGGCGACGACAGCGACAACGGCCGTGACGACAAATGCGAACGCCGCCTTCAAGAGCGGTATGGTTCCTCTGGGCATAGTGAGCCAGCAGAAGGAAAGTGGTCGGTACTCTTCACTGTCCACGGCTACGACCGCTGCAGGAGGCACGTGGGCCAGTGAAAGCAACAGCAGCAGGAATAGCAAGATCCGCACGCCGTCACGAGCAAACTATCTTATGCAGTCACCGACACTACCCAGCCCGCTCCTCTTCAACAGAAAGTCCGAGCCCGAGGCGGAGAGGGTCGTTGGCCTCGGAGAAGGAGAAGAAGCGCTCCATGGCAGACGGTTGCAGACACACGACCACCCCCTCCTTCCCTTCCTCTCTCTTCAATCTCTGCGAAGAAACCGATGGCGCCTTCTGTGTCTGCCGATCGTCCACCAAAGTCACCCGTACCGTCGATGAAATCGCAGCAGTCGCTGCAGTCGCAAGCATCTTCGCTGCAGTCTTTCCAGTCGCAGGCAGATTCGTGGCGAACAGCCACCAAGACTCCCAGCTACGTGGCAACAGCAACCGCATTAGCGCCAGCTCCCATTGTTCTTCCGAGTGGCCGGCTTGTCGCCAAAACAATACAGGTCAACGGTTCTACGGCAGCGCGACGTACCGCAGACAAAGATCAGGCAGCCATGGTTGTCAACCCCGTCCACACATCGACCATGTCCATCTCTTCTGTCCGCAGCGACAACGATAACCACAGTAACTGGATACCCGGTCTAGACGTGTCAAGAGATGGAAATTACCAACGGGAGAGCCCTCTCTTTAGCACTGGCACTCCAAACAATACAAACCTTGAACAACGGCACCAGAAGCAACGGCAACGTCCCTGCCAGCGTCAATACCAGCGTTAGTGCAAACGGTAACACTAACACCAAGAGTATTGTACTGGGGAGTACAGTGGTGGCTACAACGACGACGACTACGACTATGGCGAGGACGATGATGGTTTTGAAAACGACCCCGACATGCGCGCCTGATGCCGCTTTTCATGCGCGATCGCGTGGCGTTGCTCCGCGGCCAAAGAGGCAGCGGGTGTTCGGGGCGTGCGTCTACCGCCCACGAGGAACAAGCCGAGCAGCTGACTGGGTCAGCATCCACGAGGCCGGGGTCGGTCAGCGCCGCCCGGGCAGCATCGGCCTTGTCTGCGATGCAGTCTTCCTTCCCTCCCCAGCAAAGCATGGCGAGCCTACGCGGCAAGACCAGTATCAGTAGCATGCAAAGCCAGAATAGTCATGGCAGCCTTGCTAACAAGAATGCCAATGAAGGCAAGAAGGCGCTCAAGTGGCTTGGGCTGGCATAACAGCTTGTCTTTTAATTATCTTTCTGCACTGAAGAGTACGATACGCTGTTGACATTTGTCTATTTTTACGCAATCTCTTTGAGTTAGGTCAAGGAGATGATCTTTTATGTATTAGTATTTCCCCCCTGTTTTTGTTTCAAGTTTAAAAGGATATCCTCGATGCTTTTTGGTTTTATTTCTCTTGCTTTTTATTATGACTGTTTTGGGTGGGAAAGCATGGGCATTATACGGGTTTCTTCTGTTCTTTTCCCTAACAGCCAGGCTTTCCTTTGTCTCATTATACCAAGTCACGCCACAATATACGAAACCGATAATTCGTGATACAACACTATCCATGTCGTCACAAATATAATGCATGCTTCCATCTCATCTCGAGTATAGAGATACCGAGATACAGCATTATTCACACACAAAGCTAGAACATAGGGTTAAAAGGACGAAAAAAGTGTGAAAATTCCTGTGAAAAGTAAAAGGACAAGCAAGAAATAGAGGACACACAAAGACAGCAAGACAAAAAAAGATGAAACGAACAAAACTAAATCAGATAGCCCATTAAAAGTCCCCCCAAGTCCCTTCAGAAGCCAGCCTCTCTTCCCTCTCCTGTCTAGCAAAGTCCAGCAATAAAACGGATAACAACATGATACTCCATTGCCATCATAGCCTCTCCGACTACCCTTGCCAGGTCTCCTAGAGCCTAGGAAAGAACACACCAGTGAACGCACGAAGAAAAAGAGCTCTTCACACATCGCCGGCCATCATTCTGTCCACGATTCCAAACCTCCTTTATCCATCCCTCTGGCGACCCCATGCGATTTGTTTTGATTTGCAGATTGTCGTCGGAATCGTGACCCAGTACAAGCCTGAAATTATCGACATCGGCGCTGGGGGCGAGGCACGACGGGAGAAAAGGGCACAAGAATATGCGCGTTGCGTAGTTCTAAAAGGTCTAATAAATAGCGTAGGCTGGGGAGATCCTGGAAAAGTGCAAGACAACCGGAGGTAGATGCGAAACATGAGGAGGGGTGGAGGAGGTGGTGTCGGGTCGGCGAGGGAGAGACCGATAAAAAATAAATTAATAGAGGGAAAGACGCTGATGCTGCTGCTTTAACAGCAGCCGCCGCCCTGGTTGTTGGAGACTCCGTGGCCAGCACCGACCTGCACGCTGGGCTTGGTGTGTTGGTGCAGTCGTGCCCATCCGCTCCTTGATCTGGCGGGCCATCGTCAGGAAGGCCTGCTCAACGTTGCTGGCGTTCTTGGCAGAGGTCTCGAGGAAGGGATGCCCAGGCTGTCGGCGAACTCCTTGGCGACCTGGTAGTCGACAACCTTCTTCTCGGACATATCGCTCTTGTTGCCGACGAGGAGCTTGTTAACGCCCTCGGTGGCGTACCGGTCAATCTCCTGCAGCCACTGCTTGACATTGTTGAACGAGTCCATGTCGTGACATCGTAGACGACGCAGATACCGTGAGCACCGCGGTAGTACGAGGAGGTGATTGTGCGGAAGCGCTCCTGCCGGCCGTGTCCCACTGTGCAAAGCGTATCAGTACCGGTACAAAGTCCTTTCACTCCTGCTGTCTTTGTCGCGTATCCGTTTCCATCCGTTCCCGTTTGTACGATTCGTGGCGTTTGGTTACTTACAATTTGCAGCTTCACGGTCTTGCCATCGAGCTCGATCGTGCGGATTTTCTATAGCAAGGCATGTTGTTAGCAAAATGGACAACTCAGCCTGGACTAAGTAGCCACAGGGAGTAAGGGGGAGTGCAAGACATACAAAGTCGACACCGATGGTCGAGATGTAAGACTCGGTGTAGGTGTCGTCGGCGAAACGCAGCAGAAGACAAGACTTTCCGACACCGGAGTCACCGATGAGCAGCAGCTTGAAGAGGTAGTCGTATCTAGGCAAGCAAGGTTAGAGATGCGTGAGCGATAAGGAAGAAAGGTGAGAGGCAACAGCGCAAGCGGTCGAAAGGGCAAGGTCGCAGCAGTTGGCGATCGATGTGCCATCAAATAGTTGTCAAGATGCCGATGTGCTGCTGGCAAGGACGAGGAAAGCCTCCCCCCTTTTCCTCGATGACGAAGGGCGCGTTATTGGGGCACGCCGCGAGCGGATCGCTAGGAAAGAGCCAAAAACCCGGGTCAGGGAAGAGAGACAAAAGGTACTCTAAAACGCAGCATGTTAGCAGAGGCGTCGGGACCAGCGCCAGATGCAGGAGAGACGCGGGTGGTGAAGGGCGAGCTGGCGGTCTCGAAAAACGTACTACTCGGGATTCATGGTGGCGCGCGGCGGTGAGACGCAGATGGGAAGCGAGGTCAAGCGTGCGGTGCAGAGGTCGTCGAGTGGAAATGAAGAGATGGCGGTGCAAAGGCGTGGAGAGTGTTGCGGCGTTGCTGGTGATGGACAAGTCAAGTTGATGCGTCTGTTGGGTTTCAATGTGGGAAAAAACAGGGCGTGGATTCTAGCGACGGAGAGTGGAAAGGAGGGAAGACGAACAGGCAGGGAAGGAGCAGGGCGAAAGATTGCGGGCCACTCACTGCACTCTGGGAAGGAAGCCAGCGAGAGATGAGCGCAGGAATGGCAGGCGCAAGGCGGACACACAGCCACCAACAGCAGACCAACAAGGGGCTACTGGTAGGCTTTAGTGCGTTGGCAGCCCCTCGCAGCACGTGCATCTTCACATGATACAGGCAGCCGCCATGACCTCACAGCAAAGCTGAAACAACATCCAGCCGACAAAAAGTGGGTCACGTGCAGCCATCACAATGGAAGAGACGAGTCGTCTGTAGTGGACACATGACTGGCTTGGCCACACCACCGCTGGTGTCAGTTTTCTCATTTTTGTTGTGTTTTGTATTTACATGATTTTTAGATTCTGCCGTCGCTGCTTTGTACAAGTACTCGTAGTCCATATTGCTTGCCCGCTGTATTTACAGTGGCTCAGCCCACAATAGCAGCTTATTATTGGGCGCTGGCGATTGGCAGCACTCGCCTTATCTGAGCGGCAGTTATTACAGGGTAGTCCAGCGGTTTATAGTGGGGTGGACCGCCTGAGCCACCAACGGGCAAACCCGGCCAGGCCCAGCTGCGCTCCTGACATCATATGCCACGGCTCTTCCATTGGGAGAAAAAAGTTCGCGAGACGAACGCTGCCGTGAAAAGAAAAGCAAAAGGCAAACCCGGTCGTCCCACTCCACACGTGTGTCCAGACTCTTGCGGCTTCTCCCTCTCGTGGGCCTCGCCCGGCTTGCAGCTCTCCACTTTTGGCGCCAGTGAACCCAGCCGGGGAAGAGGAAGAAAGAAAGAGAGGCTCGAGGGAAGGAGGTCCGCTGGGCCGCGCCTCTTCTTCCCGATTCGACGCTGTCCACGCCCTGCGTCTGCTGAGTTCATATTTCACATCCTCGCAAGACATGCGCGCGCCCGCATCCTCAATCTCGAGACTGGCCGCATCACAGTCCTCGCGCCATGCGGCGATACTTGACGACTCACATGGCTGCCGCGGGGACGGCTCTAAAGCACGGCGACAGCTCCTCCGCTCGCTGCTGACGACTGGCCGGCTATCGCTGCCCTCCTCCTCATCCTCGGCGTCTTCAACGCCCTCGTCCGCCTCGTCACAGCGTCTCACCACCCTGCCCGAGGCACACCCCCTCAACCTGCCTGATGTCTGGTTCAACGCGACGTTCCCGCTGCAGACAGACAAGTTCGGCGGCCCCTCTGCACACCCGGTGGCAAGCCACCAGACGAGAGGACTGTGAAGCTTGGAAAGAGTGAGTGTCTTTGCTCTTCTCCTTACTCACCCTTTGATGGCCTGTTCGTGATGTCTGACTGCGCAAAACAGCTCTGCGTATCCTCCAGGAACGGCTGCCGACCCTCCTACAGTCACCGCTACCTCCGAGATCCTCGCGCCCACCATCTCGCTGCACCTATTCCCCTCGACACACCCCATCTGCCTGTCGTTTCCGGCCGCGTCGCCTACGTTGCCGCGCTTTGGACGTCGCCAATTGCGTGGAATCGCGTCCCGCTCATCGGCAACGTGAAGCTCGAAATTCTGTCGGAACGTATGACGAAGCAGCCGCTCCTCTTGCATTCTGCGGCGGCACGGCGGGCAGGGGCAGGCGACGAGCAGCTGGTTGTACGTTGGCGGACCATTGGCAAGGGGGGCATGTCGCTGCCACCCCAGCAACAGTCCCCGGATGATGGCAATGGGGCTAGCACGACCGCTCCGGTTGCACAAGCCAGGCCGTGGGCGATCCCAAGGAGTTCACGGGCCTGTTCATCTTTGAATTCGACGGCGAGGGACGCGTGCTCAGCCACACAATCGAGCATGTTGCCGAGGGCGGCGACTGGACCCGCAGCGTCGGCGCCCGGTTTGTCGGGCTGACAGACTGGCTGCTGGGCGGGATCAAGGGCGGCGGTCATGGCGACAGCACGCCATTACCGGCCTTTGAGATGCAGGATCCACGAAAGATGCGGTAGATATGGCCCTGTGTCGCAATCGACGTCTGCTTTGCTGTACGATATTGTTTTCTATTGCTGTGTTCATGGCCTGGGGTCTATTGTGAAGCTGGCGGTGCGGTTCTGTTCATGTTTCATTCGAGTGTAAGATTATTTTGTATATGAAAAAAGACGGTGGGCAGGAGGGGGCAAGCATGGCGTGATGTGACAAGACTCTACTTCACTCAATATACCCTGGCGTTGCATTGCTTTTATCTTACTACACTCCTATTGTTTGTATTGGAACTTTGGTGACCTGTGTTTGAAACTATAAACTTAACTATAAACTTATCTTTGAACTTGTTGGTGCATCTGGAACCAACCCTTGCAATTCATTGTCCAGGCTCAGTTGTCTGCTGCATTCCCATCGGCGCCAGCTCCATGTGCAGCCTCGTCCGTGCCTGGAGCCTCCATCTCTGTGCTTCTGTTGGGGTTACGACCTGGCGGCGGTGGTAGCGATGAAGTGGACGGCAGGTGCCAGCTTGGAAAGGCGGCCATTTCATTCTGAGCATGGCCACACCGGCTTCGACGCGGGCCTGGATCTCGTCAAAGTACATATACCGGCCGGGCACAGTCTCATCGATTGAGTCATCCGAATCTTCGTCTGCTGCAGAAGAGCCGACTGTCGCGGACGATGGTAGTGGCGACGCCGGGCCATTGTAGAAGAGTTCCGGGTCGATGCTGAAAGAGGTGCTGGCACAGATGGCAACGACGACTGTGAAGGCGCCGCCGTAGCCGCCATGGGATCCTGTCGAGCACGGGGATTTGCAGTGGGGCTCGAGGCAAAGCCCGAATAGTCGTTCAACTGACTTGCCATGTAGCTGTGGCCAAAGGCCCCAATAACTCTCTCTGCATCCAGGCCATGTCGACATCATCTGCCTGTGCAGATGTGCATGTCTCTCATCTGCACTGAGCGTGGCCGGGATATCCTCGTCATCCTCGTCCGAGCTCTCCGAGCCGAACCACTCGGCCAGGTCGAAGCTCGCTTCCCATTGCTGGGCCGTGGCATTTTGAGCCAGCGAGTGTGTCTGGGCAACAGCACGGGCAGCAGCTTCTGCGTTCGCAACCTGATATTGTCGGATCTCGTCCATTGTTATCTCCCAGTTACCTGCGAGTGTCGGCAACCGGAGCCCGCCGAGGAAAATGGCGTAGGTGGAGAAGCAGTTGGGTCGTCATCCGTGGCAGCTGCGGCACCGGTCGGGAAGTCTTCGCTGGCCGTCATAAATGAAGATAGTCGAGAGGCGAGTAGGAACTCAAGAGCAAAGGACCAAGGAGAAGAGGACAGAAGCCAGCAAAATATATGAGCAGATCTTAGTTTTCCACTTCTGCACTTGTCTCCAGTTTGATCAAGACCAATGCCCTGAAAGCGGGCTGTTTCTTTCCTCTTTGTTGTCTTCTGCGTCTTTTCTTCTCCTGTGAGAAGCAGCACAGCAAAACAGGACAAGAAATCGAAGCCAAGGCTCCTGGGATGGCCTGAGATAACGGGGATTTGCGTGTTAGTTGAGGCCGTCTTGACACTAAACAATGAGTCGGAACCGCTAGTCGCGTGTGGGGAACAATTGACGGACGCTTGTTTAAATGTTTATTTGTCGAAGCGGAGAGCCTCGAAGCGGAACCTATTATCGAGAACGTCAGGTGAGGCCGACTGGGAACAAGGATCCAACAACCGATACCAAAAAAGAGATGGGATGGAGGGAGTGGGATAAGGCAACTGGCGACTGACAATAAACTAAACTTTGCTACCGATGGATGGCGGATGTGACTGTTCGACACTAAAAGATGAAAAAAGGAGGGGAAAACACATCTTATATACCCAGCAAAACTCGTATGTCAAAGATGAGGTGGGCGAGCATGGGAAGTGCAGATGAATGAACCCCCCAAAATTGTGTGAGATACGGCAAAAGAGTTAAACGAAACAAGTAAGAAAGGGATAAAACTGAGGGGAAAAGGAAAGTGTGAAAAAGAAAGCAAATTGTTCAGCTCCTCGTTCACTCGGTTCCAAGCCACATTCGCGCCATACTTCGCATGTGTGAGCCTCCCCTCCCCTTTCATTTGCCTCTTGAAGACGATATTTCACTCACGTTGTCTAATAAACTGCCGAAAAGGCATGGTCGGGTTCCTTTCCAAAGACAATAAATGCCATGTCTCAGTCATATGTTTAACCCCCCCTTGCCTTTGCGTGATACCCTTGGGCACATGTGCCGTTGCCCTCCTGTTGTTATCATAAATCCTAAAGCGACTAACTGGCGAAGAGCACAAAATTACGGCGGTAGAACAGGCGTTACTTTTAAATATCTATATTTTGCATGTATGCCTTCACCTGAGCACACAGAAACAGCGCGAGCTGTAGTAGAAACTGCAGAGAGATATGAACTACACACAAAAAAGATGAACGAAACTCAAAAGTCTGTCACGAGACATGAAGCCACGATGCAAGGAGCCCAGAATAAAAAAGGTGGCACACTGTCTTCCAGCACCCATACCGTCAGCAAGCAGATGCCGGCGATCTTGCCTCCTATTAGTTCAGCCGCACCTCAGACAGTGCTTTTTTGCTCTTTTTGATACCTCATGCCTCGACTTCCTATTCATTGATTCACTTTGTCTTGTTTGCCAGCGGTTAACGCAATAGTTTGATTCGGCGTGATTGGTTTTGATCGAGATGAAAAGTGGATGTAAGATAACAAAAACAGGCTGTTTCTTTTTATTTTTCTGTTTTTTTTTAAAAAAAAAACCCCTTTCTCCATATTTACTGCTGTTTCCTTCAATGCTCGACAAAAGCTTGGATGGTCTTCTCACGAGGCCGCACGCGCTCCGGTGGGGCCAACTGCGGTTCTCGAATCAATACATGCTGCTGTTGACTTCCTTGGCCGTTTCTGACCTGCTTGTCCTTCCTCGTCACGCTGGAGCAGGGTCCGGCTCCGAAATCGAGCCAGCAGATACACCCCGCGCACAAGATTATCTTGGCTCATATTTCCTCGTGGTGGCCCAGCATTTTTGCCGCATCTGGAGCTCGGCCGTTTTGGGTCCACTTGCACCCTTGTGGCCTCACTTTTTCTTGCCGCGTCTTTTTCAATCTGAACATTTCCTAGAAATAGAAGCCGCAACCACGCACTGGTAGGTCAGTACTTTTCCCTGACTCTCCTTTCTGAAAAAGATATAATAAAAGACAATGAGAAATGCAGGGACTCACAGATACCATAAACGGCGTTATTGCCACATACGCCCAAACAATTCCATCTGCCACTGTTAGTCGGTTGAGATCCGTTGCGGACAGCTTCGATTCATAGCGTACCTGGGCTCGATGGACGACGTCAGCAAGATCCTGTGGAGACAGCTGGTCCAGGGTCTGTGCGCTGCGGAAAGGCGACGAGCTCGCAATGCCCGATGTGTTGTTGAAGAACGGCCGACATCACGGTTAGTGCTAGCGTTCCGCCCAGCGGAAGAGGCAACGGCCATGAGCGAGATGACGGTGGCAACGTGTTGCGGGAAGAATCCCACAGCAATGCAGCGACACTGGCATGAGCGCAAAACCGGTGCCGGCTCCTGTTAGAGCCATCATGCCAAAGATGGCTGGCAGGTGGCCGCTCCACAGTGCCCACGCCAGGATGCCCACGCCATAGCTTCGACTGCGGATCCGAGCATCAGCGGCACAAACGTGTTGCGGGGCCACGCATTAAGAAAGTACATTGAAAGATACACGCCAGCTTTTAAAAAAAAAAAATTGTTTAGTTAAAGCTGCATTGCAGAGTACAGAGTACGGCAGACTTTAGAAGAAAGCGGATACGTCCTACCTCCGAGACCAGGCGTGTAGTAGAGCAGTTGAGTTCGGCGTATGTCGGTCCATATAGCTGCCATCGTTAGCATCCTTGGTAAATAGTATCGTAGAGTGCAGAAATATGGAATGTTAATACCTTTACCATGGTGAAATAGAGGTGCAAAAGTACAAGACCTGTTCCGTCGTTAGTCGACGCCAACGACGGTAGCTTGAAATTGCGTCCCGTGTACATGTAGATGCGTACCGAATACATTGCGGCTCCCGTTGCAAAGTTGATGTAGAATAAAAGCCCGATATCTTTGCTCCGTAGCAGTGCCACGGCAGCATTGGCTTTTGATGTGGCCACCTGCGTGCAAGCCGCCGGCCAGGCGCCATAAGGTGCTCGTAGCCGCACAAATGGCGGCAACGAGGAGCATACCGATACATAAGCGGTACCAGGACTGCTGCCGTTGCCCAGCCGTAGGTGGCCCCGCCCCATGTAAGGGCCAGGATCAGCAGACCAAGGCCAAACAGGAACAGCAGCTGCCCACCGATGTCGATAGAGGCAGCGCGGGTCCTGGAGAGTGTTGGGGCGGGAGGACGGGCGAGGTGCCGCGCCAGTTTCTGATAGGGCCTTTTCGAACAGAGGGTGGCTCAAAATGGCCCGAGATGGATTCAGTGGGAGGGAGAGGGGGATGAGGACTTGGACCTGTATTGGAACCTTGCTGTGGTCCCAGCAGCTCGGGTCGCAAGATCAAGTAGATCAGTACGAGTGCAACCACGCAGATTGGCAAGTTTGATTGCAAAGCACCAGCGCCAGTTAACGTTTGTTAATGCACCACCGACAACGGGCCCAATACCGTAGCTCATTCCCGCCGTAAATGAAAAGATAGACCAGTTTTTGGCATTTTCTCGCAGGGAGACACGGTCTAGTAGAATGACGCGGACCACGACGTTGAGTCCTGCGCACCCGAGACCTTGAACGGCGCGGCCAAGCAGCAACACGGCAAAGATCGACGTGGGCGCGGCAGTACAGAGGGCACTGCCAATCATCATGACGATGATGGCGGTTTGGATGGCGACATGGCGACCAAAAATATCAGCAGCTTGTCCCCAGAAAGGGATAAAGGCGGGCCGAGGTGAGGTTGAAGGCAGATATGATCCAGTTGAGCTGAGAAATCTCGCCTGGGATGAAGATCGTTAACTTAGTAGAGAAGGGGATGTATTATCATCAATTCAACTTACGATGAAGCGGGAAAACTCACCAAAATCAGTTGCTATCCAAGGGAGGGCGCTTGCTACACTGATAGCTGTGTCAGTACGGGGTGAACAAGACTTCGGGATCATTGAGGGGGGCAAGGGGCAAAGAGGCGCCTACATTGTGACATCGAGTGCTTGAAGAGCAAACGGGAATATAAGGCCAGTAATGACTTTCCATCGGTACCGTCTCCCGGCCAGTCGCTCCTGCCGGCACGGAATGCACCTTCCTTGATCGTCGACCCGCCCGCGGCTACTGCCGCCGCTAACAACTCTGCCGTTGCTTCCGCTATTGACGGCGGAGAAGACGCAGATGTAGAAGACGATGTAGTATTGGCAATTGGGTCTTTTAAGCGAGAAGCTTTGAATGTCGGTTTCGTGCAAGGGCGATAATAGTGGCGAAATATATTGAGGAAGTAATAGCGAGCCAGCAGCTGCAGCTATTCTGTTATTGACGATTGATATACGGCCGAACTTGAGAGAGGCACTTCGCTCAAGCTCCAGTTGTCCTTGAGGTGCCTCACTGTCTATCCTTTGTGTCGTTTTAGGCGGATTGTGAATAGGGCATAACGGCTGATAGTGCGATGAAGCTGGTGGTGATCTGGCCGGCGTGGAAACTAATGCGGATGGCGACAACAGTGCCGGGTCAGCAGCTGGACAAGTGCCTTTCTTCTTCTTTCGGAAGAAAGACAGCATTTTGCGTTAAAAAAAACTGTTCGCCTCTCAAACAAGTCCAAGAGGATGCGTCTGCATTGCGAGTTGTTAGAGTGTCGTAAGCAACGGGATCGCGCAAACATGCAAACAAAGATGAACTGAAAAAAGTATGCCCAAAAGAGAAAAAGAGAAACATAGAACGAGATTGGGAGAAGATAAAGAGTCTAAAGGGATCGAGAATTGACGGTAAGGTTATACAGAAGGCGACATAATGAGCAAGGTTATCCCTCTTTCTACACAATTCAGAAGGGCGGAGTAGACAAAAAGTGTTGAGGTTATACGCATTAGGCAAGACTGACAAAGCGACGTACAAAAGGTAAACATATTTTAGACGCACGAGAATGGGAATGGAGGCACAAAATTGGGCATGATCAGGACACGATAAAGTTATGGCTGGGAACTTTATTGAATATTTTGAGACATTTTACAGAAACACAAGGGAGCTGGGAAACGACCAGGAATTAGCCTACCAGGGGTCAAACTGAGTGAGTCCAGGCATGAGATAAATTGAAAGAGAAACATGAGCTTCAAGAAAGAAGAAGGACAAGTAAATGAAAGGAGTCACGAGGGGATAGGCTAGTGCCAGAGATCTCTTACATACCTTCACGGCAAGTCCATGTCAATTGTCAAGGCCAGCTCCCAGACTTGCGAAACGGTTAAAAGTACAATTTGCCCACAAGATAAATACTCTGATAGACAAAGGTGAATGGCACATATGGGATGCGATCAGCAGGCCGGGGAAACAAAGAAGTAATCTGACAAACATGCGAAGTACTATATTCAAAAATATACTGACAAGCTATACTGAACAGCTGGTAAACGTATCGACGAAGGTATGTAAGAGGAACTGGGGAAAAGGGCAATATCATGTGGCAAGCCGAAGACTCGGTGTTGTGCAAGAGAGGAGCATCTGATGTCTTGCATGTTGTGTGACGCCAGAGGTAAGGACACGATAGTTTCTGTGATACAATTTCCCATGGCATTCCCCATTTCTCTTCAGCCGCCCAAATTCCCTACTCAAGTTCAGACCCGTGATAGAATTCAAAAGAAAGTAGTGATATTGCTGGGCCCTCGTTTTCTTGTTTTCTTTTGTCTATTTTCAACGAACAGAGGCAAGCCTCATTCAAGACTTCTTATGCCCGTACCAAACTATCATACATTTATTTCTCGTTACCTAGTATTGTTTGCCAAGCAAGTGGTGTCTATTGCGCTCGAAAGGTCATAAGCCATGGCAGCCACATGGACATCTGCCCCTTTCTATCTCGGGCAGATTATGTCACGCGAGCCGTCCCGGGCCGTGCAAGTGACAGGACTCGACAATGTGCTTCCATCCATACAACATGATACTCATAAATACTCTGGAAGTCGCATTGGTAGGAACATAGGCAAGGCCACGTGACGGTTCAAAGTGCAAGCGAAACTACACGAGGCTCCTACTTGTAATGCGGCGAGATAGAAAGTATAATCAAGTAACTAAAAGCCAGGACAAACCTTGTGATAGAAAACTTAAAGCCCGATGCAGGCACGCCCTGAAGCCGGCACAGCGTCCGAAATCTTGCTTCCGGGTTAATCTACGGCTCTCATCGTCGAGGCTCTCTTGAATTCTCTCGTCTGCGTCCCTGGCCAAGTAAAAATGCCCAGTCACGTGTGTAGCTTACGCAGCAGCTTGCCCAGCCAGATGGGGTGATCATCGCGTCCGGCCTTGTACGGCGTTTTCCCGACTCAGCGGCCGCAACAAAAGCGAGGGGGAAGCACAGCAGAGAAAAAGGCACTCAAAGTCACTTCAAACGTGCACCTTCAACCCAAAACGTGCTGACGCAAAATGAACGTTGCTTCTGCCCTCCCTGGGTTTCGTGCCCACATCTATCTGCTTTGTTACTGGTCCCTCGAAGGCAACATTCCGGGCGACCGAAGGAGAGCGGGGAGACGAGAGATTGCACGATAACCCCACGCACATGCACCTCTCCAGCGTGGGAGATAATTGCAACCAAAATATTTCGAGTGGCATGCAGGAGCATACTCGATATGGGCAAATACATCAGATGTACATGAATGCCCGTCTTGCCAACGCATCTTTTTTCCTTGTTTGAAACTGCGTATGTTACTTTTCCACAGATTTCGCTTCCTTTCTCGCCCTCGACATCATTTTCTACAATTTGCCTGTCGTGCTATTCTCATTACTCGCGTGCCTCAACCTCGCCATAGCCGATACAGCTTTCAAGCGTGCGCCGTTCGGCCGTAGTGGAACGATGGCACAACGCCGTGCCTTGGTAGACGGAATAAATTTGTACCTACGCTGGCCAGTTTGTACCCAGCTGCATGCTTCGTACAGCGTCTTGTTGGCTGCCTTTTCTTTTCGAGGCCCGGTGTGCCAAAAAATGCGCCCGCTCGCCACAACGACATTCACATGTCAACAGTCGGGAGACAGTAGTTCTCCACTAGGTCTTCCTTGCTCCATCTCTTATTCCTCTTTGCTGTAGCAATCGGCCACTCTTTTGAATGGATGCCAGCCCCTGCAAGCGGCGGGGATCTGCCAGCCATTTCCCTTCATTTTTGTGCCTCATTCCCCATGTCCCTTTCCTGTTTTGTTCGTGTACATGAAATAAGTGTACATGTACGTGTATTGACAGTGCAAGTATTCAAGATACATCACAAGACACATGTAAACAGATATCTTTACGCCAGTGACACTTTCAGGTGCAGACGATAACTCATGCCTGCGACAGATACGTCGATTCTCCGCACTGTCTTACGAAGCAACGAGTGTGGAAGAATACACTGCATCGATACGTACGAAGTATTACACTGGAAAGACACAACGCCAGGGCTCCTCCGAGGCACCCTTGCTCCGTACTCCGTACAAGGAGCAAGACTGGGAAAGCGTACCACATACGGGCGAATAGTTCAAGCTGGACAGCTCACTGGACGAGGAACGAGAACCGTGGCGGGGCCGAGAGACTGCTTGTCAGACAATATTTCCAGGCCACTGCCAGGACGCATCTGATTTTCCTAGGAGTGGATGTGTTTTGTACGCCCCGGCGTAAGACACGTCTTTCTGTCGTCCTGGTCAGGGTTTCTCCTGCAGAATGTGGGACACTGACGGCGGTGGGACCATACCAGAGAACGGCACTGTCGGATGGGCAGAGGCAGAGCACAAACTCGAAGTTTTGAAGATAGTCAGTATGTCGTATGCAGTGGTTGTGGAGTGCGGAGTACATATACATGTACCTGTACGCGCTTTTGTGTATGTGATCTGTACTTGGGGCAGGCACGCTCCCCTCCCCCTAGCGGACGGTCAGATGAGATGGGTGGAGGCGTGTTCGAGAATCGCTCCTTCTTTGTTGGCTGTGCCCACCTGATGCTACGATGAACCGCTCCTGCTTCTTTTGGGAAGAAAGTGCTGCCAAAGCAAGCGCTCTTACAGTTGTAACTGGTCGCTCTTGCTCTTTGTCTCCTTGTGGTGCCCCCTTCCCAAAAGGGGCGGGAAAGCCCCCCTTTCCCTCGCTTCTGGCTGTGTGGCAACTCGCCACTTTTCCTCTTCATCATCACCATCTTGACACGCAAAGCAGAAGAACCCACCAGAGCCGCACCGCCCAGCAAGTATACCAGGAGCTCGGAGCCGTCAACGACGTGCATGCGGTACCTCTATGGTGCAGCCTAGTGCACTAGGTAAGTATCTTACTCGGTCCCGTTGTGCTAGAATGGGCTGTCTCCACGGCTAGAAGCAAAGTGCACGACGGCAAACTCAAACCCTTGTTTGTATTGGCAGGCCTGCGGTTCGTCAATCCACGGCCTAGACACTGGGCCTGTCTCCAAATTTCAGCTGCATCGCAAGGTGGGGCGCGCGCAGGAGGAAGCGGGCCGCCTATTCTTTTTGTCTTCCAGCCTAGCTGCCTGGCTCAAAGAAGGAATAAGACTTTGGGCGTTGGCGGCCCAGCTTATTTCTGAACTTCCTTACCGCCGCTTGTCGCATCTCAGACATCCTCTCGTCCGAGCGAGCCATGCATCACTTTGAGCACCCTGCTACGACAGCACCGCAGAGCCCAGACAGAGCCTACTGAGACGGAGCAGCAATCTTCTTGCTCACTCGGATACGTCGCTGAAACTGCCTTCCCGACCAAGTTTGTTTGCAAGGCACACGTCTGCCTGCTGCAAAGCCACAGTTGCGTCACTGGCCAAGCCACACGTTCGATGAAAGGGAGCTGAAAAGCCGACCACGAACGCCTTTCACTGCGATTTCCTGGCAGAAAATGACAGCAAAAGACAGCAAGGCGACGAGATTAATAATTTCGTGCCTCTGCCTAACATACACTCGAGACTCGTCCACCTACGAGTACTTCTCCTTTCCTCTTCTCCAACCAGAGCCTTGAGAATTCGTTCGCCTTATTCGGAGTTCGACCACCGATACCAGGCCCCGTTTTCTGCGACTTTTGCCTGGTTTGTTCTAGCGTGGGCCCTCTCTTCTTCTTGCGACAGATGCCTCCATAACGTCAGACAAGCACTTGCTTCAAGAGACGGGACTGAAGAGTGCCAGGATCTCGAGAAGAGACGAGAAGAGAGCAGCGCAATAGCAACGCCTCGCAGCCTGCCCAAACTATCATACAAGCGCCCACGTCTGCGCCCTTGCCAGCTGCGTGTATTCGCTGGCTCTGGCCTGTTGCTTTTTCTCGGCCCACTCCCCACCGCCAGCCCGTTCCCCCGTATCCCCGGACGCTGCACGGAATAGCCCCGGTTTAGTCTTAGTGCCGCCACCGTCGCCACCCATTCGCAGGAACCTCACGCTCTCGTTCTTTGAGCTGCTTGGGTTTGCTACGTCCTCATCGTCTTTCGTGCCAGCTCGGCTGTTGTTATTTTGTTCCCGTCCTTGTCCCTGTGGCTAAATGACCACACAGGACACGGGCGAAACATATTTTATAGCAGGCAGTAAGTAGGCAAGGCTGTCTCATCAGGCAAAAAGAAGGTCATCTGCCGGGTTTGTCACGCAAGCAAATCACAGCAGCTGCCCCTGTGGAATCTATCAAGTAAGTAAGATACGACGTACATGCACACAGATACACACACAGATACACCACAGACGCTGCTTGCGCGCTGCCCACGCGCTGCCCAATTCGAGACCTCCTCTGCCGCCCGGCCTCAAATTCTTCAGTTTATTATTGCGCTCTGTTTTCTCCAACCCTCCCCTCCATGTTACGACGTACCCCAGATGGGGTATGTCGAATGATCGCCGTCTCCTGCTCCCGCAGTTTTCTACTTTTTGAAATTTTCTCAACGTTCGGGTCTCTTATGGCCCGCCTGCCTCTTCCTTCTCTTTATTCGTTCCTAATACTTCCTTCCTCGCATTTCGCTGTTCTCTTGCCACCCGACACTCCCATAGAGCACTTCAAGCCCTGTAATTTTTTTACTTTGCTATTAGTTTGATTTCATATCTCTCGATAACAAACCACCCAGACGTCCCACCTTTCCCAGCAGGCCGTCCTGTTCCCTTCCTTTCCTCCTTACGTTCCCCCTTTTCTCTTTGATTCCCACCTGTTGGGGGGACTCTGTCTCGTAGTTCGCTTAGAACGCACATCTTGTTGTCTGATCCCTTTGCCCCTTGTTTTTCTTCTGGACTCTTCCCAGTCGGCCCTTGCTGTCCCTATTGTCTCCGTTGGTCTCCATCTGATGCACGGGCTTGGTGACTCTGAGCTGGAAACTATTTAAAAGCTCACAAGGCCAAGGCTGCATGACTGCCAGAGGTCTTTCTTTCACGTATCTTATATACAAGGCATATCTCAGCCGACGTCTAATCATCCTTTTCCAGGCTTCGTCCCTTGTTCTACCTGTGTCAAGCTTTCAAACCCCCCTCTTTTTACCAACCCATCGCTCTGGGAATTGTGCTCCACATAGAGCCGCAGCTGAAGCTCACGCACTCGTGTGCAACATCGTTCTTGCGGCTTAACAACACAATCGGCAACCCAGTCCAGCTACTCTCCCTCGATCAAACGCCGAACTCGCTTAAAGCTGCATAACAGCACCAGAGCATCCGCAGAAAGCAACACCACAGTGCCAGGAACGTTGGCAGCGGCAGCAGTACTTGCAACTGCACCATTACTTACGTAACCTGCCCAATACTGGTATGTATCTTTATTTTGTGCTTTGCCTCGATCATTGCAGGACCTACTGTTGTTCTTCCACATCCCCCTCCCCCTCTCCGGTTCTTTCTGTTTATTTTGCCTTTTGATCTTCCCAATTTCGTGTTGCCTATCACTTTTGGTTTTCTCTATCTCTCTTTTCTCTTTGCCTTACTGGGTAAACAATCCAACTGTCTCGGCAGATTGTAAAACAGGAGGGGAGAGTGGGAGAGAGAGAGAAATGCAAAGACAAAACCACACCAGGTTCTATATTGCCAATCTTCCTCGTCGGGCTTGCGGAAATGGAGTTTGTGCCTTCAGGGCCGCGCCAACTAAGCATCTCTTCTCCCCTAGCACGTGGCTCTCTCATACAGCTGTTCCCTCACAAGCACAAATTACCAAGACATGTACTCCGTTGGCAAGGGCACGGTTCTTGTCATGTGCAGGTGGCTATGAGGTCAAAAAAGGCGTCACTACGGCCACTAGGGAGATGGACCAAGTGAGATATTCCCGGAGAGGCCAAGCCAATGCAAGGCCAGAGCAGATGATGAAAAGCCCAAGACAGCGAGATCACTGGCATCCGCTGGGTCAGCAGTCGGGAACCCAAAACACCTGGTTGGTCTTGGGAGATACGGTAACCGCTACTGCTGGTTGGCTCTCATAGACACGCACGCTCCTGTCCCAGAGCCCACGGGATAATGCACTGCCCTTTCCATTCTGTCTCGTTTTTCCTCCATCCTCCCCATTTTGTTTTCATACTCATCTTTACTGCCGAAACATTTTCTCCAAGGCGGGCTAGAGAGAGGCAGAGGGCTTGGTCTGGTAGTGCGTTAGAGCGAAAGGGTGGAGTCTATTCCTCGTCCTGGCCTTCCGCCATGGCCACCTTCATGGCCAACAGTTGACTTCCTCTCTCCCGCGCGCGTTCCTCCGAGCTTCTTCGAAGCCTTCCAGGCCACTCGTATGAGCCACTACCGCGCCCCTGGCATTTCTTTCCCCCCCCCCTTTCCTATCATTCTCTACCTTTCTACTTTGCCTCGCGTGCTAGTTTCCCTGCTGCCTCTCTCTTCTCGTGCCTCCTTCCATTGTCTTTCTTCCATGGATTCCTTTTCGGTTATGCGACTCCCGCATACCCCACGCGCATCCTTTTCTCCTTCCCTCCTATCTCTCTTGATACGGGGCCATTCCAGTCTCGCCTCTTCGCCCTCTTCGCCCTCTTCGTCACATCCTGTTTTATATTAGATGCACTTCCTATCCTAGATGCAGCTCGATGCTCCCGCTTTCCTTATTTTCCGCAGGCACTGTCTTTTCACGCCTTGGCCTTCTCACACACCCTCTCGTTACTCTTTCATTCTCAAGTTTAAAGGTTGCGGCGCTACTATTATTGCGTGTTCCTCCGTCATCCGCCCGCCCATCATCTCCACATTCTCATAGTACTATCACTTGCCCGTCTAGATCCGTTTCGATCTTCTCCTTGTGGTCCTTTTATTTGCTCCTTGTTTCTTTCTTATTAAAGTTTTCTTCTCTCTTATTTTACCTTTTTTGCTTTTCTTCATTGTCTTCATCTATCCTCCCAACCTGCCTTTATAGTCAAACCTACATCTTTTCTATACACTCTGCTACTCACTTCATCACCGTCATCTTTCTACTTCATCAAGCCTGTTGTCACTTGAGACATTATCTGGTGGTTCTCACCAACACTGTTGAGCTCTTTTGGCCTTGATTTTCTCTTCACACGTTACACTATGAGATCAGTGAGATAGGTCTCCAGCAAGTGGGATGCCATCTTTCTTTCTTCAAGATTGCCACTATTTCTACCGCACAGCCTTGCGCGGCCTCAACATTGCCACAAGCGTCTCGCCCCTCTACGCTTAATCGCATCCCAAACTCAGCATCTTCTCGCAGTCTCCTAGCTTTGCAATCATATTAAAATCATGACGAAACTGACCACCATGCCAACTCAAGTTCGCACTTTTGCTCTTCCCAAGCCTTTTGGCGAAACACTGTCTTCTCTATCTTCCTCCCCACGCCAACTGTACGGCCGGCTTCCATTCCGAGATCTGTCCCGTCCGACTCGGAATATATCCCACGCCTTAACGGCGTCGGAGGTGGCAGCAGTACCCTTCCCAGAATCAAGCCGAGCTCCAAGCCAAACCTCATGGCTAGCTACATCCACGATCAGCAGCCGTCCGGCAACAACGGCGGTATCACGTTTTCCCATCAGGACAAGCTCCCAAAGTTGCCCATTCCCGATCTCGACAAATCATGCCAGAAATACCTGTCTGCCCTGCGGCCACTGCAGACTAGTCGTGAGCATGCTGAGACCCGACATGCCGTTGACGAGTTTCTCCGGAACGAGGGCCCAGAGCTTCAGGAAAAGCTGAAATCATACGCTGAGGGCCGTACCAGCTATATTGAGCAATTCTGTAGGTATATATGTGACTGTCATGGAATGCAAAAAGACAATCATAATATTTGTTGCTAATCAGGGGAACAAAAAAGGGTACGACTCGTACCTCAACTTCGACAACCCGGTTGTATTGAATCTCAATCCCTTTTTCTTGCTGGAAGATGACCCGACACCCGCCCGCAACAACCAGGTCACTCGTGCGGCATCCCTGATCGTCTCAGCACTCATGTTCGTCCGTGCTGTCCGCAAGGAGGAGCTGCCGCCTGACATGGTTCGGGGCACACCACTCGACATGTACCAATACTCTCGGCTTTTTGGTACAGCCCGCGTTCCTACAGAAAACGGCTGCCAGATCGAGCAGGATCCAGACTCAAAGCACATTGTCGCCATGTGCCACGGCCAATTCTACTGGTTTGATGTTCTTGACGAGAACTCTGATCTCATCATGACCGAGCGCGACCTTGCCATCAACCTGCAGACAATTATCGACGACGCTACACAGACACCCATCCAGGAGGCAGCCAAGGGCGCGCTGGGTGTTCTCAGCACAGAGAACCGCAAGTGTGGTCCGGTCTTCGCGATGTACTGACCCGTGAGGAGGGTTCCAACAATTCCGACTGTCTTGGTATTGTCGACTCGGCCCTGTTCGTGGTGTGCCTCGACTACACGGAGCCGGGTTCGGCGGCAGCTCTGTGCCAGAACATGCTCTGTGGCACTAGCGAGATTGAGAAGGGCGTCCAGATCGGCACCTGTACGAACCGCTGGTACGACAAGCTCCAGATCATCGTGTGCAAGAACGGCAGCGCGGGTATCAACTTTGAGCATACCGGTGTTGATGGTCACACGGTGCTCCGGTTCGCGAGTGACGTCTATACGGACACAATTCTACGCTTTGCCCGCTCCATCAACGTCCAGGCACCCTCACTTTGGAAATCGGCAAGCCCGGATCCGTCAAAACGTGACCCAGAGAGCTTTGGCGATGTCGATGCCACGCCGCACAAGCTCGAGTGGGATATGATCCCCGAATTGAGCATTGCTGTCCGCTTCGCCGAGTCCCGCCTGGCCGACCTCATCGGCCAGAACGAATTCGAGTGCCTCGACTTCAGCGCCTACGGCAAGAACTTCATGACCAGCATGGGCTTCTCGCCAGATGCGTTTGTTCAGATGGCCTTCCAGGCAGCCTACTACGGCTTGTACGGACGTGTGGAGTGCACATATGAGCCTGCCATGACAAAGGTGTTCCTGCACGGCCGCACAGAGGCCATCCGTAGTGTTTCGGAGGAGTCTGTCAACTTTGTGCAGACCTTCTGGGCCGATAACCAGGCGGAGCACAAGGTTGAAGCCCTGCGCCGTGCTTGTCAGCGTCATACCAACACGACCCGCGAGTGTGCCAAGGCTGAGGGCTGCGACCGCCACCTGTACGCCCTCTACAGCCTCTGGCAGCGCCTCACCGATGACGAGCTTAGCAGCACGACTACAGGAATGAGCACGGAGTATGGAAGCCCGTATGGCTCGGACCGTGGCTTTAGCCCGCCGCCACGTGCTAGCACTCCTGTCACTGACGGCAACAACTCGACCATGCGTGCCCGTGGTGACAGCAACTCCTCCCGCCAGAACAACCAGCAGAGCATGCCGTCAATCTTTATGGATGCTGGCTGGGATCGCCTGAACAACACTATTCTGTCGACCTCGAATTGCGGCAACCCGGCGCTGAGACAGTTTGGCTTCGGCCCTGTGTCGGCCGATGGCTTCGGCATTGGCTACATTATCAAGGACGACGGCATTAGCATCTGCGTCTCGAGCAAGCACCGCCAGACCAAGCGGTTCATCGACACGCTGGAGAGCTACCTTCTCGAGATTCGGCGCATCCTGCGGATCACAAGCCGTCGTTCAGGTTCTATATCCAAGCAGCAGTCGCGTGCGCGCGAGATTGATCATATGCGCCCCCGCCCTGCCAACCGCATCAAGTCCCGCGGTCGCCTCATTACGGGCGGCGAGATGATCAAGACAACCAAGGCTGGCGGCTCCGAGTCACCAACGACCGACAGTATCGCCATGAGCGAAGACGACGAGCTCGGTGGCTGTAAGTTTGCCTCTCCTTCCTTTTTGAAGTCTTTTAGTTTACTTCGAGATGCTAACTGTTTTCTTTTCCTTAGACGGTTTCTTTGACGCCGGAATGCTCTTGCAGGCGCTCAAGGCCCGCAATGAAAATCTTGATACCGGTGAGCCGAAGCCATCGGAGCTTGCCTCGAGACGGCGCAATATTGGCAAGAAGCTCCGCCTTCTTGAATACTAAGTTTGCCCTTTTCGGGGGCTTGATCCTGCGTGACATTGGAATGCATGCTCTTGTGTTTTTGTGGTTTGCAAGGCGAGCAATACGCAAATTGGAGCTTGTTTGTTCTGCTTTTGTAGTTACCCTGTTGGGGTGGCTGGGTGCCAAAGCTTGAAAGACGGAAACTTGTTTGTATCTGATTCTCCGTCTCACCACAGTGGACATTAGCTTTCGGTTTGATTCTTTGTTGGCTAGTCTCTTTGATCATTCGTTGGATATCCTGTACCTCGTTCAAATGATTCTTATAGTTATTTGTTTTCCTGTCTTATCAAATACAAAATGTATAAAGTATCACTTGTTTATTCCACTGTCGAAAGCCTTAGATAATCTCGGCCAGCGCTCGTGGAATCTATAATAGAATATGATGCCTTCTAAGCCTCCGGACTCAAAGTAGGTTGCGCGTCCTTGGAAACGGCTTTGATCAACAAAGACGTCTGATATTGCAATCTGTTCTAGCCTGGCCCAATCACTATTTTTGTATAGTGAGCCATGACAGATAGCTCTTGGGGACCTGGCAGTTACCTTTGGTATAGTGGTATAAGTAATGCTGGTAGGTAGAAGAACAGAGATTAGGCCACCTGGTTCACGCATCGGTCACTGGTGATGTCCCTAAAATATATTTGAAGTCACAAAAGTTAACTTTGGTATGTTCTATGCTCTACGTTCTATGCTCTCCTGTGCCAAAGGAGTGTTTTAGGACGACTCTTATTTAGGTCCGTGATAAGGGGTAGATGCTGGGAGACGCATAAAAATGGCAAGAAAACCCTCCTTTATGTAAAGATCCCTATTTATTTTTTCACTGGCCCCCCCACCCCGCCACTCCTCTTGTGGTTTATTGTCATACGCGTGCAGAGTTTGTAGGAATATGGTGAGTGTGTTGCTATACTTCCTGGGCCTGGTTCTTTTCTGCGAGGGAAAATTAAAGAAATTAAGGAGAGACAAGAATGCATATGCTTCATTTGAGATGTTTTCCCTTTTTTTAAAAACAATATATATATATATATATATATATGCATATATATATATATATACATGAATTTAAGAGCAACATCGAATATTGCATCCACATGACATCTCATACCATAGCACCGAAGAAACCAAACAAATATTTACGTACAGTCCGTTAAAGAATGTGTGTGCCACCGTCTCAGCTCATGAGCGATTATGATGACCTCGTCAGTGATATTTGCTGCCGTGCATATCCCCTTCTAGTCACGACCATGGCTTAAGAGCCGGCCCATGAAACAAAACGCCCCTGTTAACAGTCCCTTGTACCTGACAAGTTTGCCGGATGCTGGACGCCTGTATCACTTCGTACATGCATCACTTGCTCTTCGTATTACTTGTGGCTGGCAGTTGAAAAAAGACAGGATAACGATGGACCAATTCCAATGGTCGGGAAGAAATGGAATGCGTTCTCACTGGCAAAGCCAATGCGGAGTTGAAACGAGTGTCACCCTCCACCTTGATTGTCCCTGTCTTCAATTGGTTGGTCTTGTCACCCTTCCCTGGATCCTGCATGAATGTGAACAGAAGACCGCTGTCATGTTGTCCCTTTCAACCTGCGCTTCACAAAACATTCAAAAAACCCGTCTCTGCCCCGCCCATGATTAATATACCAATGCCCTGGTCGTGGAGCAGCAAGCCTACCACCTAAATTCGAACCAAAACGCGAAAAATGCACCCGACCTTTGCCAACAAAATAAAATAAACACAGACATTGTTTTACAATCGGGGGCAGTGTGTGTACATGTTTGTGCTGTCCTAGTGGATTTACTGGTGAAAACAACAGGAAACAAGTGACCATACGAGCCCCGAGAAAGTAAACGGGCTTTTCGCGACGTACATACATTAAATATATGGTGGTATTTAAAAAAATATCAATATCTCACCTGAGTGGCTTCTGTCTTCACACATTCGTTGGACCCAGTGCAATCCTGGCTCATATTTTCATTTCCAGAGAGGGTTCATCGGAAGGGATGGCGTCAAAACATGTGGGAAGGCTTTGGAGGCGGTGGCTTTACGAATAATCATGAGAGAAACAACATCAAGTCCTATTTTGACTTCCTGGGAACCTCCCTTGCATTGCACTTCGGCCGTCGGCACCAAACACCGGGCAGACACAGGTGAGGAAAGATGTTCCTGCATACGGGGGAGTAATACATATTGATGCATGTAAAAAAGTGTGGAGGGCAGCGTTACTCATGCAGGAGCTGTGCATGCGTCCACAGCATGGGCGGGCTCCCTTGCTTTAAACACACCAACGTCCTGGACTCAACAATGTGCTGTATCCAACGATGCAAACCGGCAGATACACAGATACGTTTGTTCTGCGCACGGTGACCCAGAGAGCATCTGCATCAAACCCTTTCCCGGGCTTTCACCTTTTCCCTTTCCCCTCTTCCTCCTTGCTTTCGATTCTGATCATGTGTTCCCCTATTATCTCAGAGGCTCGTGCGCTGCCCAAAGTGCCGGTCACTGCATATTTGAAAGCACAAAATATGCCTGAACCAACTTGCTCCTCTCTCGCCTCTGCTCTCTCCTTATTCTAAGACATCTTGGTGGATAACGCCCGTCTCTCCCCTCCTCTTTTACCCAAAATTCTGTGTGGCGAGGCCTCTTTTGGCTGGGTCGCTTCGTCCTCGTCGGTGTCTCCCTTGCATCATAGCTCAGCTCGCCTGTCTAGGACACTATTGACAAGGCCGATAGACGAATGCATGGTTCTTTTCGGTTTAGATATTGCCACAGGCAGATGTATTCTACTCGTACATGTAATAAACCCGAGGATGGACTCACCGAGCGTCTCTCTTTTGGGCGCGATTGACAATGGACATGCATTCATTTTTCTTGTTTCGTCCAAGACCGCCGCATCTGGTCGAACTCTTCCCTATCTATGACAGATGGACCGGCATCCAAGTCAGTCGAGACACTGCCAGACAGCTCTTTCTCTCTCCTTTTTGGGGTTTTCTATTGTTTCTCAGCTCGCCCGCGCCCTCTTCGAGACATTGGACGATCGGCCCCTCTCCATGAGCACGACTTTGTAATTCGCTCTTTGCCAGGATGTCACTCCGTATTGAACTGTTCTCGTTCTTTCCTTCGATTTGTCTGAACTGCCGTTTCAGGCTAGGTTGTTGACCCTAATTTACCGCGCAGGGAAGGAATAAGAGAGAGTGCTAGTGATTAAATGAAATCTCAAACTTTCGGCACAGCGCTTCTTCCTGTTGGTGCTCTCGGTGCCCTCCTGTCACTGTTTCAAGAAGTCTAGAATAGCCACTGACCAGGGGCGCGCGTCTTTCTTGAACAGGGACAGATACAGTACCAGCTCAAGGTGCCAATTTCTGTTATGATTTAGGTCCTTTACATGTACCCCTTCGCTCCAGTGGTATTAAACGCGTCAAAGCAAGCGACCTTTCTTTGCCTTTATGCCGTGACGAGAGATGAGGGACGGGGCAATCTGCCGGGTCTGGGTGAATAGGAAGCAGAAGGTATGATATCTTCTGACTGACCAGCCTGTACTTGTACAGAGTACGGAGTTCAGGCAAGGCCCTCTCCATTCCATTTTCTCGATCTGACGAGTTGCTTTTCTGTGAGCACTTTTTAGCCAGAGGCAAATAATAGCGGTGAAGCCTCTGATACGGTGAAATCGGATGACGAAGGGCAGCTACACGGGGGAGATGTTCACTGAAGAGGGAAACACGGACGCACACACCGAATGTGGCACCTTTCTCCACAGCGAAGCTCTTTTTGGCTATGGCAGCAAACGAAAGCCGTTTTTTAAAAGAAAAAATGGAGCCTGACCCTCCCCCCTTTTCTTCCCTTCTGAAAGAAGAAAAGATAGACCCACTGCGTCTCCAAAAAAAGGCACAAGCGGTACCTTGCACAAAAGAGCTGTTGCTTCCGCCGCGTGCCGTGGTTTCTGGTGTGTCTGCCCCTGACACATCGCACAGCTTGCACACATCTTGTCACTCTGGGATAGCAAGAGCGAGAAGAGGCTTAAAAGGCGTCTGCCAGGAAAAAAAAGAGAAAGGACCTATTAGGCAAAGCAACCAAACAAACAACAGACGCCATGTATTGAACAAATGGCAGAAGCGGCATTGGCCTGTTTTCATGTCGTTTTCCTCTTGTCGGAGCAGATTGCAATTCACGGTCATTTCTCCGGATGGGTTGCCTTCAAATACTTTAAGTTGATAGGGCAGCTGCACTATGTACGAAGTACTCTTGTTTTCTCTTCTGATCTCTCTCACATCTTGTTCCCTGACCCTTCTTCCCTTTTCCCATCCGTTCTCATGCCACGGCTTGCTCCCGCGACGGCTGCATGTTGAGCCCACTTTTCCAGCATAATGCCCCATCCCCCGTTTTTAGCCACAAGTTTTTTCTCCTTGCATTTACTTCGGCCGTCTTGCTCTGGATCATTTGGTGTTCCAGTCCCGCCCAGTAATAGGTACGTACACACACGAGAGGTGAGGTATCGCGGGTGATCTTAGCAGTGTGTGTGTGTATGTGTGTGTGGACACAGGCTGCCGTTTCGCTTGCTTCCGTATCTATGCATGTATTTGCACTAAGACGCTACTGCCAGGAGGAAGAGGCACAAACGCCGCGTGCTTTCCGCGTTCTATCCGCTGCCGCGTCTTTTCTGATCCCTATAGAGACGGGTGACTCGAGACAGCCGCAACAGAAGAAAAGGCACGGCAAAAGAACGTTCCATGGAGCATCTCACATGTATTCTGTACACGTATTGTGGCGGAATGCAGGAGAAGAGATGGAAGGATATGTCTTTTGCACGTTGTTATCTTAATATATTATTCCTCCATTTGTAGTGGGCGGCATCTCTGGAATGGGCTTGTGTCGTGTGGCAACCGAGCATAGGGATCGGATTTGTGGCCTTCTAGGCCTCGGATCTCCGACACAGCCCAACGCATTCCAGCATGAAGAAGGCTTTGCCCGCGTGCATCGTCTGGCCTGCGTCCTATTCGCCCCATTCCCTCTGGCACCAAAACAAAGAAGCTAACAATTTGATGGCAATGCAACGCGAGTTTCCTGATCAACAGGCGACCTTCTTACCATCGCAAGATAATTGACCTTACGGAGCACGGCAAATATTGTTTTCTCAGCATCGCACATGTAAGATACTATGCGCCTGGCAACAGCAGCACTCCTGGCAACAGAGTCCGGTCCTGGAATCGGTTATTGGGACTGCACCTTTTTTCCCTCGTCTTTCTTACGAGTACTCCCGTACTTTGGTGATTTTTCTCGTCTTTCGTCCGCCTCTGCGTCTCTTTCTCTTCTTTATTCTGCGCCCTTTCTGACCCCTATCTTCCCCTGTTGTCTTCGTTCATGCTAAGAACGGGGCCAAATCTTGCTGGGCCTTGAACGGGTGGACCACGGAGGGCCATGCCAGACCTGGGCCAGGCCACTGGGCCTTTGCGTTTGGAGGGTGCAACGGTAAGATACTTGTTGTTTTGACTGTAGTTTTGTGCCAGAGTCATTTATCTTATCCTTGTTGTCTTGGTCCCTGTTTTGTGTTCCCCATACCGTAAATCGTTATTCAGGTACGAATACCACCCTCTGCGATTCAATGATACGGACACCTCCCGAAGCTGTGGCGTTTGGTGCGCTTCCCCTAACGGTAACGGTGGACAAAAACTCTTCACAATTCCCAGCAAATTCCTGAACCCAGTTGCTGTTGAGATTCTACAGCGGGCAGACGAGATGAACTGCCAGAGAGGCTGTATTATCCGGCTGGCCTTGGGGCTGTATTTAGACTTGTGCTACTCGTACTGCTAATTGGCCATTGTGACCGTCAGTCCAATGCCGTAACTACCAGTGCATAGTGAGATACTTATTCACTTGCGAGATATTTGCACATCGTGAGGCCATGCATTATATGTATCTTACTCCTTTTGATACGCTTAAATCACACCGTGACAGAATACATGTGCAAAGCAAGTACACGCACTTGCACGCGCACTTGCTCACCGTATCTTGCAACGAAACGGAGTGCCCACCGTCTTTTCCTCGGTTCTTTGTCTTTCTCGCGTTCCCGCAGTCCGTCGCTTTTGCCATCGCGGCAGTCGCCAGACCGCCCGTCCGCCTGGGCGTGCGCTAGTTCCGGACTGCATAGCGCTAATGTTCCTGGGTCGTTAATGCCTTTGGGCGTTCACAATGCTTTTCCTCTTTTATTCTTTTCTCTCTTTTCCTCTTTGGCCCTCTCACCGCGTCTCTGACAGGGACCCCCAAAAGACGGCGGTTGCCCCTGTATCGTAAGATACGTGTACTTCGTACCTGGCGTTCTTGTCAAACCGTCTTCCCTTTCGGGGCGTACTCAGTATTGCTTCTCGTCTCTGCTTTTTGACAGTGTGTCACTTTCCCAGACTGGAGGGTGGCTTTCCCCTGGTTCCCCTGCGCCGTCTCTCTTTTTTTTTTTTGTGGCGTGCCGGGAGCTCCTTCCACGTCTGCTAGCGCAGTGTGCTGTTTTGTTAGCAACGGACGGGACTAGGAAGGAACGGAGGCATGGAAAAAGGACGCTAGCTAGGTGCTGTATTTCTCGACGGAGCAGAGATCCCGCTGTTTTTGGGCCCTCTCCTTTTATTTTCTGATTTTACTTTGGCAGGTGTTAATTTTAGTCACTTAGTGGCCTCCCCTAGGTCAACGGCAAGGCGTGTGTTTTGTTTGTGGGCAGGGTCCAGCTAGGGGAAGCAAAAAGCGGTAGTACCTGTCGCTTGCCCGGTCCCTCCCGCACAAAGCAGGTACACTGTCATGTTTGGTGCCCCTTTCCTTCCCTGCTGCCCATGCTGCTCCTCCCGCGATATTTAGCAGGAAGGAGCGGCCCTTTATTGGGTCGCTCGCCAGCGCTGCCCTTTCGCTTGCCCCAGGAGCTTACATGCACCCCCTTTCCTTCCCTTCTTGGGGCCCGTAAATGCTTGCCTCCAATCTCCTACCAAATCCAGGAAATCAATCAAACGCTCCTTCCCCCGTCCTCTCGCGCCGCGCCTTCCACCCCGTCTGGCTTCTTTCGTTTCTCTCTCCTTTTCACACTTTTCACGCTTTTCACGCGCCGTGTACATCGCTCGCTCCTGTAATAATATCCTGCCTGTATTCGTTTTCCTTTCCTTTTCTTCTTCTCTCCGATTAGGCACGCGTTTTCTTTTCTGTTTTTCCGTTCGTTTGCTTCACTCCTGTCTATCACTGCCCTGTGCTCCAGGCGGTTCGTTCTTTCCCCTCCGTACCTCCGTAGCTCCTTCCCTATCGTGTCAACGGAGCACTGCTCTTGCTGCTATTAGCACTAATAGTGCACACACCCCCTTCCATCCTCATCTCCCTCTCATCTGGCTTCATTTCTTTTCTCCTTTCTTTCCATTCCCTCTTTCTTTGCGTCCTCCTCCTCCCCTTTACACCCTCTTTGTTTTCCTTTTCTGCAACAAGCTTCAGCATCGACTGCAGATGACAGCTCGTGCTGCCGACGAACGCTCTTTTCTGCGACTGTAGCACATCGCGCTCGTTCAGATTCCAAGCAACCGTTCTCTACCAGTCAATCGCTCCAGCTTCCTCCCTTTCGTTCGCCTCACCCGCTGCGAATTGACGACAATCAAAAACATACGCGAATAGTCGCCGACGGCCCTCGTTTCGGCTGTCTCGATCCCTTCAGCACCAGATATATCCGCAAATCGCTTCTTTCGAGGAAAAATAAAATCAGTCTGAATGTGCCGGATACCGCAAGCTTGCTCTTTACTGAAAAGAGCCTTAGACTTTGGGATCTAAGTACGTCGTTTTTTGGTCCGTCGTGACACAAGCGTGCGTACTCTTGTTCGCTGTGTTCTCCTTCGCACCCTGTAAAGGGCTGTCGAGGTCGGGAACCGCCTTCGCGTCGTTGCACTGGCGATGCGGGACTGCTTCTTGCCCGCCCATCTTCTCCAGGTGCCTTGTCTGTGGCCAACTTCTAACGGAAGACCTCTTATTTCCAGATCCTCCCAGACGGCCACTTGACTCTCTTTTCTCCTGAGACTCGGGTTGACGCAGCCTCCGCCACCGCCGCCTGCCTCTGCTCCTATCGTCTTTCCTCCGCGTCATCCGCCTTTCCACCTTCTGTATATCTGATCTGTCTTGGACTCCTGTTCTTCTCCTCGAGCATACTTTATTACAATACCCCCGTTCTTGGCCACTCGCTCTCCAATACAATGGCTGTTACTCACGACCCTCACACAACGGGGCTCGTCGAGCCACCATACCTCTAACACGATGGCCCTCGAAGAGCGGTTTGAGGTGTTGAAGGAGATTGGCGACGGTAGCTTTGGCAGTGTTGTTCTGGCCCGTGTGCGTGAGCTGGCTCGAATATAGCTCGCCGTGGCACTGTGATTGCGATCAAGACGATGAAGAAGACGTTCCAGTCCTTCACGCCGTGCCTCGAGCTCCGTGAGGTTGTCTTCCTGCGCACTCTGCCACCGCACCAGCACCTGGTTCCCGCTCTGGACATCTTCCTCGACCCGTTCAGCAAGAAGCTGCACATCTGCATGGAGTACATGGAGGGCAACCTTTACCAGCTGATGAAGGCAAGGGACCACAAGTGCCTCGACAACGCCAGCGTCAAGAGCATTCTCTTCCAGATCATGCAGGGCCTCGAGCACATTCACGCCCACAACTTCTTCCACCGCGATATCAAGCCTGAAAACATCCTCGTCTCGTCATCGGGCCACCAGGAGACCTCGAACTCGTTCCGCCGCTACTCATCGCTCGTCACACCGCCCTCGACACCACCCTCGTATACCGTCAAGATTGCCGACTTTGGTCTCGCCCGTGAGACGCACTCGAAGCTGCCGTACACCACGTATGTCTCCACACGGTGGTACCGTGCACCTGAGGTGCTGCTTCGCGCCGGCGAGTACTCGGCGCCCGTGGACATTTGGGCTGTCGGTGCGATGGCCGTCGAGGTGGCCACCCTCAAGCCGCTGTTCCCTGGTGTCAACGAGGTTGACCAGCTGTGGCGCGTCTGCGAGATCATGGGCAGCCCTGGCAATTGGTACAACAAGGCTGGCCAGCGTGTCGGCGGTGGAGAATGGCGGAGGCTCGCGCCTTGCTGGCAAGCTGGGCTTCTCTTTTCCCAAGATGGCTCCCCATGCCATGGACACCATTTTGCAGTCACCGCAGTGGCCTGCGTCGCTCAGCCACTTTGTTACCTGGTGTCTGATGTGGGACCCAAGACGCGGCCCACGTCAACGCAGGCTCTCGCACACGAGTACTTTGTTGATGCCGTTGACCCCCTGCGCCCAAAGTCGTCTGCATCGCGCATCCTGGGCCGCAAGCAGTCGGATCTCGGCCGCTCATCCAAGGACTCGTCTTCCTCAACACCTACCTCGACCAAGCAGTCGTGGTTCCGCAAGTCACTCATTGGCCGCTCCGAGCCTACTGCGGAGCCGGCCAACGCCATGTCCAAGGACACCGCTGGTAACCTTGCGCCCCTCTCCACAATGGTGGTGTCACCAACAGCAGCTTCCGCCGTCATTCCATCTGCTCAATCATATGCACCTGCACCAGCACCCGTGCCATCACACGCACAAGTCCCTGCACGGGTACCAGTACCTTCGCAGGCGTCTATAGCATCTATTGTTGCACCTGCTGCGTCGCCTGCACTCGCCCTCGGCCCGCACCGGAGCATTATCTCTCTGCAGAGGCTGCCCTGCCCAAGGTTCGGCCGGCAGCAAGCAAGCGGACGACCTGGACCAACGGGCCATCAAACGTTGCCCAATGCCTATCCTGCCAACAATTCGTCCTATCTCACCCATGTCCGATGCCGTAACCGCACAGGCAAACAATCGGACACCCATGTACAACGATGCATACGCCAACGCCGCTGGCCGGCTCGACGACAAGACGCCCAAGAAGATTGGCCGGCAGCTGTCGGTTGCCTCGAGCACAAACCACTACGCCGATCTGCACCGCCAGCAGGCCGAGCAGGCCCTGAACGGTAACACGGGCCTTGTCTCGCCACCCAGTGCGCACAAGGAGAGCTTCTTCTCGCACCTCCGCAAGCGGGCCCGCCGGTTCTCAGGCCGCCACCAGACACCCATCTCGCCTGCCTACGACGAGGTGGAGGCACAAGCCGGTTGCGGCCTTGGCTAGCAACCGCTCTTCCATGGTGATTGACCAGCAGACTCAGGCGTCATACACGCCCATGGCCGTTCCGGTTCAGACGTCGGCTGCTCTGCCCAAGGATAACACAAACGACTCTTTCGACAAGCCAGTCGCAGGCCGGCAGCCGCCAGAGCTATGCTGGCGAACCCAACGGTGGCTACATGCCGACAATCCCCGCACACAGCTCGACTAGCAACCTCACGTCGTCAGCAACGATGAGCAGACACAGTAGGCGTGCCGCTGGCAGGCACGACTAACCTCAAGCGCCACCACTCTCTGCCACACCACCACCCACGCTCTGTCGACAACCTCTTGGTTGCCTGCTCGCAGCGGCGGCGGGCCCGATCTCGAGCAGGACACGTCGCGCCCAGGCTACGCAGGGTGTGTACCAATACGACGCACCAGATGAGGAGGAACGAGCTCCTCGATGAAGTTCTCAACTCAACTCACCGCGCGATGAAGCGCCTCGAGAAGGACGGCAAGCCGGCTCTGCGGCAATCGGTTAGCAACATTGCTATTTCAAACCCATACCCAACTCCATCACCGTCGGCTAGCGGTCATAACGTGCTGTTCAGCGACGGCAACGAAGCGGTTACGCCCAAGCCGTTGGACCTGAGCAAGAATGCTGAAGACTACAAGTGGCCTACTCCTCCCTACGACGAGAACGATTGGGCTGCATCTGCGTCTGCCAGCATCTGGCCGCAAGCAACCGGTTCTAAGAGACTTGTTGCAAACCACCTCACAAAATTGTTTTGCCATATACACACAACTTTGCACTATACCTAATTTTCCTTGTCTATTCTATACTCTTCTCTTGTTTATTTTTGTTTTTCTATCGGGCGGGTTCAAGCACTACTTTAAAAAGTTCTCTTTCATCTGTCTGGTTTTCTTTTTCTCGTCTTTCATTTATTGTTATCTATCCGGTCATATAGCGGTGTTCTTTGCGGCGTGTTCTATGATTTTTTTTTAATTGTGTTTATTTCTCCTAGGCGGGATGAGTCTGCTGGCTCGAGGTATACTTACACTGACTTGTACCTCGCCCTTCTCATCACAGCCTGGCGCCTTTTGCTGTTTTTCTCTCTCTACTTATTATAGACTGCTGGGGGTTATCGTTTCAAGCCACCACTATTTTGTTTCTCATTTCCTCGCAAACCAAACACTCATACCCCCTTGAAGTCAGCACCAGTCCAATCATTTGGTACTGTCGTGTGCTTTCGAATTTCAAACAGTTACCAGCAGCATGGCGATCTTTTTTTACCTTTTACTTTTTACCTTTTATTTATCATTCATTCTTTGGCCTTGCTTTCTTGTTTCTATGCACACCCCCTGACTATCCCATCAGAATTAGAAAATTGGAAGTTTCAACTAAATACCTATCCCCCTCGTCTTCATCATTCTTCGCCTACTTTACAGATCATATAAGTTGGATGGCTCGCCATTTTTCGACCACTTGCTCACAGCTCCGCCTTTCATGACCACCACCGGACCGGTACACCGGATCAATCGCCGGGAAAACTTTTAACTACATAGTCTTGTCTGTATATGTCTACATCTACTACTAGCTAATCCTTGTCTTAAATCCTACACTTCAAATTTCAATCAGTTGTCCCTCTGTGCATAGTCTTTGCACCCGTGCAATATATAGTCTTATCACACACAGTCTTTACTAACTACGTATACCATAAGCCAAGAACAAGGTCATTGTGTATCGTATTAGTTGCACGTTATCTCATTCTGTATTTGCCGATGCTGAAGCTGAAGCACTCGTATCCTCCAGCCGGGCTTGTTGACGAGTTGAAATATCGGAACTGAGCCTCGCATAAAAGTCCATCCCAAGGTACACAAATTTATCTTGTGATCACATCGTCTTCTTCAATTTATTTAACGAAGCGAAAAACAAAGCAAAAAGCTTCGTTGCACAGAGAAAGAAGCCAAGGCGGTTGGCCCCTTCTCTCTGATTTCCGCCTCGCCAGCCCTCGCCTAGTTGCACTGCCATTGCCGCCTCCAAGTATAACAAAGGCACTTGGATAGACCGGGACGATCAAAAGGCTTGGTGGATGAGACAAAGCTTGCATGCAAGGTTTGTTGCAGCCTTGTCCATGCAGGGAAAAGAAAAGAAAGCTGGGAATTCAAAGTGTCGTCACCAATGCCCTGACGTCCCCCACATGAGGTGTGATTCTATACGTTAGGCTGCGTTGAGCTTGTAGACAACGCAAGGGAGGCTGCGAGAAACGAGAAAGGACGAGCGTCTGGAGTGGGATTGCTCGTGTTAAAGTCCCAGGCAGCAACAAAAACATATCCGCGATGGCTGATGAGGCTAGAAAATAGTCCCCCTCCCTCCTGTGGGCCTGTTGGCACTAAATTCTGTTTTGGCGGGTGCCTGGCACCATGGAGGCCACGCGATAGGGCGGCTTCTGACTGGCGACGTTGCGATCAGCAGCACGGAAACGGGGTTCAGCGACTGAAGCTGTTGAAAAGAGCATATGGAGAGCCAGGCAACATATTTTCATTTGTTATTTTAAAGGTGACTATCTTTTTTCTCTTACCAAATTTATTGTACCCCGAGTCCCTTTCCTGAAAATATCTCTTTCTCCCTTTTGTATTTGTGTTCATCGCTCTTTCCTCGTCCTTTTCCTTCCCCGCCAATTATATAGAAGAGCCCCCCGCCAGTCAGCCTAGTCAATCGGCCCCGTCATTTTTACCTCCTTCGCTCTTTCCCCAGCTTGGGACTTATCCAAGCCACGGTAAGGGCAGCCGGGACGGAATTAACCACCCTCCTTCCCTACTTGTCTGGCTCGATTCCTCACCTTCTTCAAACATCCCCGATACCTTGTCCGTCTTCTTTTTTGCGCGAACAGCCTCCCTCGCACCTCTCACGCCCGTCTATAGCCGTCGATTTTGCAATTGGGACCCGTGTTTAGCCACGACGGCCTCTGGGCTCTTCTAAAGCGGAGGGGAAACAAGCTGCGCGAAACTTCCTTCCACAGTCTTGCTTTGTCTGCCTCTTGTCTCACGGTCGGCCCTACGTCTTGCGCAGTCTTCTTTGCACGACTCTTGAAAAGCCGCCGGAGCTGTCCCACGACCTCGCCTCTAACTATTGCCTCTTGCTCTAAGCATGAACAATAACGGGGGAACAATACGACCGCCGCCTCCGCCGGCGCAGCGGTTCGCGCGATTCGCGGAGCAACTACTTTGCGACATACACCTCGTCGCCAAGCCATACCCCGACTCCGCCGCCGTCACTGGGAGGGCCAGCGGGACCAGCAGCAGGGGCGGCGATTGCAACATCAACACCACAGCCTCCGCCTCCACCTCCACCCCCAAGAGTCTATGCTTCCACCTCTTTCTTCCTCCCCGCTGCTCTTGACCCCAACGTCCTTGTCAGCTGCATCTCTGTCAGCGAACCAGGCCGCCACCAAGGCCGGCAGTGCGCGGGTGTCGGCGGAGCCGGCAGCGCAGGATATTCTGCCAACTTCACCGATCGCCTCGTCCCTGGGCCCGAACTCGTTATTACAAGGTGTGGACTAGCTCGCCATCTTCATCCACCACCTCTCTCTATCGATCAAACTCTAGCACGACCAATGCGGCGGCTGCAGCGACGACATACCAGCGGCCAAGGCCGCTGCAGCAGCCGGAAGTGCTGCAACTGGACTCGGCTATTTAAGCACGCCAAACCCGCCTTCTGCGGCAGAAGCCATCCACGGCCCTGTTCGCGAGCCCGTACGCGAATTTACGCCACCAACAGACCGTTTGATTGTCGGCGTGGATTTTGGCACAACATTTTCGGCCGTGGCAGCCGTCTACACACCTACTCCGACGACATTGAAATCATTCAAGACGTGGCCAGGCGGCAACGGCATTACCTCGGACAACGGTGCCTACCGAGATGAACGTATGACTTGCCCGCTGACGCGCCGTCGGGCACCGAGCCGACCGTGCGCTGGGGCTTCCAGTTCAAGCCCGAGGAGTCGCGGCTGCGCTGCATCAAGCTGTTCCTTGACCGCACGCAGAAGCTGCCCTTTTATGTCAGCCCACTCGAGACTGGCCGCTCAGCTGAAGCCGGTACAAGAAGACCGTGGTCGACGCCGTTGCCGACTATCTGACGCAGGTGTACAAAGCACACCATGGACACGCTCTCACGGCGCTACGGCGCGTCCTTTATGGCGTCGACGCGTGTCGATTTTGTGCTGACATGCCCAGCCGTGTGGTCGGACGCGGCCAAGAACACGACACTGCTGGCCGCGGAACGGGCGGGCATGGGCGATCGCTCGTCCATCCAGATGATCAGCGAGCCTGAGGCGGCCGCCGTGTACACGCTCAAGGCCATTCAGCCAAACCACTTGAATGTCGGCGATAAACTTTATTGTTTGCGATGGCGGCGGTGGTACAGTCGATTTGATTGCGTACAAGATCATCTCGTTGAAGCCATTTGCGCGTGGAAGAGTCGGCCGTGGGAACGGGCGGGCTTTGTGGCAGTGCGTTCCTCAACTACCGCTTCGAGGAGCATGTCTGCCGCCGGCTTGGCCAGAGCCGCTTTGACGAGATGAAGATCAAGAAGAGCAAGACGTGGCAGATGGCCTGCGGTACTTTGAAGAGTTTGTGAAGCGCAACTTTAACGAAGACGAGCACCAAGAAGTCAACATCCCGTGAGTTTGTTCTCGTACCTGGTATTTCGTTGGCCTCCTGCGTATTGAAGACTGACAACTCTTTTTTTATCTACAGATTTCCCGGTTGCCCGACGACGAGGAGGCTGGACTGGACTCGGGCTTCTTGGTCATGACGGCTGGCAGGTACTGGAGATCTTTGAGCCGATTGTCAAAGAGGTGTGCGATCTTGTGCAAGGCCAGGTCGACAAGCTACGGGCCAAGGTGGCATTGTGTCGGGAATCATCCTCGTGGCGGATTTGGCCAGAGCGACTACCTGTATCGCCGTCTCAAGCACCACTTCCGCGGTAACCTCATGGACGGGATCGTCAGCCACGGCACCGGCTCCTCACAGCTACCACCGCCACCCTATAGCGAGCGCCCAACACACGCCGCAGCAGCATCGCTCGACATTGCGAACCTCAGTCTTGCCGATGGCGTTGGAAACAATGGCACCAGCCCCAATCCCGCCTATCGAGGTTATGCAGCCCGTCTATGCTTGGACGGCCGTGGTTCGCCGGTCTGCCGTACTGCGCGGCCTTGAGGCAGCATGGTGCTGTCACGCCGCGCTCGTTTCCACTATGGCACGTCGTACGCCACGGTCTATGATGAGGCCAAGCACTCCGTCAGCGAACGCTACTGGTCCCCGCTGTGGGAGCGCTGGATGGTGTCCGACCGTATGCAGTGGCACATTGCCAAGGGGGACTCCATCTCGCCGTTGTCGCCATCGCATTCCACTACACCCGCAACTTCCGCCCAGGCCAGTCGCTGATTGTGACAGACGACTTGATTGCCTGTGCTGCCGACGAGCCGCCCGAATCCTATACCCGCGGCGGCGGTCCTGCCAAATTCGGCCAGTTGGGCTTTGCCAAGGGTGCCTTGAATGGCAGCAACGGTGATAATCTGGGTGTTGGTGACACAGGAGATGACAACGGCAGAGCAACCTGATCCACGTATGTACGTTAACAACCGACTTGAGTGCCGTCCCGCGTAGTCTCTTCACGCGGTTGACGACAACGCGTGGTGTCGAGTTCGATAACCTCGACTTTACCCTGGAGATGGTAGTGGATAGTGCCGGGCTAGGTTCGAGCTCAAAGTCGATGGTGTGCGCTATGGTCGTGTCGAGGCCGACTTCCATTGAGCTTGGGCTTCAATTATGGATTCAATCGTAATGCTTTTTTGTATATGGCTTTTTAGGGCATGATGGCGAGGTTATTCATTTTCACGAGAGCTTTTTTTTTTCTAGAACAGCAACAAAATTACAAGAGGTGTGTGTTGTGTGCATAGTCTTCGTAGTTAATATGCCTTTTAGACAAGCATCCAGAAGAAATCCGACTCCGTCATACTTGGTACTTCCCAAAAGGTAGATCTGTGATCAGAAAGACAAACTACGAGCCGAGAGAGACGGATATAGTCACTAAACATGCAGCCGCCCAAGCCTTGCTATCACATTGGATACGTGCGCACGGTATTGCCTTCGGGGAAGGAATTGAGATCGGAATGGGCAGTTGTTCATAGCTGCCGTTGAGCATTGACATGGCAAATCGAGTTATCGAGCGAATGAAATTAGCCAGTTATAAATACAAAGTGTAAAAGGCACAAACTGCAAATTTTAGACGATGCTGCCACCATCTTATTACTGCACGTTAAGCGTGCTTTACTACTTTTTGGACAAAAAGACCCGTCCGCTGCCTCACATAATGTACTCGATAGGAGAAGTCACGATGACAGACAATCCTGCTCTGTTTGGATAGCTATGCTCTGAAGGTGTCGGGAATGAACCCCACGTGGTCTGTTTCCATGAATTCACATTTTCCCTTGATTTAATGCCATGCACTCCAAAGTTGCATGGCGGCAGAAACCATCACTGGTGTGCATTCTTTTTGTTTGATTAAAACGTATACTTCTCAGACTCTGCAAAACAAAAGGGTTACGTGAGCGTCAACTATCAAACTAATCTTGAGCTAATCCTCAAGTAAATTGGAGCGTCAACGGTGTCGCCGCAAAAAAAACGTAAAGTCGTAAAACATAAAGTGTTGTGGGTGACATTTGAAAAAAAAGGGGGGGGGGTGAAGGAAGACAGATCATCATTCATATTGGAGACAGGGGAAGGTCAAATTTGGTGGAAGTAGGACAGGTGAAAACAAAGGGCGGGAAAGGAAAATGTGTTAGTAGGAACAAGGAAAAAAAGAAACATGTCGCAAAAACGTAAACCGACAACAAACTCGAATAAAAAATTGTCGAGAAGGGGGGTCGCCAAAGAAGAGCCATCACGCCGAACGTCACTTCCGAATCGCGCTACCGCTAGGCAACGGTGCGGCCGAATGTGTGTAACCAACACAGCCTCGTGGGTGGAGACAGGAAGGCAGCCGTGTCCAACCTCACCGGCCGACCACAACCGCAGCCTTATTTTCCACTCGCCTTCTTTGGACATTGCGGCACCTTCTCTCCTGCACTGCTTTGCATCCTGAAACGTGATTTTCTGCTGCACTTCGCTCTGTGCCTTGCCGCTATTTCCGCTGCTGCTCTTGGGCCTGACACGCGTTGGCATATTAGCTTTCTAACTTTCGTCTCTATGGACAAAGACAACCGTTTAGCTGCGGAAAAAAACATACCTCAGCCCATAGAGGACTGACAAACCCTCATTGCATTGGAAATAATGGTCCAACATGTTGCGAAAGTTTTCTTTTTTCGTACAACGATATTGCCTTGGCATCGTAGCCTTCTCCGCAGCTCGGGCACCATACGAGTGAACGGATCTGTTCCTTATGGTCCTCTAAATGATGCTCAAACCAGGCATATACTTGCTGCGCCTCGAACGTGAGATCGCAGTTGGGGGCGAAATAACAGAAGAGATTGTACGCGTTCGAGAGCGGTATGCTCTTTGCATCGCTTCCGGTGGGAGACACTGATGCTCCCCCGTAGTTAAATGGCCCGTTACCAACAAACCCGACGCCGCTTGATGCCTGTGGTGTCTGATTTTCATCGTAGGTGCTACTGTCCATTGTGTATCCAGCGGCAGAGGTCGAGGCCGCGGTATTTGAGGACATTGTGAACACGGACTGGTCGTCGCCTTGGCCCATGAGCTCTGCGGACGGCCCAGCCGCCGTTGCATCTGCTTTAACAATGTTAGTTATACGTCGTTAGACAAGTCTAGCGAGACACTGATACTAACCATGGTGTGCATCCACAGAGTCCCAGGTGCCAGCAGAATTGTTGGGAAAAGGTGAGGCAGCAGCGGCCTGTTCATCTTCGATAAAGACCTCGGTGGATAGACTGGATCGCGTCGCCTTGCTGACCGTTATAAGAAAGCGTTTGCCAATCGGCAGTGGTGGTATGACGATTGTATCGTAGTGGCCCCCAAGGCTTTCGAATTGAATTGAATGGCCAGCGTCGCCATCATAGGATGCGGCCTCTGGATCAGCGCCTATATTGTGATCCTGTGCCTCTAAGCCAGACTGGCCGCTTCGGCTGCTCTCGCCATGATCCCCATGGCTCAGCGTCTGGCGCTCGCCCCTTTTCTTGTCCCTGTCCCTGTCCCTCTTTTTCTCGCTGGATCTTCCCTTGTCACCTGGCATGGCAAATGTTGAAGCGTGGGGCGAAGAACAGAAACGGTAAATGGTAGCCAAGTGGGCAGCAGGACAAGGGAGTCGCGAGACCGTTCAGAAGATGGTCAAATGATATATCTCTTTTCAAAAAAGTTGGGGTTGAAATGAGTGCTGTTAAAACAAGGGGCCCGACAGAAAATTCAAACGATCTTGCTGGTTTGGGGAGGAAGGAGAACAAAATGAGGAGGACCTTTGAGCGAGGGGCTTGTAATATATGCCAAACTCGGCACTAAAGCAAGTTCAAGATACCGTGCCAGAAGGGCCCACTGGAAGCAGCAAAGGATTGCTACCATCGTCATCCTCTGATTTGCGGGGTGAACCTCAAGACTGGGTGTGGGTAACGGCTCGGACCAAAGAAGTAAAGCGACGTTGCTGCTTCTTTGCATGCACTGCAGCCCAGCCGAAATCCCGTGCCACAATCCGAGGATAGCACCATACGCCCCGGTATCTCGGCTTGCCTAGGCCCTCGGAGACCTATCTTTCCCCCGGTCTATCCCGTATCGACTGACGATACAAACTGTCATGTTCGATGCCAGGTAAAATGGCGTGGAAAAGTCAACGATGGGGGGGAAAATGCCAAGAGCCGACTTCGGGCCTCGAAAGCTCTCTTGAGGCTTATTTTCATGGCTCGGTCTATCTATCTATACTGCTCGTTTGTTTCGTCAGAATCATCCGCCCATGCGGCTTGGAGAAAGCTTGAGGCTGGAGTGAAACAATTTAAGTTGGGCTGATTCAACAACACACTCCGAGCATTGGGTCTCCATGCATCTACGAAACGAAGCCATATGACCCTAGAAAAGCCGGTGTAGGAGAAGGAAGGTTGCCGTATTCTATTCCTTGAGCATCGGCTTACTTTTCCTTGGTAGGGTCTTGCAGAGATATAACGCCGGCCGCAGACCTCTCTATCCATAATGCATGGCTCATGGCATCCTCCAACGATGCAACGTTCGCTCTCTACCCAGTATGAATTTGCGGCTCAAAACTGGGCACCAGTCACAGCTGGCCACGTTGGGTGTAGACAGCTGGACGCAGATCAGAAATCCGGCGACAAAAGGCCGACTACGCTAGCCGACAGTTTCGGTAGTCTTTGTTTGTTTCTATGAATCTCAGAAGTGCTCTGTAGTGGCCCGAAAGGCCACTTCTGCTCTTACAGAGGAGGGTCTGTCTGGCGGTTTCTTAAGCTGCTTCTTCACCAGCGGAGTGAATCCGCGAAAAAGAGAAGGACGATAAATGCAAAGAGACAGGTAAAATTAGAGAAATATACCAGTCACCTGAAAGAGCTTGCATCGGAAAGTAAACGATTACGACTTGCCAAATCACAAAAGAGGCGAGATGATGACTTACACGGCCTAAAGGGCAACCTCCACTGCCTGGGAGATAGATGCCTTTGACTTTTATTTATTCTCCCCCTCCATACCTGTCACGAGGTGTCGAATAAATCGTATCCGCGGTTGGCGCAAGTTATTTTTTTCCAGACATAAGATAACCCAATACGAAGGATAAGGGCTAGCAGAGGAAGAAGGAGAAAAGAAGCGAAAACGAAAAGGAAGCGAGGAACGCGGGAAAATGTGGTGGGCATCTCACCCGCATGCCAAAAAAAGAGAGGCTCTGCCGAGAGAGACTCCTATCAAAGGCCTGAATAATCATGGCCATGCCGTTGTCTCCCCAAACACTTTTTCTGACCACTCTGGGCGGAAAGCTTCTGCGTTGCGTCCTACATCTTGCCAATGAGTGGGAAGATTGCAGATGGGTGTGCAACGGGAGGGCACAATAACACGGCTAAGTGGTATCGTTTCCTTCCTTGGCAACAGTAATATGTCTTCCTTTTGGTCACGCACTAGAAATGCGAAGTTGCCGAGACACTGGCAGTGTAAACAAAATCAGTCGCGAAAAGTAAGCCTGTAGAAGGGAGGGGAGGTGGTGTGGATGTTTTTCTTCCACTCACCTCTCATCTTTCGTTTTCGTTTTCTTTCCCATTTGTTCGCGAGTGACCCTACCCTGTAAACGACTAAGGTGCCATAATAGCGGCCGAATGCTTTCAAGACGGCAGTCGCACTTGCGCAGGCGGCGTAGTGAAAAAAAAGACTCAAGATGAGCTGGTTGACATGTGGGGACCGCTCGGCCACGCCGTCGTTCACTTGATATGCGTCGAGTAGTTACCAGGGCCACCACATTAACGCGATGATTGCTGGCTGGCTTTATCTGGCACATCGGTCAACAATGAGTAATGTTCAAATGATAGAGTAGAAAATAGAAAAGGTCCATTCAAACGAAGAAGCAGAGAGCTAGGAGGTGACTCCGGGAGTTGCAGGTGTTGAGAACAGGACACTGCTCTTTATTGATAATACAAATACGGGGAAAGAGGGCGCGTCTTACAACTGTGCAGCGTGCGACATGCCACACCACCCTCAACATCTCCTCAAGCTCCTTCTCCGTGCAACTCTGTGCTCGCGCCAAACTGGCCCCGTCTTTTTCTCAACCCAACGGAGAACGCTGCCGTGAGTGGCTGCTTGTGTTCTTATTTGTGTCTTTTATTGTTCAAATCTGTGGTTTATCTGATCCTTTCTTTTTCCTTGCTTGTTTACATGTTTTTTTTTCACGCCTGACACCTAGTATGTTGTTCATGCAGCAACGCTATTTTATTCGCTGGCACTCAACTGCGCGGCTTGTCATCGTTTTAGCTGCATTTCCCTCCGGATTTACCTGCCCTCTTGGGCACTCGCTACGCTGATGAGCATAGTACCCTGGCCTTGCATATAACATTTGTGTACTGAAGGTGTCCTCCTGTCTCGTCGCCGCGTTTGATGATTCCTGGAAACGTCACGCATGCAACCTCGCGCTGGGACAGCCCGTCGTCGTCGTCTTCTTCGCCCCCAATGTCTTCCATGGTCGTTGCATCGAAGATAACCTGCTGGTGTGGCACGATGGGGGGCATAATCACACGGAAGACGGCCTTTTGAGCCACAAGCAGCCGTGCTAGCTCGAGTGCGCTGGCGACAAGTTGCCGCAGGGCCTGATCACGCACGTCACTTCGCTGTGCGTCGGTGATGGAATCCAGCAAACCGTTGACACGCGTCACGACATCATCTGTCACGCGCGCCGTCTCTGTTTGTAAGTGTTTACCGGCATCTTTGCTGACAATGGCCAAGGTCAGAGCCCGCCATTCATTGATCGGCTCAGCCGCACCGGCTACCCAGTTTGAAAGGTCGAGTTAGAAAATAAAAAGCCGCCAAAATATTGGAAAACAAGAAAAAAAAGAAGTACAGCACAAGCATTGCTCAAATTAGTGGCAAAACGTACCGAATTTTTCTAGAAAGGACTCGACGTGTGCAAGTTGTGCAGCCTGCTCGGACGGCAGGCGACAAAATAGGTGTCGAAAACAAGATCAACAAGGATGCGCGACACGGCAGATTGCAGCAGGTGCAGCTTGGCTGAGTGACGTAGCTCCTCGTACATGGGAACGAGTTGAGCGAGGGTATCGCGCGCCGCTTTCCCAGCTTTATCGGCATCTGTTTGCACGAGGTGAAAGTCTCCCCAAAACGGATTATATGGTCAGCATCCGCAGTCGGAGCAAAAAAGACACTGCCAACGAGAGTGCATAATGGAAACAATGATGAGAACGAGGAGAGAGTTGGAGGGTAGCACGAGCAGGAAGGCGGCACGAGGCGGTGGGGGGCAGCACACTCATTGAGGCTCTTCAGTTCCCCGTACCCTGCCCAACGCAGGAGCCGTGGTAAATAGATGATGGGTATGGCGGCGTATTTTGTGAATAAAATGAGTCACTCAACTAGGAAGTTTGTATTCGGAAAATAGTGCTCCCTTGCTTTTCTCTTTTCCTCCTTCAGATGGAAAAGGGTATGTGATGGCAGCTTGTGGACAGTCAGGCGTCACCGCTTCCGCTCATGCACAAAACGATAGTTCATGATCGGAAGAGGGACTAAGACTCGGGTAGGACGAGGGCAAGGGTATCGGGGGCTTGCGGGAGTAGGAAAAAGAAACATACTCAGCTTGGCGCGTCGGAAGTAAACAATAACCCAGTTCTGCAGGCCATTGGCGAGGCGTGCCATGCCGTCTGTAAATACCTCGTCGCTGGCGACCTGGCTGCCGGTGCGTGTAGACGTGCTCACCCACTCCTTGAGCCCCCGAACTTGCTCGCGCAGCGACCGTGCCTCTTCGTCTCGTTTAACAGCGGCCCGCTGCATTTCTTCCCAGCCGGCTCGTAGCTCCGCACGTTCGGCCTCGCGCAACTCCACCTCGGCCCGGAGCAGCTGTATTTCCGTGTCGGCCTGGGTCACTTGCTGCTGCAGACGGCTATGCTTGGCCTGCCAAAAGGTAGCTGTTTCGGACTCGGCCTTGCTCAGCTTGTCGAGTTCGCGGGTGAATTCCGACTCCATGATCTTGAGCTCACGTTCTAGCTGGGCAATGCGCATGTCCTTTTCCTTCACAAGCTGTGCAGATGCAGCTGCGGCGTTGATCGAGGCTTGCGCTGCAGCGGCTGAGACGGACGACGAGTTGGAGGCTAACGACGAGATGCTGTGGTGGCCGTGGTGATGCTGGTGATGATTCTGGTGGCGCTGGTGGTGATTGTGGTAGTTGGATGCATAGACAAAGTGCGTGTCTTTGGAGCTGCTGCCGCCGCCTGAAGACGATATGCTGCCGCCGCCTCCATTTCCACCACCACCACCACCACCACCTCCGCCGTTACCGCCGCTGCCACTGCTGGATCCAGTTGTAGAACCACCTACACCACTGCCAGCACCACCACCCGGACCGCTTGGGAATCAGGAACGGTCGATGTGCTCTGATTTCCAGCGCCAAGTGCAACCCGTGGTGGCGGCGCTATCAGAATGCTAGAGGAGGTCGTGTCGCCACTGCTGTTGGATGTAGATGGAGATCCCGAGGTGCTGGAAGCCTTCTGACTGCTGCTATCGTGGCCAGAACCGGTGGTGCTGTTGCTGCCGGTGCCTGATCCAGACGTGGAGGCAGATGCGGCAGCTGTCGCCGCTGATGTTGTCCGGAGCACGTGCGATGATGAGGCCACGCCTGTTCCCGGACCCCCGCCGCCTCGCCGCCTGCTGCTGCTCCGATTGTACTAGAGCTGGCACTGGCCGGGGCGGCACCGGTACTGCCACCGCCGGCGCCGCCGTTTGGCTGTTGCGGCGTTGTGGGCGCCACGGCTGCTGGAAGTGGTTGGTAACCGGCTGGGATGCCGGTGCTCGACGTTGTAGAAACGACTGAAGACGAGGATGAGGATGCGACTGAAGAGGCTGAAGATAGCGTCGAGGCAGTAGTAGCAGAGGCCGGGGGTGTATTCAGCATGGTTTCTCTCAGACCGCTTCGTGCTCTGACGACATCCGGCTGTGCTTGCGCGGGTGTCGTCTACTGGCGCCTGCAGAGATGTTGTTTGCAAGGAAACAACCAATAAAAAGAATATCCGTGTAACAATCAACGCGGCCGTCTCGTAGAGACTCTCATAAACGCATGGTCGAGCTACAATGGCGCGTTGAGATTAGGCGGATATGGCGTCAAGTCCCAGAGACTCAATTGCTTAGCAGGGGGGAAAGCGCGGGGAAGAGCTATTCTCTGTGAATTAGGTGAAGGGAGCCAGAGTCGGAACGACGCAAGGGCCAATTGTTCTTGGTTGTGGATGAGGGTTGGCAGGAATTCGTTGTATTTTGTGTGCAGCGCAAAATTGGCGTCGTTGTTTTAAAGTCGTTTGGACATGTGCAAAATGACAAGGAAGGAGAGGCCCGGCGGTCTGTGCCGCGTGCTGAAGACGTTGCGAGACTGGGAGGAGCGATCGAGAACAACAGAAAAGTGGACAGCACACGAGCCAGATCATTCTGTCGCGAAAAGGTGCAAGAACGACCTGCCATTCGTAGGGAAGGGATTGGCGGCGGGGCAAGGCAGCCACTGGCGCGGGCGGAGCATTGCGCTGGAAAGACCAGGCTGACAAGGCGGAAGAGGGCTGGACAAGCGGGATAGCCTTTTGGGGGATATCGGAGAAATAATACAGCGCTTATAGCAGTGTACAGGCATAATTTTGTGCTGGCTACAGAGCGCTGGCAGCCTGGCATGATCCAACAGAAAGTGTAGAGTAATTCGCCTGCCTTACTGCAGTTCATAATTTTGTTACAAAATTATGCAAAATTATGGGAATTATTTGGATGCCTTGGGCGATTCCAAACTGGATCATGTCCAAGCTACATCCAGTTATTACCATGTTATTGCTTGTCTCGTTGTTATGAAACACAATTTCATTCCTGTCGTCAACATCGTCAACATTGTCATCTCGAGGCTCACCTAGATAATAAAAAATGTATGCCAAAGCACATCCAAGTAGATCCTGCGCTATATCGTAATATCGGCCTCGATAGGATATGCTGCATCTGCCACATTGCCATCATCGTCCAGCTCTGTTGTCTGTGCTCCCATGCGGCACAATGCCACGGTCTGCACCGGCACACTCTCCATCCAAACAAAGTCGTCATACCGTTCGATGATCTCGCGCGCATCAAATGTCAGCCTCGCGCCTCCTCCACCGCCTCTTCCTCCGCGGTTGCCTCCCCGACCTCCTCGGCCTCCACCGCCGCCGCCTCGTCTCTCTTTGGCGTACACTGTGTTCACAATTGTAGCGTGCAGCAGCAGCGGCCGCTCATCCGGGACCATGAGATCCGCAAAGGCAGCCCGCACACGCTCACACAGTGCAAGAAGCGGACCGCCTGCTGCTGCCAGTTGGCCAGTGCTTTCATCCACCGGCGACGCGTAGAGAACGGTTGCCCTCGCTGGCGGCTGCATGGCGTGGAGGCCATGCAGGGCCATTGAGATGGGCTTTCCCTCGGGCTTGCCCGCCTCTGCTTTGCCGGCGTCCTCTCTTGCCAAAGACTGAAGTCGCTGCACAGCTTGCTGCAGACGGTCGCTGTCTCCGAGACTCAGCACGCCGAGCGTTAGGTGCAGTGTGCCTGCAGGCCGCAGTGCCGTGGCCGGCAGCTGGCCCCGGCGCGTGATCGCATTGCTGTTGTTGGTGCTGCTCGGGCCACCGCTGCCACCGCTAGTCATTGGAATAGATATGGCAGACACGTCCGCGTGGAACGTGGCCAGACTATCGGCGAGCTGAGGCCGGCCGGCCGTCGTAGCCAGCGGGATACATAGGAAATGCGTCAGTTGCGGCCGTGGCGGCGGCTTCGGCATATTAGCGGCGATGTGCTTTCTGCTTGTTGGTTCGAGACAGAAAAGGAATTGAGTAGAAAATCCAAGGTTCTCTCCAGCCTTTGCCCTTTGGGTTTTATTTGCGCCATGTGGTGAGTGATATGATATCAGCCAGGCAAGCCAGACAAGAGTCAGTTGGCGAAGCAAAATTAGCACACAGTCACTGAAAATTGCTGGTACAGTGCTATTTATATACCACTAAACACTGTATGTCGTTCTCATGTAAGAGCATTCACCACAGCACGCATAGTCGGTAAAACTTTATTTCTATATTTGTTCGGGATATGTTTCTTATCTATTCCCTCTTGATTTTGATGCCATTTGTCTAGTTGTCCTCCATCAGCGCGGCGAGCTCGGCCTCTTCGTCGGCCGTCATCAAGCCATCTTGCGGTGCCTCTGCATCGTTGTTGTCGATGGCTCCAGCTGTTGCTGCCTCCCGGTCCTTCTTCTGCAGCTCCACAAGAGCATCTACCTCTGCCTTGACAAGTGGCCATGTCCGCACTGTCCCATCGAGGCTGACACTGCACAGCCGGCGACGGTCGCTCAGCACTACCAGGTCGGTCACCTCGTCAAAGTGGCCTGCGATTGAAGCATAGCGGGCATTTGTACTGCTCTCTGCTGCAGCGCCTGTCCGGTCCCAGTACTGGAGGTCCTCGTCTCGTCCAGCCGTGACCACCCACGCATCTGTCACAGCTACAGCGCGCACATGGCCGCCGTGGTGGTACGTGCTGCTGCTGCCGACAGTGTTCTTGTGCCGGAAGCCATGCATACGTGAGAGACACTTGACAGTGCCATCGCCACTGGATGTCCAGAGGTCCACGTCCTCGCCCTCCTCGCCATCGTCGTTGTTATTTCCGCCACTGTAGTTGTAGTCCTCAAAGACGACCTTGTAGACCGTGGTCTCGTGCGCTAGAAGCGTCTTTTTGGCACGGCCCGTGGCCGTCTTGTCTTGGCCATCGCCCTCCTCCTCGGCCACCTGCTCCCAACCGTCCAGCCGCACGCGCCACCGTCGGATGTGGGGTCGCTGCTGGCGCTCACCAGCAAAATCTCATCGCGCGTCGTAGCCACCGGGTCGATTGCAAGGTCCTGCACTGCCAGCATGCTCTGCCGGCCGCTCTTGGACGCTGGCCCGCTGTCCTGTAGGGTATGCAGCCGCTTGCCCAATGCCACGTCCCACACAATAATCTTCTTGTCAGCACCGCCGCTGATGAGCACATCCTGCGTGCCCAGCCGGCCGCACACGACGGCCTTGACAAAATCGGTATGCCCACCGCCACCGGCGCCTCCGGCCATGCCGTAACGCGTGCCTGGCTGATGGGTGTCGCGGTCAAACGACCACACTGTCTTGTCCCATGAGCCGGCGAAAAGTGTCTTGCCGCCGGGGCCTCCAAGCGCAAGGGACGTGACGGGCGCCGCCGGGCCACGGTATGCCGTTGTCTTGGGTCATTGTCGGTCTCATCCAGTACGTTCACACGCCGGGCCGAGCCAGCCGACTCGGCCACAAAGACATGTGCTGGCGACGTGGGATCCGCGAGCACGGCCAGCACCTTGGACTTGAGGACTACTGGGCTGCCATACTTGTTTGCCGACTTGGCCGACCGGCGCTCCCGCAGCTCCTGAGCGGCACTGTAAGTGTTAGCATGCTCTGTCTTTTGTTTTGTTTGAATAAGAGAGCTTATCCAAGTCAAGGAACGCTTCTTCGTCTTGTCCGCAAACTCACTCAGTCTCAAAAAAAGCGTTGAGGATCAGCGGTCTGCATTTCGGCGGTGGCCTTGAAAGAGACGAAAATAAGACTGGAAGCTTTCTTTGGTTTGATTTCGCCCAATTCTCTCTCGAATCAATTGTCTCTTGGCCCTCGTATAAATAGAGATGTCCCTTTCTGGTTGCCTAGGAAAGTATCTATCTGCCTGTTTTGTCAGGAGGCAGCAGCTGCCAGTCGGACCGGCAGACGGCCCAGCTCTCCTTCCCCTGACAGACATTGTAGCGGGGCTCCTTCTTTTGCGGCCTCTCAAAGCTGCCGCCACTAGCGCCAACACCGAGTTCCCCAATTAAAGTTGCCATTAATGACTGACGCGCTTCGACGCGTCTCCCAGCGGGAAAGCGCGAACGAGAGCCTACGCTGTATTACTCCGTATATTGTGACCGCACTGAGCGTTGACCATCACCACGACAAGGCCAACACAGCATCCACAAACGTCGAATCTGGCTATTGGCAGTTTCGCTTAGCATCGCGGTGACCTTTTCTTGCCCATTGCGTCCGCTCACACCCAGTAGACGGCTTCGGTACTCGACAGCTTTTTATCTGGTGCATCCTCCTCGTCAACCACCTTGGCCAGAACTCTTACTTGTTTATCTTCTACCCGACCTCCTCTCTCTTCTCCCAATGCCTGTCACGGCGTCGCGTCCGCGGCCGCGCCCGGCGCATGGCCTCGGCTGCACGCGCTGCGCCTACACGCCCAACGGCCGCCAGCTTATCTCGGTCGGCGCCACCAACACCATCCGTATCTACAAGACGGGCTCCGACGGCGAGCCCACCAACGTCGACGACTGCCAGGAACAGAACGTGAGCGTCGTCGCCACAGACGAGTTCTTTGTGGCCGGCTCCGAGGACGGCACCGTCAGTCTCTACTCGCTCGACACTAACTCCTTTGAGAGCTTTCTGCTGCGCACCTCGCTGCCGGTGCGCGACGTGGCTCTCTCGCCCGACGGCCGCTGTGTGCCGTCGCCAGCGACGAGCTGACTGTGCGCCTGGTGCGCGTCGACGACAACACAGTCGTGCGCCACCTGCGCGCGCACAACCGCCCGGCCAAACACGTGTCATATGACCCCAAGGGCCGCACTGTTGCCGTGTCTTGCACGGACGGCATGATCTACGTATACTCGCTGATCGAGACAGATGACGAGGAGCAGGAAGGCGGTAGTGGCAGCGGGGACGCAAAGGGTGATCCGGCGCTGATCCGCAAGATCGACGGAATCATCGGCAGCCTCGAGTCGGAAGCCGATGCCTCGGCCAAGATTGCGTGGCACCCCGATGGACGTGCATTTGCCGTGCCAACACCGACACGCGACATCCAGGTTATCTCGAAGCACGACTGGGAGAAGCAGCGCACGTTTTCCAATGGCCACGAGGGCGAGATCACTGCGCTGGCCTGGTCCCAAACGGAGCCCTCCTGGCATCCGCTGGCAAAGACGGCAAGATCCTGCTGTGGGAGACCAGGACCCAGAGCGTTGTGGCCCGCTATGACTACAGCGGTGTCCAGGACATTGCCTGGCACCCGACGAACAACTTGGTGGCCTTTACCAACGGCGAGGGCGAGGTGTACATCTACCCTGACTTCATTACTGCACAGTACGCAGTGCTGCTTCGCCTACCTTTGCAGCCGAGCCCTTTTATCCATGACCCTCTTGGCGAGATCTCGGCCAACGGCCTCGTGCGCCGGCCACAGCAGCAGCGGCCGGACGGCAGCCACAAGCCAGCGCTGTCCAGTCGGGTCTCGTTGCCCGCGAAGCCGTCGAAGGCGGAGATGACGACGATGACAGTATGCTGAACGAAGACTTTGATCTAATGGTTGATGATGACGACGGGTTTGTTGTGGACGATGACGGTGCCGGCTACACAGCGGCTGGCCTGAACGGTAACCGAAAGCGGCCACACGACGACGACAACGGCACGGGGCCGCACCGGAGCGCCAAGCGGCCTGGTGGCGGCCGTGCCCTCTGGCAGCCACAGTACCACTCGGCATTTCAGCCGGGATCTACGCCATGGCGCGGCAACCGCAAGTACCTGTGCCTGAACCTTGTGGGCGTGGTCTGGACCGTTGACCAGGACGCCCACTACACCGTGACTGTCGAGTTTTACGACCGCGAGTTCCAGCGGGACTTTCACTTTACGACACCTTTTTGTACGACAAGGCCTGTCTCAACGAGCACGGCGCGCTCTTTTCGTGCCCGCCCCGCGAGGGCGCCTCGCCTGCACCGGCCATGATCTTTTACCGCCCGCACGAGTCATGGACCCAGCAGCGCCTGGACTGGCGCACATCGCTGCCTGCCGGCGAGTCTATTGTGGCCATGTCACTAAGCGCGTCCTTTGTGACTGTTGTCACGAGCGCCGATTACGTCCGCGTCTACACGCTGTTTGGCGTGCCCTACCGGGTCTACCGGCCCAAGAGCACGCCCGTTGTCACCTGTGCGAGCTGGCGCGACTACGTCTGGACGCTCGGCAACGGGCTATGGCGCCCGATGGCACTGCGCGCCTGCAGTACACCATTGAGAACGTGCAACGCGACGAGATCTGCCAGAATGAGGACACTGTGGCGCTGCCAGCGGGCGCCACCGTCCGGTCTGTCTTCTTTTCTGACGAGGGTGACCCGTGCATCTACGACTCGACAGGCACGCTTTTGACGCTCCTGCACTGGCGCCAGCCGTCGCGCGCCTCGTGGGTGCCACTGCTCGACACGACACAGCTGGCACGTTTGGCCTCGGGGCGCAAACACGAGTCGTACTACCCATCGCTGTGGCCGACCGCAAGTTCCACTGCATCATTCTCAAGGGAGGTGACCAGTACCCATACTTCCCGCGGCCGTTGCTTTCCGAATTTGAATTTAGCATTCCTCTAGGCCGTGCGCCGAAGAAGAACAATGCCAACGGCAATGGGGAGGATGACGAGCAAGGCAGTAATGGCGAAGACGATGATGATGCGGCCGCGATTCGCCTCCAGCACGAGTTTGTTCTTCACGGCGTACACACGGCACAGCTGGCCGACCGCCTCGAGGGGCGCCTTGAGAAAGACGGCGAGGGCAAGTCTACCTACGCGCTCAAGACATCCCTGGCACGCCTAGAGCTCGAGACGGACAAGACGCTGCTCCAGCTGCTGGCGCTCGAGTGCCGTGCGGGCGAGGAGCGCGGCATGCGTGCACTGGAGCTGGTGCGGCTCATGCGTGACGGCGGCGGCAAGATGATTGAGGCGGCCGGCAAGGTGGCCGAGCGCTACGGCCGGTCCGTCCTAGGGGGCAAGATCCGGGCACTGGGCGAGCGGCGCATGCAAGGACGCATGGGTCTTCTAGATGACGACGAGGATGAAGAATAGAGTTGCGAATGGAGGCAGGATAGCCGAGGGGCTATACCATCTTGACGGCCAATGGAGGTTGCATGGGTGTCTTTAGCAACATTGCTGTGCTCGTCTTGGTTGTTTATTTCTATTTGGTTGCTTGGGCCTTGATATCGTCTTTTAGAAGATTGGAAGCACCGGCCAAAAAAGAGTTTATGTTGCTCATGTATAGGTTTATGTTTAATGGGTCTAATGTTTTTTGTCTTGTTTTTATGCATACGGTATTTCGATGGCTTTGAGAAAATGTCTCTATATTCTGTGGCTCTCTAGATATCACATCCCCTCTTTGTTTACTTCGCTCACTTCAAGGCTTGCTTTCTCTATCAACTCCCCCCTCCCTACCGACAACAATCTCGTGGTCAGATCTCAGATAGTGCCAGCAGCACGTTGGCGTGAGATTGTCGATTCTGGCCAGGCCTCCTGGTTTCTTATTATTGCAAGGATGTCCTTGGCCCTGTGCCACCCCTGGCCCTTCTCAAACATTCTCGATCCCGCTCCTTCATTTTGTTGTAGGACCTTACAAAATGACGTCTGTTGTCCGGCTCTTGCCATAGTACACGTTTTATTGCTTGAGCAATATGTCGGCTTATGAGTTGCTCAATATAAGCCCCTCCCTGTTTGAGCGTGCTTACTTTTGTTCATTCCTCAATATGCAGGCCACACGCTTCTTTTTCTTATTCTCCCCTTATGAGTCGAGTTTGCAATGGAAATATACCACTAGATCATTAGCCCTGCTCATTCCCGGTTTGCTCTGACCCGTCAAGAAACAAAGATAAAGTAGGGGGCTGCGGGATCGTCTATTACTCCGACATATAGGTGAGGAGTCGAGCGGCAAATTGTGTGCGGAAAGAGCCAGAGTTGATATAGGGATGACGACAGCCCCTTGACGTACGTAGGCGATGTTGGATATTTCCGGGGTACGGGAGGGCAGAGGGAGGGGGGGAGGTTGGAAAGGCACAAATGCGCTGGTGATGTGGTAAACAAGAATACTGATCCCACAGTTCCTCAGCATTGCTCTATTTGAAGGACGAAACGATGCAGCATGAGACAGACATCTACTTTGCAGCAATCGGACTGTTGCTATCACGGCCTGAGCCGAACAATGATGACCTTGGCCATCCGAACAGTCCAAGAGGAAAGGCAAAGCAAGATGAAGTCCAAAGGTTACAATCGTGGAGCAAGGCAATGCTCGGCATACGACGTCAGTTTTTGGTATCCAAACAGCCTACGCAAAAAATGGAACCGTGCCCAGTCGAGGTCGGCGACGTACTGAGTACTCCGTAATACTGTGTCGTACTCCGTGCTGCATATGTCAGATACATCAGAGGCCCAGACAAGAGTTGCGACGAATCCTTGCCGTATCCATGGGTTGACGCAGCTCTCGTGCTCTGTCCTCGGTACATGTACATGTGCATGTACTCCGTAAATTGACATGTAATACTCCGTATCTGCATGGCAACTGCTGACAGAGGCGTGTGCAGTCGACTCCTCCGTATATGGCAGGCGGTAGTGAGTGCGTGCCGCGTGCTATTGTTCGCGGGTTATATTGCATGCAGCTGCAGGCGCATGGCCGAAACGGTGCCGCTTTGACCAGAATTTGTGCTTGCGGAAAGAGAACGAACAGATGGGCAGACGAACAGAATCTCGGACTGTTGCGAATAATGTACATATGTACTCCGTACGGAATCCATGTACATGTATACTAAAAATATGCTTGAATGGCTTCTTGACCGTGGACAAAACAGGCCAACCCCTGTCAAAATCAAAATTCCATGCAGGGGAAAAGCTTTGACCAGCACAAACAAGAACGGTTCGCGAGACGCCCCTTTCCAAAAGCGAAGAAGAAAAGGGTTTGCCTGGCCGGCCGCTAGCAAAGGCTCAACTGAACCACTCTTTAAGATGCGTTGTAGAGCTCCGCACGGAGTGCACAGCAGGCGAAAATTTCCGGCAATGGCAAAGCGAGGCACTGCTGATCAGGAAAGAAGAGATGGCAGATCAGACAACCATGCTCTTGGAGAACAAGGTTGTTTGGCGATGAAACGCAGGCCCCGGCGGGCAGAAGCCGGAGCTGAGCTTTGACCGCTGATGGAACGAACCAGCGAGCCAGGCCGGGTGGTATTACTGCGTTCGGTTACTTTCTGGGCTCTTGCTGCAAATGTTGTCTGCCGCAGGGATTGAGACTTGGAACGCTGTCTTTCGGCTCTCATACTCTGTACACACCTGGTATTTATTAACGCACCAGAAGGTGATAGAAAGCGGTGCCATAGCGTGTGGTCAACAAAGAAAGACAAAAAAAAGAGCTTGCCGAGAGCGAGACGGTTGACGAAAATAGAAAGCCGACCAGGCCTTTTTGATCGTTAGACGTGCGCGTCCATATTTGTAGGATCGGTGTACGGAGTACCGAGGACTGCTTTACGGCCCACCGACGACGGGCATCCGAGTGGACGCAAAGTGCAGAGCGGGCTTGTGTTCATGCATGTGGCATATGCTCAGGAAGGAGGGAGCTGCCTGTTGGCCTACCTCAGCATCCGTATCTTACGTGTACGCACTGCAAAACGCGTACCTGGGATTAAGAACCGTGGCGTGTTTTCGTCCGTCGTATTCGTTTGGAAACTGTGTTGCCGTCCTCGGTATAGCTGTCGCTGGGTTACACGGCATTTTCCAGCACACACCTTTCTCGTCTTTTGGAGGAATATGCTTGCCAATGCTCGGTTCTGCTACTGTGAAGCGACGGAAGTCCTGTGGAACGTGCAGCAGGTATTGTCCGGGAAAAGCTGGCCAATACCTCCACATTTCTGATATTCTTTTTCTTTTCAAAGAGAAGCGTAGGGGCTGCTATGTGCCTGGGCTTGGACCAGGCCATTGTGGCCTTGCTATGTAATACTCCGTATGTATATCGTATGTACTCCTTAGTGATATGTTTGAGCAGACAAGGGATGCATGTGTTTCTTGTGGAAACGCCAACATAGTCTGTGCTAGGGAACGCTGTATGCTGTCTGTGTGCTGGCATTTGTGAGTCCCTTTATGCCGTTGTCATCTGTTGTCTGTAAGCCACGAAGGCCGTGTGGGAGCACAAGGGTATGATAAGACCGGAAAACCCTGTTGGCGACGGCAGAGTTGGGAGAAAATCACTTTTGTGGAGGACAGGTCACGGATTCGCCATCGTTGCCAACGGGGTATTCTCCGAGTCTGAGAGCTTGGCGAAGAAAGGTGGTGAGAACAGGCGGCAGCTGATATGTCAAGGCTGTCCTGCCAGGGTTGGTGTGCTGCATGGTTGATCCTCGTTCTTTTTTTTTTCTTTTCCTTTTTTTGTTTTCCTTTTCTTCTTTCGTCTTTCGTCTTCTTTCTGGGGACGTCTCTGGTATCGTGTAGTCTGGCGCAGGGTCTCGCTGAGTCCGAGAGCGTTGTTGCACAGCACCTGCGGGTGTCTTGGCCTGGACCATGGCTTTGCTTCGGTCTCTATTTTGTTCGTCCGTGCTATTGCGTTGTGGTCGGAGGTGGGGGTGAAGTAGAGCAGAATGATATTGTTGCAGTATCAATACTGGCAAGCTCTTCCTTTGCAATTGCACCTGGCGGGAGATACGTCCGTTCGCGAACCGGCAGGAACGACTCCTTTGCATTGTCAGGAAGTAAAGACCGGCCGGAAATGAGCAGCTGCCTCTATCGGACACACTTGCAGTGGCCAGAATTGCAGGATGGTCCCAGTGTCCTTCCTGTTTTGGAAGGCAGCATGGTCTTCTAGAAAACGGGCGGATTATGGTAGAAGTTCACAACACCGTGTGCCTTTGTCCATTGCACCTGCCATCGCAGCTTGTGCCTCACTTCCTCTTTCCTCATGGTGCCTCATGATGGCATTGCTTCGGCCGCTCCTTCCCGATATACCGTCCCGCACGTGGCCCTCCATACCGACAAGCCCAGGCTCAATTCATCCTCGCTGCAGCTGTCACCTCACGCCTAGCTTCAGTCACCTCCGCTTGTCCTTTAAGCTGCGAGCATCTATCACAAAGTCCGTCCCTTTTACCGTCTGTGCATCGAGGCTAGTCCATTGGTTTCCACCAGATCAACACCCAGCTCTGTGGACCTCTTATTAGAGGTTGTCTACAGAGTACTTTGTCCCTCTATGCCGACGCTGTCCACCGACAGGAAATGGGAGTCATCTCTCCACGACAAAACTGTCTGTCTTTCACGACAATCCCAGTCTTTACCAGTCAATGTACTTTGACCCACCCACCCTATCAATCCTGACATATGGGTGCGGGCCGACACCTCTTTGCTAGTCTGCTCCAGTGGGAATGGCGAGAAAAGTATACAAAGCGGGGCAGCTCTAAACATGGCAACACAACCCGAAGCAATCATCAACGAAAGGGAGGGAAACAGAGGAAAGAAGAGCGCCAATACGTCCTACAGCCGGACGGCTAGACGGCCAAGCATAACACCAGACTGCACAGACAGCTTGTGTCTTCCTCGTTGTTCGATCGTCAGTTTCTTCCGTCGGTTTAGTGTTGCTCCACTGCCTCCAATGCCTCCATGTCATTCTCCTGTTTCCAACCAAGACGCTACCTAATCGCCCGTCTCAGTTGCAGTGCTAATTATGGAGTAAGATACATATAGGTACATGTATCTGACAAAGTCAAAGTATCTTACGGATGAACTAGCACCTGCTCGAGCTGTGGTCAATCGCATCCGCTCTCTTTTCAGAGCGTTGGCATCCAAGAGGCTGTTGCTTCTGGAGGGTTTGTTCCTTTTCTCTCCTTCCTTTGTCTGCTTGTTCTCTTGTACTCACAGTGGTTGGGCTGTCACGCATGCACCACCATGGCCATCCCTTTGTTGCATTGGCGAGGACAACAAAGATCTCGCCCACGTCGTTGCGATCTTGAACGATCGAGGACCAGCCAGGTCGCAAGAGACGGAGGGAGAGAGTACCAACCCCTCTTTTTGACCCTTCCGTGAACTACCTCTCGCCGTTCTTTATCATATCCGTCCCCCGTTCATATTGTCCCTTTCCCCTCTTTCTCACCCCCTCTCGCCTCGATCCGCTTGCCTGCCCCATCCTGGAGCCAGACGGCTTTTGTTCATGGCACCTATTTGACTGTTTGCATTACCTTCTGCATCATAACGATCCCACCAAACCCCTCGGCACGGCAGCGGACATGTGCAATGGGATATCTGTCAATATCCTCCGCCGCAGCTGCTGCAGTGCAACCGTCGCACCTGCGAGCAGTGCCGCATCAAACTCGCTGTGCTGCCCGCTGCACAACTCGACCGGTATGAAGACCGGGTCCCGCCCAGATGTCATGCGCTGCGCTAATGTTAGTGCCCCCTCGTTGTGCTTGCGCCATCCTCTTCCGTTCGAGTTAGCGGACTGCCCCCTCCAATCCCATTGTTTCTTCCTATTCTCGCCTCTTTGGTCATGATGATACATGTGCATATGTGACAGCTCAGGTCTCGGCAGCACACCCTAAGCACCCTTGCGCAATTGCCTCTCGCACTGGAGTACTCGTACACATACGGCGAACGAAGACCTTTCTCGCTGTGCAGCTGGCTTCGTAAGAGGCGTCCAAGCCGTGGATCCATCCCATATTTTGTCCCTGGACGCCTCCAACTCAAGACCACCATTAACTGATAACTTATAAGAAGATACTTAACAGACGGCGTTTTCCGTGAACTGTGTGTCCGTGGAATAGATCATTACACACTCCATTTACGGCATATATCTTACCAACAGGCAGTTTACATCCCGGAAATCATGCAGGAGTCGGGATAGCTTTTGTGGCAAAGATGATTTTAGCGACCTTTGATCAACGGCTGCTGTGTTTCTAGTGCTCCAGTGCTCCAGAAATACGCCGTACTGGCCTGGCCTGGCCAGCCAATACAGACGACTACTGCGTAATAGAGCACGGGATACGAGCACTGTGGACTGACACTAACTCCTCTGTAATCTAGCGCTAGCCGGCCACCATTAGCAGGACACCTGCCCCAAACCAGCGGGCAAATCGAAAACAACCAAACTTTGTTTAGTGTCCCCTCGGCCCCTGTATCCAGCACTGCAATACTGCGTCAACGGTGTTTGACGAGCTGAGCTCCACACTTTTCCCTGATCCTGCGCGCCGCAGCCCAGACCCCTCCAGCTTCTGCAAGCGGTGGAGTCGTTCACCACTACGAGTTCTTACATGCACTTGTGAGATACACCTGCGCTAGTGGGCGGAGGACCTGCTGCTGTTCCGCTGTTCCGCTGTTTGTTCTTCGCTTCTTTGCTTCTGGGCTCCTGGGAAAGGGGAAAGAGTGCTAGGAGCTTCACTCCTTATGCAGGTAAGATTGGCGTTCTCTCCTTCCTTCTTTGCTTCTGGGCAAGTATCTTAAGATACCGCTGGCTAACTCGTGACGAACACGCTGCAAATCATACCGGCGTTCTTTTCTTCTTTCTTCTTTTGTTCCTTTCTTCTTTTGTTCTTTGTTCTTGCTTTCTTTTTGTCCCTTGCCCATTTTCTTAATCCTGGCTCTCTTTCTCTCGCAGGACTCCTCCTCTTTGCCTTGCTCCTTCCTTCAGATGTGCCTTCCGTCACCAATCAACGCGCGCACGGTTGTTTCTGAAAAAAAAAGAGCTGGGGACCTGTCCAGGTCCTTCCTTCTTGCGCTTCCAGATCTTAGTCCCTGCCTTTATTTCCCTTGTCCCATTCTGGCCTGGGACACTGTGCACTGTTGTCTCTTTTCCCTCCCCTCTCTCCTTCCGTGTTCGAAATATCTTGTCCTGTGCTCGCGTTTTGAATGTCCTTGGTCCTAATACATACGGCTCCTCCTTCCGCTCCCTCCTTTGTCACTCGTCTTTCCTTCCTCTTTAATCTTGCCGTCGGGTGCCTTCTCCTTGCTTCCTCCTTTTCCGTCCCCAAGGCCCGTTTGCCCGTTGCTTTCTCCCTTTGCATCCAACCCACTGATCGTCGCACGTTTTCGACGACAGGAGATAACAAGACACAACGAGACAGACACGCCTGTCTTTTTTTACTACAAGTACATCCCGCGGCTCGGCGCAAAACGCTGTCACAAATCGCAATCGCAACTCCCAGCCGCCAACCGCATTCCCCAAGCCCCAATCGGCCTCACGCCTGCTCCCATTGTCTCACTGCTGTCGCCTGTATCCGGTACCCTTCTCGCTTCTGGCCATTGTCGGTTCCAGTGTTTAGCAGCAGAAAACGAGCGCGCTGCTGGCTGGTTGGTTCAATTGGACCAATATGCGCGGCAACACCTGCCGACTCGAATCGAAGCGCCACTCGCAGATGACGGGCGCATTTTTTTAGGTGAAGTGGACGAACCTCTGCGACGAATTGGACGAATTGACGAAGAACCGAGACGGATCGATATAAGAAACACCCACGAAAAGCGAAAAGCAGAGGGACGTTGAGAGAGACAAGGAACCAACTGGAACGACACTCGGACACCGAGCCGAGACGACGACGGCCACGAGCAACGTCTGAGACACAGCTTGCCCGCCGCGAGAAGCGATGAGGTTCGTCTGACCATGCGCGGCAGCATCACGCTTACCACGCGACGAGCCTCCCCCCCTTTCTCCTGTCCTCATCTTCCCTTCCCTTTTGCTTCTGCCCCGTTCACGTTTCCCCTCTTTTGCGCCCTCCCCGCGCCCTCTTCTCACACCTCCATCGCGCCACTTGCAGATGCTATATTGTGTGCATATTCACTGACGTGTCTCGCTCTGCTGGGGTTTAACAGACAATGACGGCCGCGACCCAATCTGCACATCTCCCACGTAATGATTAATAGCCTTGGCGAGCCAATGGCTTCACGAACGATTCCTATCATGACACCCACCATCCAGACATCTGCTCCGTCTCCAGGCGACCCAATGGAGATCACAACCCCACAAATAGCTCGCCACCGCCGCCGCAGGTGCAGCAGCAGCAGCAGCGACAACAGCAGACCGACGGCAAGAGCCCTGAACGCGACAGAAACGGCGCGTTCAGCGGCAACTCGACGGCCACAGCCAACGGCTCGAGCAGTGGCGCCGGCCCGGGTTCCGGTCACGGCGGCTCTGCGTCTCCCCCTGAAAGCTCGGAACCAACACCCACCAAGCCCGAGCCGAACTCGTTGCTCTCGGCCCCATCTGCACTCGGAGGCGGCGCGGGCGCGCAAATACCAGCGGCAGCAGCACCCGCCGTCCACCAACCCAAGATCGTGCAGACGGCCTTTATCCACAAGCTATACAAGTGAGTGCATAAACCGCAGGCCACCATGACTCTGTTGGCGCAGGGCCTATTGCTAACCAGCAATGTCTACTTAACGCAACAGCATGCTCGAAGACCCAAACATTCAACACCTGATCTCGTGGTCAAACTCGGCCGAAAGCTTTGTGATGTCGCCTTCCCACGACTTTTCCAAAGTCCTTGCGTATGTGCTTCCCCATCCTACTCTGTATATTAGCACTTGGTCAACTAACTTGGACTGCTCTCCTCCAGCCAATACTTCAAGCACACAAATATCTCGTCCTTTGTGCGCCAGCTGAACATGTACGGATTCCACAAAGTCAGCGATGTTTTCGCCAACGGCTCCGACTCGACAACACTCTGGGAATTCAAGCATGGCAACGGCAACTTCAAGAGAGGCGATCTCGTTGGCCTCCGGAGATCAAGCGGCGGGCGTCTAGGCACTCGCTCGTACACCGCGACTACAACCCTCAGAAGCCGCCGCCATCGTCACAGCCCGGCACGCCGGCGAGACAATGCCCATGCCAAGTGGTGCCGACCCGAGAATGTCGAGCCTCGACCACGCTTTCTACAACATTGAGTCGCGGCTGCAGCGCAACGAGGAAGCCATGCACTACATGCACGTCAAGCAACCAAGCAGCGATGGATACCATTGGCCGGGTTATTGCATCTCAACCAGGAAATGTCCCGTGTTCTGCTCAACATGGTCCCAGCCTCCGACAGCCACCTCCACCGTGACGGTAAGTTGGGCGCGATATGGCCCACCACGACTATCCAAGCCAGCAAATAGACTGACAAGACACCTCCCTTCTATGTAGTGGCTGCGTTGCAAGCGGAGTTCCAGCGGCAAGCAGAAATGGCCCGTGGCGTCGACGAGCCGCACGAACCCCCGTTCTCTAGCAGCCGCCCATACTTTGCCAACCTCGACAATGCCCCAGTCTCGCCACGACAGATTGCCACAGGACGACCCACGGCGCGCGACACTCAGCGTACCGCACCAACGGCCACCCAACTTCCACCGTCCCCAGGTGCCATCGAACCTGTCGATCAACACAAGACGACCATACGGCTCGATTGGAGGCACGACTCAGTCTTCGCCGTCAATCTGTTCGTCCCCAGCACCCGCCGCCGCCGCCTCCGACACTGCAGCATCCGTTGGCCAACGTCGAGCCGTCTCCCAACATGGCACGTCGCCACACATCAGCCGATATACGCGCCCAGGGGTGGCAAGCCAACCAACTCACAGTACCCCCGGCAGGTGGCCCGCCGATGCCGCCGGTCTACCCGCCCTCGCCAAAACAGAGCTGGCGGCCTCCCGGAAGACCAGCGCATCCGTGACTCCTTCTCGGCCTATTCGCTCCAAGCTGCATCACAGCCCCATTCGCGGCCGGAGACGCCACCGCCCACACTGCCACCCTTTGCAAACGGCTCCAGCCACGGCAACGGCCGGATCTTGGAACTGGTCATGGACGTCGGCCAACCGCAGCGCCACCAGCCTCAACATCAAAGATAGCTCAGCACCGCCAACACGGCGTGGCAGCATGGCGCACATTCTGAACCCGACCGACACAGCCGAGCGCGAGGACGAGGACGGAAGCCCGAGGGAGGACGAGCGCAAGCGCAAAGCGTATGATATAAGAACGCTGTGCGCTTTCAATGCCTCCACTCTTTTTTCGTGATCGACTATTCTTCCTCGTTTCTTTTTTTTTCTTTTTGCTTTATCGATGTTTGGTTATTTTTCAAATGCCGAATTTTGGACATTTATGCCCATTCCCTCCCGGCCTTTTTCAGGATATCAGGACGTTATACTTTATCTGGTCTTTTATCACCAGGCCTTTTCTCTTTCATATTGTCCCTCGAGTCGTCTTGTTAGGGGCACTCTAATATCGACTACAGACACGTGTTGTTTTTTGTTCATCCTATTTTTTTCTTACTCTTACTTACTGGGCGGTGGTCTACAGAAAAAAATTCCATGGGAAGTGCGGCAATCTGTCGGGCGGCAATCCATCTCACGGGCTGAACAGCTGCGTTATCATTTACAACCAAGGGATAGGGGTTCAGGACATCACCAGGTGCAAGGCCACGACGACGGGCTTGCAGTCAAGGCAACCCCTTGCGCAACCAAGACGTCCTTCAGGCCTGGGCATTTGTCAACGTTCAGGGCGGCGGCTATGTTTTCTTCTAATGGTTCTTTTATCTTTGTGCGCGTGGCCTTGGGGTGGATGGCCGATCACTATATATATACCCTTGGGGTTTTTACATACGGCTCCTTTCTTGGGAGGAGCCGAGATGGTGTTTTTGTTGTCTTTTGTTTTTTTCGGGCTACTTATATTTATATCAAATATTATATGTGCTTGTTTGTTTAAAAATCGGGCTCCTTACAGTCAAGACATTTCACTCAAAGAAGATCTATGAACCGCGGCAGTGGATCAATCGCATTTGCCATGTGGTGGATAGTAGGACCCAAGGAGAGAGAGGCTGCCACGCGAGAGTGGCTCTCTTTCGTCCAATGCTGTACTCATAGTTGGCCTGGCCCAAGCCCTGCTGACATGAGGTGTTCTTTAGCGAATACAGTCACTTTTCTCTTCCTCTCTTTCCCGTAGAGCCCGAACAAAAGGAAAGTAATTCGTCATCAGCTCGCGAAATCTAGAAAAACACCCAGCACTTTGTTTCTCTATCTAGTTATTTTTCGTCATCCATTTTCGAGAAAGATGTGGTTCGTCCGCCCGGAATAAGGCTGTAGCTCGTTGCTATAGGCGGTTGTTACAGGCCACTTTAGCCCACTCTGGCGAGGCTCCCGGCTGGGTCTAGCGGCTGCGCAGCCTTGTGCCGCCGCCCAATTGAAACTTTTCAATGCACCGTCAAAGTTTTTTTTTTTCTTTCCAACCTCACACTCTCATCACAACCAACCTCACACAAGCCACCACCGCCACGACAACTAGAAATTCTACCTCGTTCATTTCATTCTCCTCATTTATCAAAGTCCCTTGACCGCGTTTATTTTTACGGACATACGGCACACAAAATAAACCAATATACAAGAAAGCTCCAAAAACAAACGCTTCGGCATGGCGTCGGTTGCCGGCAAAGCGACGGGCAACCCCAACCCGACATCGGCCCAGTATGCAGCCCAGCGCGGGTCGATCGACATGTTAATGCGGCCCAGGGACGGCAAGGCACCAACAAGCAGCGGCGGCGGCGGCAGCGGCAGCAAGCAAAACCGTCAGCGCCGCACAAGCCGCGGCACCGCCGAAGATGAGCTTCATGGAGGCGATACGGGCCCAGCGGCAGGTCCGCGTACAGCAGCTGCGCGACATGCCAAGAATCAGCGCCATGCCGGGAAGTGTACTGATGGCAGCGTCAGCTGCGCGAGCCGAGGCCCCTAGCAACTTTCACAAGGGCAGCGGAGGCGGTGGCGGTGGTTTTTCGGCACTCGCATCGAGCAGCAACAAGACACCAAAGGCAGCAGCAAAAGCAAAGCCACAGGGAAACAAATCTACCGCCTGGGTGGCTGCCTTGTCAGGGCCATCGCCTTGCACAAGTACTCCAGCAGCAGGGGCGGCGGCAGCGGCGACAACGACGACGACGACAACAACAGCAACATCCACTACGGCCACCTCGGCAACGTCGTTTGCCCAGGTCCAGGACGAGCTCGAGGCTGGCTTCCAAAAATACAGCCGGGCCAACCCACTCAGCGGTGTTGGCTCGGGATATAGCGGTTGATACAGAAGGCGGTTCGCAGAAGCCTGGAAAGGGACAAGACAGCCGCCAAGACCATAACCAGAACCCGCAAGTAGCAGCAGTGCCACCAACAACGGCAACATCAAGGAACCTCAAAGCACGGCAACTCATGATGGCACCACGGTCAGCGGCGTCACGACGGGAGGAAGAGAGGGCTGCGAACGCAAAGAAAAAGCATTACAACAACGGCGGAGACGATAGCAGCGACGAAGATGTCGGACGGAGTGCGCTCGGGCGCGCAAAGAAGGCGCGCAAAGGCTGAAAGGGAGCGTTCTTAGGAGAACGAACGAAACGATAATTTCCGGACAACATGGCAAGCCGTGGCAGCAGGTACCAGAGCAACAGTTACAGCAGATCTTTGCTTACCGACGAGTCGGAAAAATACGTCTTTTCAGGCCTGAAGGGCGAGGTCGGCAAGCCGTCCTTGTCTTTGGCCAGCAGCTGTTTCTTCAGGGTGATTCAGCCCATGTGGCGGTGAGCGCTCTATGGCCCGTTGATAACAAATATCCTGCACCAGACTACTCAAAGAATGCACTTTGATCAATTGTGTACAGCAAACATGCCGCACAGAATATATCGAGTCTACTTCATCTAATTACATCGAGTGTAGCCCCCTATGTAAATTTGCTTCTTCATCCATGCATCCACAGCGTCCTTGTAGTCGGGCCGCCACCGCGACAGCGGCTCCCGGCCCTCTGTGACGTCACCGCCGACCACAGGATGCGCTTGCGGTCCATTTCCTCGGTCACATCGTTGTCGGGACAGATGACGTAAAACTTGTTCTCCTTCATCGCGTCTGTCAGGTACTCGACCACCTGCTCGGGCCACCACGCGCCGTCTGGCTTCTTCGGCCGCTGCTCTGCGTTGTCGCCGTGCTGCTTGATCGGGTCGTTGCCGCCGAGGCCCGTAAACGTCCAGCCGGGTACCAGCAGATGCACCGTCGTCTTCTTATGCGTGGTCTGCTTCTTGTCGAGGTCGAACGCCAGCTGCTCGGTGAGGGACTTGACGGCCGCCTTGGAGGCGTTGTAGGCCGGACTAGTGCCGGGCGGGTTGGTGATGCCCTGCTTGGAGCCTGTGACCACAATGGCCGTCTCCGGTGCGTCCGATCCGCCAGCTGTGGCATGCACTGAAGGCAGAAGCGTGGCAATTCCGTGAATGACGCCCCACAGGTTGACATCTAGAATTCGGTGGAAAGCATCAATGTCCGTCCAGGGCGTGCGGCCACCGACGCCGGCGTTGAGCGCTAGCAGGTTAATACGGCCCTTGAGTGGCCCACTGGCAGCATCGACGGCCTCCTTGAGCGCTTTCCAGTCATCGGGCTTGGACACGTCGAGGGTGTGCGTCGTCAAAGAACCCGTCGATGACGACGAGTTGCCCGCCAGCTGGGCTGCGTGCTTGGGCGCAGCGGCCAGCGTTGCGGCGTCCTTGTCGGCCACGAGGACATGCATGCCACTGGCAAGGCATTTGGCAGCCAGCGCGAGGCCAATGCCTGAGGCGCCGCCGGTGATGACGGCCGTGTTGCCGGCTTTAAATACGGACATTGTTGCGAGGTGTAACGGATGACGTTGATTGTGCAAAATTGGCAGGGACGGAACGGAGAAGCAGCAATTACTACCGGAAGGAGCGTGGTAGGAAGTAAAATAAACTTTGGGCAGGAGCCGGCTTGCAGTGGTTCGCTCTTTCTGCCAAAGGTTATATTATATATATTTAGATAACAATCGAAATGAGGGGTACCTCGACCTCGCGAATTGCATGCAGGGTGCCGAAGCGCAATGGCAGATCGGACTTTAAACATTGTTGTTCGGCGCGACAGCCAGCAGCTGTCCTTTTTTTTCCTTTTTTTTTTTAACGAGATTCTGCTGACGGTGCGTGTCCGTTCTGCATTGCATAACGCTGGTTTTGGCTGGAAGCCGGCAAGTGGGAGCAAATCAAGGAAGGCCATTGAACTAGATATAAAAATACATGATATTGTATGAAATCCTCCTCGTTACTAAGTAAGGAAAATTGAAGAAAAAAGAAGAAAAAAAGCAGTAACAGAACCAAACAACGGGTCAATAAAACAACAGGACCAACAACTGGGATCTGTGTGAACCCACCAATACAGCAAAATAGTACACGCGCAGTGAAAAGCCTAAGCCCTAGACTCCCTCGTATCCCATCCTTAAACATACCCCATTCTTCTCGCCTAGTCCAACCACAGGGATCGCTCCTCGCCGTGGACCTGGTCTACGCTGCCCGCGGGATCAGGGGCTGCTTCGCCAGATGCAGGTTGACGCTCTCGCGTGCGTTCTGCGATGCCCACACACTGTTCTTGCCGCCACGCCGCCAGGCCTCGTCCGCCAGGTCGCTGCCAATGCCGCCGCGCACCGATTCGCCCATGATAACCTCGAGGTCGCGCTTCTGCGAGCTGAGCCACTGGCGCACGAAGCGCGCCGGGTCCCGCGACAGCCCGCTCAGGAACTCGTGCTTGCTCTTGGACATGCTGACGGCCTGCACCAGCACGGCCAACTGCTCGTCGAGCACGCTGACGTCGCGCAGCAGGCCAATGAATTGCGGCTCTGCACAAACGGCCGCAGCTGGACGCGCAGCGGGTCGTCGACAGCCACGCGCACGTCGTAGATGGTCGGCTCCGGGTTGTTGCGGTGGAACTCTTCGTCGACGCGGATCGTGTATGGCAGCTGAATCGGGGGCAGCGGGCGGATGTGGGAGTTGACGTACTCCTGCAGCATGGGGAAATAACCGATATCATTGTTGACGAGCTGCGAAGAAGAGGAGGGCGATAATGTTAGTTATAAAAGACGTGTGGATGCAATGGGAAACCCGGAGAGCCACATACCTTGCGGAGCAGATCGTCGCACCGGAAGTTGCGCTTTTCCTCATCCTCCTGCAGGTTCTGCAGCCGGATGTACTCAAACAGGCCCATGACAGCCTCGGCGCGCGTGGCCTCCTTCATGTCCACGATGTCGGCCAGGATCTCGTCCAGCTCGAACCGCTCAGGGTCCTCGTACCGGTACAGGTTGATGATGATGTTGGGGTTGTCGTCGCCCGGCCGCTTGAACGTCAGCTCGTCGAACTCGGGCACGGGGGCCGGCGGCGCGTTGGGTGGCCGCTGCTCGGGGCGCTTCCACTCGACTGGCCGGGGCGCAATGCTGTCGGCTCGCCGTTGTTCTGCGCAGCTGTCCGCGACTTTTTGGTGATGTACTCGGCCCTCATTCTCCCGGAAGAACTGCGTGAACCGGTACCGGTGGCTCCTTCGGCTTGGCTGCTGCGGCAGTGGACGAGCCGCCATCCATCTCCATCGCGTCGCCAGTATTCTCGTCTTTCGGCTTGGTGTCGCTGCTGCTACCCTCCTTGCCCTCGCCCTCGTCCTTGTTATCGTCCTCGTCCTCGTCATCGTCCAGCAAGGCGGCCCTCGATCTTGACACGGTATGAGGCCTCAGCATTGGTCGAGAAGTCGAAGCTATCCACGCTGGCACCCGTACCGCCCGTCTGCCACAGCTGGTTCTCGACGGTGTTACTGACCCAGATGCGCAATGTCTTGTATCTCTGTAGCAAAAAAAAAGAAAAGAAAAGAAAGAGGTCTTCAGTTAGCCTATGGGGTCCTGATGCCCTGTCGGTCGCTGCTACCACCACCCTATAAAGAACACCCTTACCTTGGGCCGTGCCGTTGCACGCTGTCTACAATATCTAGGCGCTTGCGCGTCATCGTCGCGTCCAGCCGCCGCTCAAAGGCGCGCAGATCGCGGTACCGCTGCACGCCGTCGCCGATAATGACGCTCTCCACGCCGTCCGGCATCGTCTTGTCCGTGGGCTTGCGGCTGCGTCTCTTCGCCGCCTCCATGGCGTGGTTCTGCGCCTGCTGGGCAGCAGCGGCCGCCGCGGCCGCCTGGTGTTGCTGGTGCGCCTGGTGCGGCGCCAGGTGGTGTGGCTGCGGCATGGGCGCCGGCGCGCCGTGGTGATGCAGTCCGGGGCCATGTGTCGGGGTGCACGTTCGCGTGCTGCTGAGGGTGGTGCGGCAGCAGGGGCTGCTGATGCGGGTGCGGTGCCAATTGATGCTGGTGATGGTGCTGCGGTTGCATGGGCATCGGCGCGTGTTGCGGCATGCCGTGGTGATGCGCTACGCCAGCAGGAGCCATCATGGGGACTGCGCGAGGTTCGGAAAAACGTTAGTAAGAAAAGAAACGGGGCCTCGTCGATGGATTGGCCTGGCTGCCTGGTTGCTTGTGCTGGCGGGTCCTTGTCCTCTTTGCTCCAGTCTCGTGTCGCCGGTCGCTTTTTCTTTGCGCCGTTGCTCTTTCCTCTTTTTCTTGTTCTCTTTGTCCCGCCTTGTTTGTGGATAGAATCCACTGTCCTAAAGGGAAGGTGTAGTCCAAAAAAAAAAAGGCGGGTAAAGAAAGGCAACAGCAGCGTGAGAAAGTCCAAGAAGGCAGACGCGTCAAGCCGCCAGCCAGCCTGCCCAGGGAGTGGATTAATTTTTTTCTGGGGCCCTCGCGCCTGCCCCCTATTGTCACTCCAGACCTCGCGTCTCCTTCCCTGTTGCACATTGAGCAAGGTACGTACCTGGCCCGCCGCGCCGCACATTGCCGTGGGGCGACCACTGGGGCGGCATCTGCTGGAGATGGGACGGTGGCCCGGCTGCATCGTGTCTAAACCACTGGCCAAGACGCCTGAATGGTTGAAAGGCCGACTCGGGGTAAAGAGTCTCGCTACGCGAGGTGCTTCGTGATTCGTAGCAGCGTGTCCGCTAAATCTGGCTGTTTGAGGCTGTCATTGCTCTCGGTTTCTGTCCTCCGTGGCACAGTTTGAGCACTCGGCAGAGTTCCAAGACCGCTAACGACAATCAACTGCGATATACAGCGAAAGTGGAGAGGGCGAAACACGAAAAGAGGAAAAAGGGGAATGAAAGGAGCCCCAAATGCGGCCAAGGGCGACACCGAGTGACGAGCCTACTGCGACCAAAAGCCCCCGTGGCACCTTGGCCGGATTCTCCGTAACGGCGTAAAAATAGGGATTGTCCTGGCCGTAACAACGCCCCAGTAGTTCGGGTGGGGTTTCGCTGTGTAGCAGCACTGGGCTGACGTTGCGCGGATCAGAAGAAGCTGCGTTGGCCGAGAGTTGTCGATAGGATCTTTGGTCTCTTTTCTTCGTATTGCAGCGTTTTGCAGTGTTTGGGGAAGAATTGCCAAACGGAAGGTGCAGAGACGGCTGAGAGAAGGGAAAGACGCGGGCGCGCAATTTGGGGGACAGGAAAAAGGTAGGACCTGGTTCAGCTCGCGCCCTGATTGTTTTTGTACAGTATACATGCGATTCTGCGATAGATGCCCGCAAGCCAAAGTACTGCTACCTGCACATTCACGCGACTGCACATCACGTGTATTGTTCCTAGCAGCCCATGCCATAGTTGCGCAACCTCACCGTGTTGAATGGAGTTCATTATTTTACAGCTTCGCTAGCGGTCGAAAACCGAGCCGCTTGTATGGGTTTTATTGCGTCAAAGACTCAAGCCGCAGCTCTTCTGATCCGGCGCCGCGCTGCAAGTAAAAGACCAAAATTACAAAATGCTGATGAAAAAGAAGACAGGATGCCATTTTTGAATCCAAAAGAGAAAACAAGAAATTAATGGGGGCAGATAAAAAGAAATTGGCAAAAAATGAATGCTTGCAGGAAGAACGGCAAAAGGCTGAGATAATGATGCCTGGCTCATGACGCAGTGCGGAGAGACAAAGTTCGCAAACAAAACAAAGGGCATCGAACCGCCCACCTCAAACACGACGGCAAACACAGGCTTGCTCGGTGCCATGTACTCAAAATTGCGCACCAAGCCGTTCTTCGACTGCCTCTTGCTGAACCGGTTCCGCTTCCGCTCAGAGATGATGGTGTCGTCGCCATTGTTCTGGCTCATACCGGAGTGGTTCATGCGGCCACCGAGCGTGCTGGCTGGCGCTGGACATGGATGAAGACATGTCACCAAACTCCTCGCTCCTATACGAGCAAGGATGTTTTGCGACAAGCCAGGTCTTTGGCACGCTCCAGGGACTCTATCCAGTCCTCAACAGCCGCCATGCCACCTCCATGCCTCCCTGCTTCGGCTCTTCGAAGACATAGTGTGTGCCGCCCTGCAAGGCCGGTTAGAATAAAGGTCAAAGGCCTTCGTGAAGACAAAGGGCTGTTTGGTAACTTACCAGTGTCGACACACCACACCGGCTGCCCTTTTGAGTCAGTCTGCGCTCGCCACACACAATCCGAGTTGAGAAGAGAGATCTCCTGCTTCGCCTTCTTCTCGTCGCCTCCTGCGGGTGCAAATACGATGCGTCCGCATCGACGTCACCATGACCAACCGCTGCCGCTTCTTGGTCGTGTTGCCGCCAAAGAACCGTGACAGCTTCTTGTGCCCATTGTCGTCAGACTTGCCGTGGGGGCTGTTGGGAATCGGTGTAGAAACTACCATGAGGTCACCAAGCTTGAGGATTCGCTACTCATTCTGCCGTGTCAGCACCGGAGACCAGTCGAGGTCCAACTGTGTCGGTGGAGGCAGCTCTGTGATTATTCTCGGTGGCCGTTGTCCACTGTTCGAGACATCTGAGAGCCCATCCCACCCCATTGCCGCTAGGACTCGCTGCTCTCATCGGCGCGCCCTTGACGTAGAGACTCAGGCATGGGGTGGGGAGCCGAGCCCGTCTCAATCTGGATAATCAAACTGTGGCCTCTTGGGTAGGCGTGCACAAAACGGGACGCAGTCTCTAGGTGGCTTTTGTGCAGCCAGAGGTTCGTCGGCTCCAAAACGCTTGGCCTGTCAAAGAACTCGTGGTTTCTATAATGTGCTCGATTGGCTCAGTCGTTCGAGCACGGCTCCAGAACGAGACACCGCTCCACGAGATCACGGGCTGCCGGGGGGAAGCCCGGAGGAAACTCGTATTCGAGGTTAGACACATTTTTGGAGACGCTCAAATACTTCGCGACCCGCCTGAATGGGTGGCGGCCTGGCCAAAAGCTGTGATGATTGCATCCAAACGCCCAAGTCTAGCTTTGCTGGCTGATTTGCCATCACAACTCTGGGCTAACAATACTCGCGGTCGGCACAATACGGAGCAGACCGGCCGTCGCCTGGTAAGAGATGAGAACCACCCATGAGCCCATCTCTGATTGGTCCTCCTCGTCGGGGAGGAGCTTGCGTGCAAAGTCGGTGATTTTGACATATATTTTTCTCGTCCAGAGCATAATTCTGGTTTCCAGGGTCCCGGTGAAATCAGCCTCTGGAGTGCACTCGATACGGATGCGTGAGAATTTGGGCGCATAGAACGCGTGCATTCGGCCGTCGAAGTGCCAGCCCGCTTCAATTATGCCCAGCAGTTCGCCCCCACTGCACAGATCAAGAACGATGTAACAGTGAGCTGTTTCGTACTTGGAACGATAGTCAGTCCGCAACGATGCCCGGGTAGTCCGTGAGGCGGTTATGTGCTTTTTCTCGATGTCTGACGTATTTGACCTTCTCCCTTACTCAGTGTGCTTTTTCTCGAGAATTTTGATGGCGTACTCCTTCAAGCTTTGCCGGTACGTAGCGAGCAAGGTAGACAGAACGTAAGGGCCTACGTCCGACTAAGAGCGTCAAGAAAGTCCTGGACGCCTATTCTTACCGTCGTAGACCGGGCTTTCCCGATGCATCGACCTCTTTTCGGACCGCTCAACCGCTGCGCCCTACGTTCTTTCCAGTCTTCACTGCTTTTCGACACGGCTGTTTCTGAAACGTGGGAGCTGCTCTGGTTGTTGGTGAGGGAGCGGACACCGCCGGGATGTAAGCGTCAGCCGCCCTGCATACCTTTTGAACTTCGAGGGGAGGAAGAGGGTGCCTCGGCTCCTCGGGTGGGAGCACCACGTTCTGGTCGGGGCCCAGTTGTAGGTCGTTCGACGTGGTTCGACTCGGGACGATATTGAGGGAAGTACGCATGGGGGGTGCTGGAAGAAATATTCGTGTAAGGCTGGGGTAAGAAGCAGATGGTCGTTGCCTGTACAGCGCCATAGCCGTGGGAAGTGGAGCTGGGTCCGTGGTGTACCACGAGCCGGGCTGGAAGAATAGTCGACTGGGGCGTGTGGAGGATGCCGGCCCGCCGTACCCTGCACTTTGTCGGTACGCCGGTACTGGGTGCTTTAGATCTGGTCCGGCGGGTCTCTCGCAGAGCTCAGCCGCCTGCACATTATGCCGAGACTGCTTGGGGCCGGGACTTGAACAGAGTCGACTCGCACACTCGTAGGGGTGATCCATGGGTGGATTGTGTGCGGCAAAGCGATGTGGAATCGTGAAGCTGCTGGGAGTGTTGTCGGTTAGGGCAGGGGGGCAAGGTGTGTTGGAATACGCTTTCTCTCGGGTTTGAGTCGGTTCCAACGGTTGGGGACGCTGTGTCGTTGGATGGCAATACTGCCAGGCCGCCAAGGCTTTGGAAGAAGGCTCAAGTCGCCCGTTCAATTGCGGCGATGGTGCCCAGTTGGACCCTGCAACGACTTGACAGTTTCCTGGATGCGGAATCCGGCACACGGGCCTCTCGATGGTGACAGGTGCGGGTAGGCGAGGGATATTGGGGACTAGGCTCGTGCGCAGTCAGAGGTATGGAGTGGCATGTCGTCGTACATGTCATGTTAGTGGAACTCGAAAAACCACAGACCCTATCTAGATTAGTATCTGCCATGTACGTCACACACGAAGAGACTATCAACGGGTGACTTAGCTCCATCGGGAGAACCGTTTGGTAAGCAGCCTCAGGCACTTGTGTGCTTTGCCAGTGTCTTCGTAGTCGTGCGTGTGTCGAGCATGCAAAAGCGGCGAGTTCTCTGACGCGGGCAAAACACCGAGGAAGGCTGTGCAAGAGAGTGAGGTTGAGTTCTGTTGGCCAGGAGGATACAGAGTTGACGACCTGTGTTTGCAGGACTCGGCAGGGAACCGCGAAAAGGCACATAAGCAAGGGTGGAAGTCCGAAATTACTCGTAGCAATAGAATCCGCCCAAAAAACAAACGAAAGACAAAAGGGAAACGAGAGTCGTGCGTGAAGGTCTTGGCCAGACGTGAACTGTTGCCGGCAGCGCTGGAGTTAGCGAGATCCCCGTGACGTCTAAAGTACAGATCTAGCACATCTAACACAGGCGGGAAGGGGGGATGCAAAGCGGCGGTGCAGCCTGAAGCCGGCTACCAGCCCACGATGACCGGGTGAAAGACTCGACACGGGGAACATTGGGACGAGACATCAGCTACTAGAAAGGTCAACCGGGAGAGCCGAGACTCACCAGAAAGTTTGGACGTCCGTCACCGGACCAGCCCGGGGGTTTTCTTCAATTTGAGGGCACAGACAAGGTCGGACCGAGGGCGTTCGTGTGGTCGGGCGTCGTGTGCGAGCCGCCAGGCAAACGTGGTCCGGCGGAAGATGTGCGGTGGGAACGAGAGCTGCCCAAAAGAAAAGAAAAGGGAGCCAACGGAGGCGTGAAAAATGAAAAGGGTTTTGGGGAAGAACTGGAAATGTCGCCGCTGGGAAGGCAGCCCAATTGACGAAAATGGCCAGGCCGACTTGGATGAGGAAGGAGCGAACGTGAGGGCCAGGTGCGGCGGAGATGGGCAGCAGCAAGATGGGGCGCAGAGGGAAAGTGCCAGGTAATCGGTGCTGAGTTCTGAGTGCCACGTTTGAAGCAGTGCAGCTGTGTAAGTGGTGCCAAAGCGCCTGTAGCGCGTGGCCGGCCCTAATGTGCCCTTATTTCAGTTGCATTCCATACCGCGTTCAGGACCCTGCCATACAACGCCTACAAAGTACCTTACTGTCTCACATGGACGTGAACCCAACGTTGCGAAGCTTTGAGACACGACGTATTGGCAGCCACGACTCTGAACTTGATTCGGATATTTATCCCTCCTCTCTTTTCCCAGAAGGCTGCGCGCCGTCCTGGAGCAGAACAATAACAGCCACGGAGAGATTTACTAGGCGTTTCCTAGGGTCTGTCGCAGCCAACGAGGCAAGCTGTAAAAGGGAAATTGGGCATCTATCCAAGAAGTTGGATCCCTGTCGGGAGCAGGCTGGTCCCGCCGTGCGCCTCAAAGCTGGGTTCCTGGGCAGTTCGAGTGAGCTCAAATTAGCTACGGCGAAATCAGCCAAGGAGCACATCGCCAGGACAATCAGCTCTTTTACCACGTCATGGCAATCACCAGGCACGCCCAGCGTTTGTCGTTGAGAGACGTATGGGCTTGTGTCGTCTGCTCTGCCGTCTTTCGTTTCTTTTTGCCGCTCTCCGCCAACTTGCCAGAAGAGTCTCAGCCTCAACTTTCGATCCGCAGTGGAGAAACAGCGTGGGAAATTGGCTGCTCATTCCACCCAGCTCGATCTGCCTGGTCTCGTAATGTTGACGCCGCGCCCGGAATACCTAAAGATGGCTCCATTGCTTGTTATCTTTACTTACAGCAATTTTGTAATTCGTCAGCACTATGGAGAACTTGCCGTCATTCTACCTGTTCACGAATGCATATCGTGCGGATGCATCTAAGCAATATGCACTTATCCAGAATTGGAATGTTCAGTTATCCAGCAAGCCAGCAACGTTCACCACCAGCCCTCTCTGGCTCTGTGTGCAAAGGTCAAGCAAACTAGGAAGGCGCCGAATGACTCTCAGTGGGATCGCACCTTCCGTACTAGGCCAGCACAATGGAGACGAGTAGGCAAACCCAAGAAGCGGGAGCAAACGGCCTCCCCCTCATGTTCTTCTCCAGGCACCATCAGCGAGCCACGACCTCCTGCTTGCATTATTCAAAGGCAGTAAATAAACAGAGCAGAGCGTCACGGAAGCACTGCATCAGATTTAGCAACGACAGCACCATCTCAACACGTCGCCCGTCATGATACGGCTCAGTCCCACGGCCCTGTCCGTCTCCTTAGACGAAGTCCACCGTTTCGAGCCAAAGCGGCGAGCAACGGCAGTCTTCTGGTCATCCTGAGCCTCAAGGCCACGAACAAAGCAATCAGGAGCGCATCTTTGGCAGACCAGAAGAGGTTCCACCGCCCGGTACCGGTCGCGCTCCAACCTCGGCGGCAGCAACGACAAAGGGTAGGGGTGGAAATACAGTCCGCATCAGACGCTCATCGATCTAGGGTCTCCAGACAGCCCCATGGAAGATGCACCACTTGCCGCTGCTGCTACCCAACAGGTCTTGTTGTCGAAGGCAACAGCCGCGGCAATCAACTCTTCACCCCACCGCACAGGCCGGCATCCACCGCGGCGAAGAAAGCTGGGCAGGACGCAGAGATACCCTCCGTCGCGACGCCTCAGCAACAGGCTAGGGCGCTTGCCCGAGGTGCCTTCACCACAACGACTTTTCATATGACAGGTCCTCTAAACAGTACCGCACGCTGCGGTGGCTGTCTCTGCCGCCGCGCAGGCCGCACCAGCGTGGGCTGCCGCGAACGGGAGATCGTGACAAGTCACTTGCCAACCGAGCTCGTCGCTAGGGACGAGACGAGCATCGGTCTGCCGGAGACGACGATGCAAATACATCACCGGGCAACGCTGGGGCATTGCGGCGATTGGACAGCCCGGGCCACGGGCCCTGCACGCCGTTCTGTGGCGGCAGAGGGTCCTTTGTGCCTGGTGGAACAGTGCCTGGATGGCCGTCGACGCAATGCTAAGCGCCAGGTAAAGTCGCAGAAGAAGGATGATATCATGAAACCACAGTTGCAAAAATCACAAAAGCTAATACCAATGTCCATCAGGGATGTGGGCGGGTCGACTCCCTGGAGCTCGCGGTCACTAGATAACAACCCGAGAAGCCCAAATACCGGTACCAGAAGGGCGTCTCTTGCGTTTCCCAGCAGACACAGCCGAGACAATCTGGTGAGCCATTGCGGATGGGACACGACAAACCACCCAAAGCCAGCGAGCAGCGCACAGCCTTGAAACGCAATATGGTGGCGGTTTCCACATCTCTCCGCTGGGGCACCATGTACAGCACGGCAACTTCGACATCTACGAAGAGCCTTTGTCAGAGCTACCTCGTGATCGGCATCGAATGAGCGCTCGCAGTCTGGAGCAGCTATTGAGCGGTGCTGTGGGCAGATTGCCAGACACAGCCAGCTGAAGGAGACGAAGACAACCGTCGTGTAGCGGAGGACTAGGGGTGGAGACAGCAATGCAAAAAAAGCCACGAAAAAAGGCATCCTCGTGCCCAGCATCGTACCGAGTACACAAAATAATATGCAGACGCATCTTCACAATTATAGTGCACCTCCGCTTGCGAATGAACTAGCAGTTAATGAACTTTCAATAACATTGTGAACATAGCACAATTCCTCACAGCCATATGCCGGGGCAGTCAACACCTAGCAACCCATGCCAACCGCCAGCCACCGCCAGCAGTTTATTATTCCCCAGAGAAATGGGTCTGGGCGTGCTCCGTTCTGTCGTTCTGGAGGGCCCTTGTCTTTGGGGGGCATATCCTGCGAGTTGCGCCCGGGTAACGCTAGACCGGATCGGATAGTGCTCTGAACGACAACTTGTGCCTCGTTTGCATGCTCTCCTCCTTTGCGGTGCCGGAACGCCTACTTCGTACAGTCGCTCCTCTCGACTCCTCTAGCCTTGGCAACCTTTCCACACCCATCGGGTGAGGTATTACCTGCATAGATCAGCAGATACCTGTGGGCCATCATGTTGTGCCGCGGGATGCGTGGCAAAAACGCACCCTTTGTTGCTAGTCCGCAAGTAGCTTCTTGTGGAGAAAAACTGGGCGCCTTTTAAAGGGAAAATCACGCCAGGCCTGCTTACGACGGGACGCCAGACTGCTGCTTGTGGGCGGCACAGCACAGAACAGTACAAAATACAGTGCAGACTGTCCAATGCGGCTCTCGCACGGAGCCATAACCCTGCGTCCTTGTGGAGCACCGGCCTTCTCACCTCCTCTGCCTCTCCCTTCCGGACGCTCGTCCTGTGCGCATTGCCGCCAACCGCCAACGCGAATCAAGGACCCAGCATCCCGTTCCACGCAGAGACAAACAGACCCAGGCAGGCAACCGCCGCCCCTCGTCGACAAAGCAACAGACTCCATCTCCCTTCCGTCTTCCAGGGCGCCCCGTCGCCTCGGCCTTCTCCTCCTCGTTTGTCTCCGCGCTCTATCTCTATCTCTGAATCTTCGTATACTTTGGCATCCCCACTCCATCACACCAACATGACCTTGCTTCGCAAGCTCTGTGGGTTGGCTCTACAACTTGAGGAAGTCGAATCTGCACATTCTCCAGGCTGCCTTCCCATCTTTGCACGCCTGTCCTTCTCATCCTAGCACTTGCCATTGGCGTGTATTGATACTTTCTTTAGGGGGAAAGGCTTTGAGAAAAGTGCAAGTCGATTAACATTGGCAAATAATATATTCACAGCAAACATTGACAACATCTGAACTCTATCGTGCGCATGTAAAAGCAACGAATAGGACGTGGACGTCCTTTCACTGAAAGAGCCTCGAACAGCCATCTAGGGAGCAGCCAATGCCAGGCTTTTGGAGGCACGGACAGGGCAACACGGCCCATCGATGTTGGCAGTGTGTTCTCTTTCTCTGTCTTGTCTTCAAAGCTTCGCCAGTCTTAGTAACACACGATCTTGTCAATGACTGGTTGGTGTTGCGGTCGTACCTTCCGAGTTTCCTCATAAAAGCAGCTGGAAGAGGTAGCGCCAGAAGTCGCTTCGGTAGATTTTGCTAGAGCGATACAGAGGTAGTACTTCACTCACTCGATATATAAGGTAGCAGTCAGAAGTATCTAGTAGGTCTCACGCTAATTGAAGCTGGTTCTGTTTTCCTCTCGCCTTTTCGTTCTCGCTGTTGCTTTTTCTTCCTTTTTTTTCTTTTTTTTTTTTTCCTTTTTCTTTCTCTCTACAGCACCCTGCACCCTCCTCCTATTCTGCTCTCCCTTCCTATTTGATTGTTTGCTCTCCTCTCCTCACAGGCCATTCCCGTCTCTCTCATATACATCGTCCAGCGCCTTCCCAGGAAGCCAACTTCTCACATATTGCCCATAGTTCCTTCCCACTTGTCTCTCCTTCTTCCTCATTCTTCTTCCTCCTTCCCTTTTGCAGTTTACACAGCTCGCTCTTTCCCTTTGTCACTTGCTATAATTCATACCTCTCACACCTCACATATAAATACTATCCTGGCCTCTCTCACCTTCCCGTCAACTTCGCTTTATCCTCACGTATTCCCTGGCTCCCTTCATCGACTCCCCTCTTATACTTCTGCTGCCTTTCTCCAGTCGAGTTCTCCATTCTCTCTTTCCTTCTGCCCTCTTTACAAACGCTGTCTACGCGCCCGTCACCTTTGACCCTGAACTACCCACACTGCACTGCCAACAAACAAGTCCCAGACGCCTCGTCGTCCTTCCGCTCCTGAGCACATCGTCGTCTACCTCAACCTACACATCAGCTCATCTAGTCGACGACAACACGCCAGTGGCCTAATCAGCTTCATTGTCCATCTCAGCAATCCTTTTTGCGTTTTCTGTGGCCCAATTGGTGTCTCTCGTGCATCCTCTTTAGTGCCTGTTTTGCTGCTACTTACACTGCTCGCGTGCCTCACAGTTTCTGTTTGCTCCTCTTTGCTCTGCTCTCTCAGCTCCATCCACCACGCCCTCTCTACGCGTACGTCCGAGTTTTGATCGCATTTCCCGTCTCTGTATTGCGCACACTGTTTCCCCCGCGCCACAGTATTGTAACTTGAATATTTCCTCTCTTTTCCCCCTCTTCTTTCTTGTTTTTGTGTTGTGTTCGTAGCTGCAATTTTGCTTCACACACAGTGTTGTGCCTCCCACCACTTTTACCTGCCATTCTCGCCCACGCACGAATCGATTCGAAACGGACGACAGACCAGGTCACCAACAAACAACCATGTTCATCCTTCCACGCACGTCGTCCCCGGTTCTCACAATGACGTCCCAAACCGCAGTCCAGCTCCCCTTTGACCGGCCCTATGCGATGCAGCAATCGTCGCCATTTGGCAACCTTCCGCTTGGTCGCAAAACATTGGCCAGCAGAGACCGGCGGCGCCACCCCGTGGTCGCAAGCGGTCGCGCGACGAAGCGGCCGTCAACCTGGACTCTCCGAGAAAGTGCCGCCTGCTGTCGAGCCCGTTAAGGAGGCCGAAGACGAAATGGGAGTACGGCCCGGGCATGGTGCTCATCAAAAAGGGCAGCGGATATGTCCACCGAAGCTGGCAACCAGTCAGGCACGTGGCTCGAAGAGAAGGCTGCCGCGCTGGAAGCAACAAGAAAAGAAGAGGCCCTGCGCGAGCAGCAGCGCCAATCGCAAGACCGGCCGTCTCTCCGCAGCCATTAAGTCGTCGCGCCTCGATCTCTCAGCACACGTCGCCTCCCAAGAGAACGCCCGCAGCAACCGCTCCAGCCCCCAGCGCAATCTGCGCGATGCGTCACCCATGACCCCAGACGGCAGCTCCTCCGCCGGTGGCATTTCCCAGCCCGTCATGGACGACTTCACCTTCCACCTTGGCATTGGCTGGAACCGCCTCAGTGAAGACGAGCACATCCAAGCAGCTGCGCGCGGCTGGGCCCGCTACATCGAGAACCACTACCCGGTTACGGCGCCCAAGATCCTGCTCGAAAGCAAGGGCCTCGGAGTCATACCTGGTCGAGGCCCGCGAGGGCTACTTTTTGTTTGCCGAGAACCTTCGCCAGGGTCGCCTGGTCAGCAGCGACCCTCAGCGCGCACTCGCAAACCTCAAGACGTCCCCTCCTGCATTTGACAGTGAGCACACGGTGACTGCCTCCAGCACCTCCCAGCCTACCGAGACGGCCCCTGCCTCAACACCTCTGGCTGCCCCGGCAGCCGATGTCGAGGTAGACATGGCTTGACAGCGTCCGGTATAACACAACCGGTCAGCATCTTGTCGAAGGCGTTCTCTACGGGTTTCAATTTTCAGTTTTTTCTGCTTCGTTCCTACATTTTCTTTTTTTTCGGAAGGGAGCTTTGGGCTGCGCAGGCGACACGGCGACATTGGGAGAACCGGCGGCGGCGCAACAATCGGGAAGGAATCTGCGAATTATCGGAGGGTGGCATTTGATGCAACCTCTATCTATATACGGCCGACATGCATCGGACAGCGAACACCACCAGGGACGAAAGGGAACCAAGGTAAACAGCAGCTGGATTGATTTTTTATTTCTATTTTATATTTATTTGTGACCTGTGGCAGGCATACAAAAGTTTCCGGAGTCGGACAGAGTTGAACGCGTGTTTTATTTTCGCATCCCTCTCTTGCGAATTACTTTTTTTCTTTCTGCACTGAATTTTCTACATATTATAGTTTAGCATTGCATTCAGGCCAATTTCAGATATACGCCTCAACAAAAGAACCATCAACAAAGTGAGCAACCTATACACATCTCTAAAACTCTAACTGGGTGTTGTCAAATGCAAGCGAAAGTGACTCGAGGACCGTGCCTGGCACGGGGAAAGGCACGCGGGACGGACCTGAGGCAGAACGAGCCCCTGCATCGCTCTCGTACAAACGGGAACGGAACCCAAATCTTTGTAACCAAACGGGCCTCTTCACACAAAACCCATTGTCAGAAACCCAGTCGTCGGTGCGGTGATCCCGCCCTCGCCATTCGCGTCGAGTCTTTGTTTGGGTGGGTACAGTGAAAGACGACGTTCTCTTCTCTCTTGTCAATTCTCACCTTGCTTGCGCCTCTTCCTCCCCAAAGGACGCTTGGACACCTTTTCGTGCTCCTCTTTTCTCTCCCAGCCAATCGACAGCAGCAGATGCGTGGCCACCCACCTACCCTACGCCCACTGAGAAGGGCCAGAAGCATACTGCGTCTGTCCAATCACAGCCAGAAACAGCCCAAGAGACGACCAAGTGTGTGAGGGACAGGGGAAGTGGGCTGGAAGGGGAAATTCGCCATCGCGTAGAATCGCCTTCAAGGCGGATGGGAGAGCTCGATCCTATTCCCGTGAGAGAGCGGTCCAGAGGCTCCTCGCATCTTCCGCCGTGTAGCGAGGACTGTGGCAGAGGCCGACAGGAAGACGAGCAGCGGACAGAGCACGCATGCACACAGCCTCTTTACCATCCAGTTTCTGCGTATAGCAGGCCCCATACCGTGTATCGTAGATCGACGAAAGTTGACAGCAGAGAAGAAAGAGCAATAAACAAACACCTGCATGCACATATGTGTACCTGGTAGTTGTCTCGAGTCACGATGGGAAGGTGGGCACCTTCCTCCATGCTTCGTACTCGTAGCTGCCTGCGCTCCTCACTGTATCGTGACTTCGCGCCTTCCCTTGCTTGACCCATATCGCGCGAAACAGCTTCACCCAGCCGCTCCTCACTCCCATAATCGCTCGATGCCTTGGGCCCTCGCGCGTAATTTTACAGTAGTCCGCGTCTCCTTGTGTCTCGAGTTACCTTTCCGTCGATAGGTGCATGCCATCCCAAAACGCTGCATTTGTCTTCCCTGGCGATTGGAAAGAACGATGCGCGGCGCTCTTTCCACCGTTCGTCCCTCGCTCTTTCTTGATCTGGGATGTGTCCCATCCAATAGCCAGTCTCCATCCTGTCCCCTCCCTTTTCCTTATTTGCCTTCGTCTTTCGGGGTTCACTCTTGTCCCGTCCTCGTCCGCCTTTCCTCGTAGCGCAACCCTGCCCCTGTCGCTCTCCCATTGTAAGAGAAACCGCACGCGCTCTGCTTTTTTTCTGACTTCCTTTTTTCACAGCACTGCTGCCCCTCTTTGCCTCTTCTCGCGTTTCTCTTTTCCATTAATTTCTTTCTTCGCCTCTTCGCATCTTTCATCTCTTCCTTTGCAACTTTTTCGCGATCTTACTGGCGATTTGTGCTTTTACCATATGCGCCTTCTTCAGCCAGCTTTCGGTTTTTCTCGCTGCGCATTCATGTCCGCCTGCAGGAGAATGGATCTCTCTCTCGCATGACAAGCAAGCATACGCCCCCAACTCGAGCCAACCGGAGGAGTCACTCCAAAAGGCGGCCTCCCCTCCTACTTTAGTACGGAGTACGGCGTACAGCAAGAAGCCTTGCATTTCGCCTTGCGACACGATAGCAGAGCTTCTCCCAAGATCCCGGCCCAAATTGCTTTGTTTATCTTTTTTTGCGACCTGCAGGAGGCTGGTAAAGAATCCACCGAGTCCACAAAGTCGTTTGACGAGGCCCTTTTTTGCAAAAAAGGCTCTCTTGCCTGCCACCCCAGCAGTCGGTTTTCTCTCCTCATTGCCAGCCACTCTGAACTTTTGTCTCATCTCCAGTTGCGTCTTCTCACCCCGCGACTTTCCCGAAACCGCAAACAACATTTCGGAAACTTCACCCTGATGCGCTCGACAACTGTGTCGCAACCATCACTCTTCCCAGTCGACAGAACGAGCGCGTAGCTCGACGACTAGCATTTCAACTCGCCCTCCAAAGTCGGTCGACCGGCCGGCACTAACCGCCCGTCCTTTCCCTATGGTCTCCCAACCAGACCAGCACTTCTACTCAACCGCTGCCATCAGAGGTCCCTCTTCTCTTGGGGGTGTCAACAGCGCGGGGTTTGAGCCACGTTTTACAAGCAACATCGTGCCATTTCACCTCCCTGTGGCCGCGACTTTCAGTTGTCGGCGGGTGGTGGCAGGCCCGTCCGCATCTTCCGCTCTCGCCGCTACAACCGCAGCCATGTCGGTGGGTCCGTCGTCATCGTCCCATACTCCCCGTTAAACGAGTTTCCCATCTTCACCAACACTGGCGATGTCGAGATCGTTGTGCGTGTGCGTTCGGGCCACGAGAACCGCTATCCTGTTGCACCGCGATACTCTAGCCCGGTGTTCGGGCTTTTTTTGAAGCCAGCACAAGCAAAAGAGTGGTCCAAGGCACGGATGGTCGGGGGCCAAGAAGATGCAGAGGGCCAACGGACGCTTCGCCGGGCATTTGACAAGTGGAGGTGAAGTGGCTCGCGTTGGCTCGGGAGAAAGCAGGAGCGGCAGCGGAGTCAGAGCGACGGCAGACGGATGTGCTTGGTCCCAGCAGCAGTACTTCGTGCTTCCGTCGGAGGTGGAGGTACGAGCTGGATCTCGGTGAGGGCGAGCATGACAAACCGATCCTTGTCCAGAAGAGGAAAGCAGTAACAGCAGCCAGTAGCGGCTCCGGCAACCGCGGCATCGCATTCCATCTTTGGCGGGGGACCACCAACGACAAGCAACTCCTACTCGTACCCAGGCGTCGGGAGCGGCAGCAGCGGCAGCGGAAAGGCAGCTATAACGCATAGCAACCCCAACTTCTTTCGGTCCGTCGCCAATCTCGCTCTGTCCCACTCTTCATCGCGCCATAACGGCACCTACGGCGGGCACAACACTTTCAGCACCGCTTCTTCCACCACCCACTGCCGACGAGATCGACCTCCTCCGTGACTATGATAACCTCTTCCGCATCATGTACAACTACCCTCCGGTTTTGGATGGCGTCAACATTGCCGATGCCTACGTCCAGTGCAAGTCTCTTCTGGCCGTCGCCGACGAGTACGATGCACTGGCATTTGTGGGGCCCCGCGTCGACCACCACCTGTTGCAGTTTCAGAGCCGTCTGTGGCGCCAGATTGCAAAGTACCCCATCAGCTACTTGCGCCTGGGGTATGTGGCACGCTCGCGCGTGATTTTCCAGGAGGCACTCGTCCATGTTGTAGGCCAGTGGCCAGCGGGCGAACGAAGCCTGCGTGCTGCCATGCCAGACTCGGTGATGGACTTGATCGAGGACAAGGTCGACGAGCTGGCCGAGGCAGTGGCTCGCGTTGAGGCTCGGCTGTTTCGCCTGCATCTGACCACACGCAGCGGCGAGCGTGTCACCCCTTCAACTGCCTATGTGGACTGGCTAGCCTTGTCGTTGTTCCGCCAGTGGCTCGCTGACAATACCACCCCTCCTGTGGGCAACGGGGCCAACGAGCCAAAGATGATCATCCCAGAGAGACGTGGTGCAGGTACCGCAGGCGATCGCTACGGCCATCACCGGAACGGTGGCCATCGAGGGGGCAGCTCCCGCCACGACGTTGGCCGCGCTTCCTCGTCCTCGTCCTCCTCGTCAGGGCTCGGCCGGCACCACCAAGAAACAGCCTTGACACTCCATGTGCGCACGGCACTCGTCCCTGCCCTTTCTCCACCGATGTCCGCCCTCGGCCGAACGTACCGCATCCTTGGCATGGCTGCCGGCCCGGCGTTCCTGGGTCACGAGGAGTGTAAACGCTTTCTCAAACTATCACCCGACCTCTACACGCGGGATAATCTCCGGCGCTTTGAGAAGCGCATCGACGAGCTCAAGGCACTGGCTCGTGAAATTGTGCGGCCGCTCATGGGCAGCGGGCTGGAACTAGATGTCGCGGGCGGCAAATCCAGCAGCAGCGGTAGCGGTGCGCCGTACGAAAGCATCACTTATTTCACGTGTACATATGTGGATGATCGCGATCTGCCTGGTTGGTGGACATGTGACTGTTTTGGGGGGGGAGGGGAGGGGGGTGGGGTGTTCAAAGCCCGTTGTTGCAATTCTACGCCTTCAATATACGACTTGAATGTTTGATGGAGATATGTTGTGGATATTTACGGTGCCACTTTGCTCTTTTCTTTCTGGCTCTCTTGATATGCCCTGTGGCCATTTTTCTTTGTTCCGGTCTGCTTTGCTGTTGTTCACTTTTTTTGGTTTTTCCTTCATATAGCTAGCGGCAACGATCACCTCCCACGATACCCGTCACCTTTACATGATTCTGTATTTTGTTTGCATATGACCATAGCCTAAGAATTTTTTTGTGTTTCTCTCTTTGTTGGTGCATGTGAATATGGCATAACTGCTTTTTGTACTCGTTAATTTTTAATTTTGATAATATGAAAACATATAACGTACTAGTTTTTTTTCTTGCCAAGAAAAATAGGTAGCAGGTGTTAAATATTTTGCTGAATTATTATAATTGCAAATTTTTGTCAACCCAAATCATTACGAGTCAAAAATTGAACCAGTAACCAAAAGTATTATTCATAGCTTAACATCACAGGCCTTCCTGCGTGAGGTCGATCACACCAATCTCACTATGCCGCCAGCCACGCCGGCCATGGGCGGAAGGCGAGCTCGCCGTCTCTTCTGCCTCTAAATCTATGACCTCTTCACGGAAATAGCCGGCAGCGCTTGTCCGCGGCACATACCTCGTCCGCTTTCTGACCACTGCATCATATGTCTTCTTCTTTGTGGGCGCGGTTTTCGTAGAAGCCACCTCATCAAAGCCCTCTGAGCCCTTTAGCATTTTAGGGGCCTTGGCCTCTTTCCTAGAGGCCGGCGGTGACGGTGTCAAAAATACATCATCCTCCTGGCTGACTCTCAGCCTCCGATCGTAGCCCACGTCTGTTTCCTCGTCATCCGACAACAAGATGGTCACTGGGGCCTTGCTTGGTGAAGACGGTGCAGCGATCGTCTGTGACGACAAGAAGCTGAGAATCGAGGCCTGCTTTCGGGGGGAAGTAGCCTGGCTTGGTGCTTTGAACTTGGGTTTTGGTTCCGGCCTCGTCGTCTTTCAATCGAGGCCGTCGCCCTACCCTTTGATGGTGACAGTGGTGTCCGTTCCGAGGAAGTGAAACTGGCAGCAGGTGGTGACGAAAGGCTGGGAGTCGTCGGGATCTCCACTGTTTGGATCGATGCAGCAGGAAAATGGACTGCTCGATAGAAGGCTGACCACGCCTGGGCGTAGCGTCGGAGTCATACTGCCATGTGCTGTTTTCCTTTTGGGACCCGTCGTGGCCTTTTCTGGGGTTGCGGCAGGTCGCATGTATTCTCTTTTTTGGTCTGCGTCGCTGGAAGTTGTGCTTTTTGTCACTCGGGGCGCCTCTTGCGTTCCTGTCAGGGTCCAAGGGTTACCACCCTTTCTTCGAGGCGCGGTTTGTGCGCCTTTGGTGGTGGATGTGGATTTGGGCCGGCTGGTCTTCCCCTTGGGATTTCGGGCAACTCGTAGTCGTCTGGCAGCTGTATTATCCCAGAGCCATTGTTGACCTCGTCGTCCGAATCGAGGTTGTCCTGGATACTGGAGATAGGCTTGAATGTCGCCGGCAGATTTGTGCCAGCCATCTCGGCCACCTTGGCCACCTTTGTCTTGCCAAACGGTGCCGGCACTTCGGTTGTATTCTTTGTGACACGGACGAAGCGGTCCAGTGCGCCTGCCTGCATGCCAGATTTCACGATTTTCGAGGTGGCTTTTGGCTTGCGTGTCGTCTTTGCGGCCTCGGTCGACTTCGCTGCGGATGCAGGTCCTTTCTTTCCCCTCTGTTGCTTCTGATCCCATTCCTCCAGTGCCGCTGGCGCTCCAATTCCGACAATAATTCGGGGAATCCAAGTGACGCTTGCCACAGTCGGATCGTATGGCGCAGCAGTGGCTAGCTTCCTGGCACTGGCCACTGTCAGGTTACCTGCAGTGTAGCCAGACGCGGACGGTGGCACTGCGGTCGAGGCTGGCTCATCTAACTCATCGTCGCTGTTGAGTGCGAGACCATCGCGGCCGAAGTTTGCTTCCGGGTCGTCGAGCTCGCGTTCAAGATCGAGACCAACGACGGTGACAGGGATATACGAGACGCGTACCTCGGGCGTGTCATCTGTACTGACGTGGGCTCGTTGTCTAGAGATGCCCTCGACAAGAGCCGGTAGCAGCTCCTTGTCTTCGCCGCCGGTATCGTTATCGAGATCGTCTTCCGTATCCTCCTTACCGCCATCTGTCGACCACTTCAGCAACAGCATCCGCGTCAAGAGACTCGGGGCCAGAACACGGATAAACTTGATCGCGCCGCCCCGGTTGGCCCAGTCGAACGTTTCAGCAACAAAATCCCGCAGGCCGAGAACGTCAATGGGCTTGAGTAAGCCCGACTCTGTTCTCCGTGCCATGGAGGATACCGGAGTGATCTTCACAGCCGCATCCAGGTCCGTACGTAGCCTCTCAACCACATCGGCAGGCGAGACGACCGGATGGGTATAGTACCTGAGGATGTCGAGGCTGGGGAAACTCTCGGGATGACTAGTTTATGGTGGCACGTGCGAAAGAACTTGGACTCGTTGGTACGCAGCTCATGCTGGAGATTGGAGCGCCACTGGGCAAATGCAGCCGCGTCTGCCCGCTTGATGCGGCACAGCGACTTTCCATAGCCGGCCTTGGCCGCCTCGCACGCCAGCTTCACTCCGCAGCCAGGCACGCCTTCGGGCAGATAGTCACCACCGCTCATAAGGGCAACAAGGACGAGGCCTTCACGATCGAGGCCAGTCTCTTTGGTGCGCAGGACAGTCTCGGCGTGATGGACATGGGCGCGGCCGCCTCTGTCTCGTACATGGAGACATGGGTCAGTGTTGCGGATGCACTGCCTTGCCGGATGAAGTCGTTGTGGCCGCCGACCAATTTCGAAGTGTTCGCCGTGCACCCAAACATGAGTGTGTCAACGTCCTCGCTCAGCACAGCGTCCACAACGCCCCTCTGCTGCAGCAGTGCACACTCGGCTTCCGCCTCGCCGGGCGCGTCGTGCACGTAGAAGCCAAACATGCGGATCATGCGCTTTGCCATGGCAGAGGCCATGCCATCGCCTGGCCCCGTGGAGCGCTTGTTGCGCTTGAAGAGCGGCTTGTTCAGGCCATCAAAGACGAAGACTGGCTGGACCGGCATGCCAGCAGCCGCACCAAGCGTAGAAGAGGGTGCGGATAGCCGGATTGGAGCCGCCTGCGCTCATTAGCGACATTGGGACTTTACTGATACGAGCAGGATCTGGGAGCCACAAACTGACCTCGTGCTGCCTGTACTTGGAACTGCCAGATGGAAATATCGATGGCCAGACGCAGTGGCCGCCCGCGCTTCTCGAGGCTGTCCACAGCTAGCCGCAGGAACGCGACGCGAGCGCCGGCACCTATCTCCTTGTAGATGCCCTTAATTCCCATGGCTGCTGCGAGGAACACGGGTCCGACTGAGTCAACTGCAGCCGTGAGAAGACGGGGGCAGTTTGAGGCTGCCAAGAGAGGGACGCAGGCTTCAAAGGGGCGTGAAGCGAGTTAAATGATGTTAATAACGAATCACGCTGCCATACTGTAGCCAAAAGAACTGATGGAGCAGCCGGTTCCCGTTGTTGTGTCGTATGGATGTCGATGAAGTTGATGCTGAAAGAGTGAATGAGGCCAGGCGATGATGCACGCTCATCGTAGTTGCCTCTTTGTTGACACCATTACCGCTTTGGGACGAATTGTGGCGTTTCTTCGGGGACCCGCGTTGGCGCCACAGATCCCGCTGTAGTGCAGTGCTTTTCAGGGCTAACTACTGCTGAGCTCATTCTGCAAAGGCGGTGGGCGATTTCGCGACCTCTTCCAACGTCTTCCATAGGCCAACGACACAACCTCACGACACGCCTGCTTTGACACAACGAACATGCAGCCTCGAAACCACACATCCAGCGACCGGTAGTGCTGATATATTGCGCGAGACTCAACAAAAGAGCACCGGCTGTCCCGAACCGCTGTTTCCAGCCAGGGCCATGGCGTCCAACGCCAGCCTTCTCTCCCGCACCGGACGGTGTCGACAATGAGGACGAGCATCAGCGCAGGAAGCAGTGTTGGCAGCGCTGGTGCTTCTGCATCGAACTATAGGGCGGGTGGTCAGGCAGGGCCGACGACTCCTGGAGGGGGCCCGCACACCCCCCTGCGCACAACGCCGTCGGCTTTCTCGTCACCATCGACCCTCCGTGCTGAGGAGGAGACTATTGTGATTGAGGTGGGCGCACGGCACCTGCGCATCGGACTGGCGGCGATGTCGTCTGCCGCGGCACTGTGTCATTTGGGCCCGAGCAGCAGCGCCGCGTGGGGGACTTGCGCGTGTGGCAGGAGGACTACCACTCGGACTGGCGGCGAGCTGGTCAAGATGGCGCTGGGTGCACCTGGGACACGGCGTACGAGCTGTGGCAGATGGACGTGCGCTATATTGACACAGGGCTCATCTCGGACAAGCTGGAGCGGGCACTGCGCGAGGCGTTTACCAGGTCGGTGTTCTCTTCTCCTCCGATGTGCGCGCTTAATATGTATGCAGGGACGAACACTGACATGTGCCAGGTATCTCCTGATTGACTCGCGGCCAAGGCGCATGGTTGCCGTCCTCCCTCCAGCCATTCCTCTGCCACTTTTGTCCACTACACTGGACACGATATTCAGCCGGTTCCAGAGCCCCAGCGTGTCGCTGCTGTCAGCTCCTGTCGCGGCTGCTGTAGCTGCGGGCCTTCGCAGTGCACTCGTGATCGACCTTGGCTGGGCTGAAACAGTGGTGACGAGCGTCTACGAGTACCGCGAGGTTTCTTCTACGAGGTCGGTGCGGGCTGGCCGCATGCTGGTCCAGACCGTGCACGACCTGCTAGCGGGTATCATCGACGCAGATTACGCGGGCAAGGACGCAAAAGGGAGTGCGCATGCGAGCAGAGAGCATCTTTTGAGTTTTGCCGAGTGTGAGGATGTCATGCAGCGCCTCGTGTGGTGCGGCAGACCGAGTCTGGCCCGAGCAAGGACAACGCGAGGCCAGCGACAGTCGCACTGCCGACCGACGGCGGCCTTGCCACCGTTACAGAAACAGACGAGGACCAAGAAGACGGCCACTCGACAAGACCGAGTACTAGCTCGTCACGAGCAAATGGCTCCCGTTCAACGAGCGTTCCTCTGCAATCTTGCATGCCTCCCAGAACGCTGAAGCTGTCCTTTGACCAGCTCGCCGAGCCCTGCGAAACGACCTACTTTGGCGGACCCGGCGAAGGCCTCGATATACCCGCGAGCTGGGACGACGAAGAGCTCCCTGTGCCGCTCCTCATCTTCCGCCACCTGGCACATCTCCCGGTCGACGTGCGTGCCGTTTGCGTGGCCCGCATCATCTTTGTTGGCGGCTGCACCGGCGTTCTGGGCCTCCGAGGCCGCATATTCGATGAAGTGGCGCGTCTGATTGCCGAGCAAGGCTGGGACGGTGTGCGTGGCAAGGGATTTGACCAGTACAAGGCAAACGCCAGGCTGCACCAGAAAAAGAAGGCACAGAAGAGCAAGAGACAGAGCACCGACGACGGCGGCGGCGGCGATGGCAGCAGTCTCGTTTCGCCCACGTCGTCGTCTGGCTCGGGCGAATCTGGCGATGTCGTATGGCACGATGCTGCCAGTGCACAGCCCGAGCTGGACCCGGTGGAAGAGGAGCTGCGCAAAGTACGTGCACGGAGCGACAGCCAGCACCCGCCGTGCCTGGTGGCCAGCCACAGGTGCAGGGCCACATCAACGGCCAAATGCGGGCAGCCGAGACCTTGGGTGCCTGGAGCGGTGCCAGTCTGCTAGCCCAACTGCGTGTACCTGCGCTGTCCGTGGTGGACAAGGAGCAGTGGGCCCAGCAGGGCGGCGTCTGGGGCGCAGTGCGTCCAAGTGACGTCGATGCCAAGCAGCAAATGCAGCGACAGAGCATGGGCCATGGCGGTTTACTGCGCAGCGTCGTGGGTGGCGGATCTGGTGGTACGACAGGGTCCGGAGCAGCAAGCTGGACGCTGGGGCCATGGGGTGTTGTGTGAGGAGATTCGATGAAGACGGGTGTTTGCATAGACGACCTGCGAGTATTTATACCCAATTTTCAATTTAAATAACCAACATGTCAAAGTGGTGTTTACGAGCACAATTTCTGTTTCAGAGGGTGACCTGTTAGTTTTGAATTATTATTTTATTCATATTTTGTTTGAAATATTGGGGTGACAGCAGAAAATATGTCTAGTATACAACACACTCGGGGTACTGGGATAATAGAGCAAGACAAAACAAGAAGAGGATGGGAATCGAGACAAAACGCCTGCCCTGATGCAAAAAAAAGAAAAAAAAAGAAAAAAAAAGTGATCCTTCGTCCCAAGATATAGAACAAGGCGTGATTTCCTTCCTATTTTGATAAAGCCGGAGTTTTTTTTTCCTTCCATATTTTTCAAATCTCCTTTCGGCCAAATGCAATTCTTTTTTTCCTTATTTGATTGTCTTTATTTGCTTGCAAGCTCAAAAGTCGCGGAGGGTGGCCACCAGGCTGTCGAGCCGCATCACCTGGCCCATTAGCTTCTGCTCAATCTCGCAGTACGACTGGTACTTGTCAAAGTACTTCTTCTCCAGCGCCTCCTTCTCGCGGCCCTTCACGTCGGGCCCGCTGCACAAACGTCAGCACCTCCTTATTCTCCCGGCGGTGCACGTCGCGGATGCGCAGGCAGCGCACCATTGCCTTATAGGCGTTGTCGAGCAGCGTGTCGAGCGAGCGCGGCGAGTCGCAGAACCACAGGAACAGCGTGCGGCTGGCGGACCGGTTGTTGTCGCGCGGCACTTCCTGCATGTCCACAAAGCCGTGCATCTGCATCTCCAGCATCTTGTTCTGCACGTCGCTCTTCTTCATCAGCGCCATGGTGGGCAGCGTCTTCTCGTCCAGCTTACCCTTGTCTCGCAGGATGCGCGCGAGGCGCAGACCCTGCCGGCCCACCTTCCGCTCAATGGCGTTGTCGAGTTCCAACTCGCGCAGACGCTTGAACAGCGGCTCAAAGTCCACTGTCCATGTGCCGCGGTCGCAGTGCCGCACAAACTTGAGCTTGTTGTCGCAGAGAAGGAGCAGGTGCTGCCGCATCTGCTGCATGCGCACTTCTTCCGAGGGTGGTGTGGGCGGCGCAGCAGCTGCGCTTTCGTCAAACTTGACGCCTTTGGTGGCGCCGTTAGTCGCATGGTGGCCGTTTGCAGTCGGAACGGCCGCTGTGGCGGCAGGGGGGGGCGGGTAGATCTCGCCTTCCGAGTCGTAGTCTTCGTTGTCGAGGTCAAAGTCTTCCGCCTCGCCGCCCTCGTCGCCAAACACAATGGAATCGACCTTTGCGTGCCGTTCTAACCGCTCGGCGCTCGGGATGTCAATTTCGTCGGGCGCCGCTTTGCCTATGCCTGTAAAGACGTCCAGGTTGGGGTTGAGGTTGTCGAATATGTTGGAGGTGTTGACGGCTCGTGCGCGATAGAACTCGCCACCGGCAATGTCGATCAGAGGGTCGGCGCGGCAGCGCGGAATGGTGTCTGTTAGCTGGCGCAGAAGAGTGCCGTAGACCTCGGCGGTGGTCTCGCCAATGGCGGCAGCTGCTGTCTGCACGAGACGGCGGTTGCGGAGTTCCACGGCGCATTTTTCGTGGTTGACGCGCAGGACCGTCTTAGGCTATGGGGATTAACGCTGTCAGCAAAGGGATTGAACGGGCTCCATCAAATCAAAGACTATGTATGGGACAGGGACAGCCAGAACAGGGGACCTACATCTAATGGGGGATCTCTGTCGTCGTCGTAGAAGCCGTTGCTCTTGTCGCCGTTGAGCAGCTTTCGCAGCTTCTGCCGGCCACGGCCATTCGTCTGCAGGGTGCGCTTGAGCTTGCGAGGCTCGTCTCGGAGGTTGTACAGCTCTTCTGACACGCGCGTCTCAAACTCCTCCTTCTTCTTGAGACCTCTAATCCCATCGGAGAAGTACGTCGTCTTGACCTTCTCGCGGGTTTCTGACTGGCGGTCGGGAAAGCTCTTGAAGGATGCGGCCGTGACGACCTCGAGAACCTCGGCATGGACCAGGCGGCACAGCACAGAGTTCAGGTGCTCGAGCGACCGGATCGCGGGGCCTGGGCTCGAGATGGTGGCTTTTGCACCGTCGTGGTGGAGGGTATCGCCGTTGGTGTAGCCTTCTGCGTGGTGGCCGTTGGTGTGGCCGTTGCTGGTGCCGTTTGCGCCGTTGGCGCCGTTCTTGGCCGCATCCGCCTTGTCGATATTGGCCTTGTATGCCTCCTTGAGGTCTGCAATGCGCGTGTGGCCAGCGCAAACATGCTCTGCATCACATCGCGCGCGTCGGAGCCGTAGAGCGTGTCTACCATCTCGAGCACTGTGCCTGTGCGCAGCAGGTTGTATGCGGCGGCCGGGTTGGCATCGTAGACGGTGGAGCGGTCGGGGCCGCTGACGTAAAAGTAGAGGAGGTCGTATTGGAGGAGGACGGCGAGGCCGTGGCGGAGTTGCTTCGGCGTCAATGACGTGTACTGCGCGAGCTGTGGCAGCCCGGCTCGGCCTCTGTTCAGCAGCGCTGCGAAGATGCGCTACCGGAGGTGTCAGCAGGTGTCCATGGCACACGGGCCGAATGGGGAGGGGGAGGGGGAGGCAGATATAGCAAAGCGAATGGACATACCGACGGCAGCTCCCCGTAGATATCATCGATGACCAGGGTGCAGAGCTCCGCGAGATTCTTCGTCTGTGAGAGCGATGCGGTTAGCAGACGGCCCAGGCTGGTACTGGGGATGTTGTATCACCATTCCCGTCGGGCCATTTCGGCGCTGGTGCGCGCTGGTGCACGCTGGTGCCAAACTGCAGACGGCGGCTGGCGAGCATCGCATCGCGAAGCAAAAACAATGAGGCGGAAACTCGCAGAAAGTGACTCACCACTAACAACATAGCGAAATGCGCGGGATGTGTCGAATGGGTTCTGCCAGGGGACTTGGCTTCTAGAGATCCTCTCACTATCTCTAGAGCTGCCACAGATGCTACCGTAAACACATTGAGAGTGATGGTGGACGGAGGGAGAAGAGAAGAAAAGTTCGAGATGCTAGGCGAAAGGCTCTATACTGTAGAAACTTTTTTGGCGTGGATATGGATTTAGCTGCTTCGGGGCGTGCCAATTGGCGCAGGAAAGTGGACACTGGGAGGTTTTAGTGGATTGTCCTGCTGCAGTCTGGCTGCATGTCTGGTAAGCCTGCTGCTGTTTCGGGGCCCTACATGTCTCTTACAGGCTTACAGCACGTCGCCATGCAGGTCATCGAACAGTAATGGAAAGCGGTTGGGTGGGTGGGCGACGAGTTCTGTTAGCGGGTTGGCCACGGGGCGGCAGAATCGATCTACGAGTATGAGTATGATGTGAGGGAGCATGTGGAGTCATTTCGGCCGACACCTGGCAGGCGCAGTCAGCAGCTGGCAAGCAGTGCCGCTAGACCGGCCACCAGCTGGCACCGCAGCCCAGTGGCTCCAGTGGCTCGTCTGGCGCCAGTCCCAGTTTTCCCTGCTCCCAGGCCGAAAATTGCTCGGAACCGTCGTTAGGCCGTTCCTTCCCTTGAGCGAAATGAAATAAACCACTGGCAATTGGATAACATTTCCGTCCACTGGAAGCGGGCGTCTGCGAGAAAAAAAATAGCACCAGCTGCCGTCTCTCTATCTGCAGTCCTAAGTCACCTCATTGCACTCTCTTGCAACCTCGTCGCAACAACACGCAGCAACCACCCGTCAATCGAGGTTGTCAATTGAGATTCCCCGCCACCTCGTTCGCCTGTCGCTTCGCCGTCCTCTCTTTTTCCTTCCCGTCGACACCACCAATTCCCCCACAATGATCTCGAGAACCGCCGTCTCAAGGGCAGGCCAGGCTGCCTCCGGCGGCAGTCGTGCGCCGCGGCGCAGAACCGCGGCTTCGCCTCTGCCGTGTCCGGCTCGGCCGCCTTCGAGTCACCGAGGTGTCCGGCGTCACCGTCGTGGCCAAGGATGCCCAGGGCCCGACCACGAAGCTCGCCATTGTTGCCAAGGCCGGCACTCGCTACCAGCCGGCCCCCGGCCTGACGGCGGGTCTTGAGGGATTTGCCTTCAAGGTGAGACGACCCCGACAAACTGCGCGGACCGCGGCCGGAGGAACGGGAGGAGGCTAGGATTGAGAGGGAAGGCATAGAAGCCAGCTTCAATTGCGAATGGGCCGTGGGAGAGCTGGGGAGATTGCCGGGGAGGGTGGAAACGAGGCCGAGCCGACATCAAGCTCGGAAAACCCCTGGAAATGACCAAACGTACTGACCATTGCCTTTCCCGCATCAACAGAACACCCAGAAGCGCTCCGCCCTGCGGATCACCCGCGAGACCGAGCTCCTCGGCGGCCAATTGACATCGTACCACACGCGCGAGGCCGTTGTCCTCGAGGCCAACTTCCTGCGCGAGCACCTGCCGTACTTTACCGAGCTGCTGAGCGAGGTTGTTGCCGAGACCAAGTTCACCGGTAAGACGCGACTTGACACCATTACAAGACAAGACAATATACAATGCGGAGGGATCTAGGACACAAGGGTCTAACTGCTGTTTTTGAACCCCATAGAGCACGAGCTGGTGGAGGACATCGAGCCCGTCCTGCACCTGAAGCAGGCCAAGTACTCGGCCGACTCCCTGGCCGTGGCCCTCGATGCCGCCCACGGCGTTGCCTTCCACACCGGCCTTGGTGAGGCCCTGTACCCTCGACGACCACGCCCCTCGGTGGCTACCTCAACGATGCTGGCGTTGCCAAGTTCGCCGGTGCTGCCTACGCCCGCTCCAACTACGCCCTGGTTGCCGACGGCGCCACCCAGGTCGCCCTGACCAAGTGGGTTGACCAGTTCTTCAAGAAGTCCTCGGTCGCGTCTACCGCTTCGCTCAGCAGCGCTGCCTCCAAGTACTACGGCGGCCAGAGCCGTGTTGAGTCCGCCGCCGGCAATGCCGTCGTGATTGCCTTCCCCACCGCGGGCCTGAAGGCCCCCGACGCTGCCGTCGAGGTCCTCACTGCCCTGCTCGGCGGCGAGTCCAGCATCAAGTGGACCCCCGGCTTCACTCTGCTGTCCAAGGCCACCGCCGGTATCCACGGTGCCCAGGCCGTGGCTCGCAACCTGGCCTACTCTGACGCTGGCCTGCTGACCATCCAGGTCACTGGCCAGACTGCCGGCGCCGTTCGCGCTGCTGCCGCTGCCGCCGTCGAGACCCTGAAGAGCGTCGCTTCCGGCGCGGCCTCCAAGGAGGACGTCGCCAAGGCTATTGCCAAGGCCAAGTACGATGCGCTGACTGCCCAGGAGCCCGGCAGCGCCGCCATCACGGCTGCTGGCTCTGCTGTCCTGCACGCCTGAAGACCTTCCAGCCCGCCGAGGCTAGCAAGGCCTACGCCGGTGTCTCTGCTGACAGCTTGAAGAGTGTATGTTTTGTCCCTTGCCCTTGTTTTTCTGTTCTGCTCTGCTTTTATTTCCGTCATAGTTTTATGGAAGTTGTTGCTGATCTTCTTTCCTCCCCTCTCTAGCTGGCCAAGAAGCTCGTTGACGGCAAGGCCTCCTTCGCCGCTGTCGGTGACCTGCACGCTCTGCCCTTCGCGGAGGATGTTGGCCTGACGGTGTAAGGAGGGCGATGTTGTCTGACTTTTTTAAATTTTTTCCACATCCTTTTTGCTTTGTCGTTTTTGCTGCGTAGTTTGGTTGGATCATTTTTTTTTTTCATTTTGTTTTAGATCTGGGGCAGTCGATTCATCATCCGGGAAAGACGGCCGGAAAAGAAGAAAGAGCATGGAACGCGGAAGATGACAGCAGACTTGAAAGGCTGATGAGAAAAGAAAGAAAAAGAAAAGAAAAAGAACCCCCCTCTTGTATCAACAGTCGTCCAAGAGCCAAAGAAAACCACGCTGCTGGACAACAAGACAGAAAGAGAGTTGTCGGCCGGCGTGGCCTAGCTGATCTCTCTTGTCAAATATTGTGCACATAAAAAGAAATTTCACCAAACCAAACAAGCCCCAAAGGTTCCCCTGGTACCTGATGATTCAACTTTTAAACGAGCTGTTTGTTGTTGATCAGTAAAGATCTACAGCGAGGCTATGTAGCTCAGCGGACTTTAGGACCTGCTGCACGGCGAGCTTGTTGGAGCGTGGTTAAAATCACGTGACACCCGGCAGAAGGCGGCCGGAATATGTCGCGCAGCCGAGCTATTTTGCTGGTCTCTCAAGATTTTCCCCTTGACGGTTTCATTGCCGACCTCACCTCTCCGCCTTTCAACTCACGACCACCACCACAACCTGACTCAACCCGCCACAACACCCAATCTATTCTTTCAAAATGACGTTCGCGTGGAAAGCCGCCGGCCTCTCGTGAGTCAATTCCAATCCCGCCCCCGAAAAAACGCGCCCACCGAACAGACGAAGAGGAGGAAACAAATGGGTCACAAACGACGACGCAAGCTGCGCGACGACACAACGAAAGATGACGACGAAATGCTGACTTTTTTTACCCAACCTCAGGTACAACCGCTACCTGTCCATTGCAGGCCGCGCTGTGCGCCGCAGCCTGAAGGAGGACAAGAGAATCGTCGCCGAGCGCCGCGGCAACCTGGACCTGCGCTTCTCCAAGTGGCAGGTAAGCTATAGACTTCACTCATGGGACACTTTATTCGGACAGCCGCAGGGGAAAGGATACTGACCGTGCATCAACATAGGGTGGCAAGCAGGGTGAGGCCAAGAACCTGGCTGACGCCCAGACGGCCGCCGCCGCCGAGGCCTCCGCATAAACGACTTCTTCCCGGATCCGACCGACCGCAAAGCGAGACGACGACTCTATGCGCGCGGCGATGAACACCTCCCCTTCGCACGACGCTTGAGGGAGGAAAGACGGAGCTTTCGGAAGAAAGGATATTGCTTTTCTTGGCCGTTGTTTTTGACAATTACAAGTCTGGGTGCTTCGACAAACCGCTGCAACCCAAGCCACTTGTATGTACTTATTTCTTGGAGAGAAGACGGCAAGGGGACACGGCCCTGCTTGTTTATAGATGTCATAAATAAAAGCAAAACCAAATTCTGTGAAGACTGTCCTGGGCCGCCGTCAATCGGGCGCAATCTACTGTAATGTATCTTGACTCGTTTGTCGTGGAGCGCTGTGAGATTCCTTCCTTTGCGTTGGTCCGGCGCTGTAGGGTCCTGTAAACTCCGACAGCGTGTTGGTTCCTGGCTGGTTTTAGCGGCTCACAGCAGTATTACTCCGCCAGTAATAGTGCCCTGGCAGGTTTTGGTCGAGACATGTGTGACCCTCCATACAACCACGCCCATAAGGGAAGGCTGAAGTCTTGTGCGCGTGCTGTTGAGCGGGGAGCTCGTCCATTATTAGAAGAAAACTTGCAAAAACATGCTTGATGCGATTGCTATAGTCGCTGCTTTCTGGTCAGTCAATTCGCAAACTCCCCAACAAGCTAAAATCCTCGCGGAAGCTTGTCACGGGTGGAGGGAAAGAAGCAACGGAAGTGTGTGGTGGGCTCCTTCCAGAACCTTTTGGAAATGCGCCCACACTAATCGTGCATTCCGCACAAAGAGCGCGCATCTCGCCCCTTTCACATCGGACACTATTCCTGGCAAATACCAGGCTACAAATCTTGACAGGCTTCTTTTTGGCAGCTTTCGGTCGGTCTCCGAAAAAACTCCTTGGCTTCCCCTACCGAGCCCTCACAGCGACTCATACCCAGTATACAGCAAACCCGCATGGCCAGCTACAAGAAATAAGAACACCGACTTGCCTGTTTGACGGCGGGCTCCGACTCGCGATCCGCGGCAGATATGTCTGACAGCGAGGCCCGGGATGCCTTGCGGCTTCGCCGGGAAGACCCCGCGCCTACGCAGGGTGAGCGAGACAGCCGGTGCCGTCGGAGCTTCTCCTCGAGGTGTTCACACAGCTGACATGCGTCATAGGCATTCAGGAGCTGTCGCTGGCCACGGACCCGGACCAGCCACCACCACCGCCACCACCGCCCGAGACGCGGCTAGTGAGCGAGGGCATCATGCTGGCAGATATCACGGCCAGGTTCACTGCGGCGGCATCGAGTAAGGTTTACCATCCGACCGCCCCGCCTGATGCAGGGCATATCACGTCGACTAATCACGGTATACAACAGCTCTTGAACCAGGAGAACTCGTCAAAAGATGGCTACTTTACGCTGTTCGAGTCTGTGGGCGCATTAGAGGTATTTCGATTGAAGCAACAGGACTCTTGTGCGTGACCAGTGCACTGACAATCATAGATCATGGACCCGAAAATGGACAGTGGCTGTGTCTCGGCAGAGGAACTGGTGGACAATGACCAGCAAATCAAGCGATCACTGCTCCGACTGAAGTCGTGGGAATCATCGACCAGTTGCTGTGCCTGGAGGTGCGTGTCTCCAGCAAATGCTTCTCATTTCGTCTCATGTCTTTATATCTGATGCTGACCTGACCTGCACATCCCAGATGGCTTGGCACCTGGGATATCCTCTGTCCCAGACGCTCTTGACATGCATCTACATGACTGGCATCTTGACGCCCGAACCTCGAGGCCTGTACGAAGCGGACTATATGCGCCGAAGCGGCGCGGTAGGGCCCAAAGATCGCCAGCACATGCCGTGCTCCGCGCCTACTGTGTTGCTCTTATCAAGACTTGCGGTGACATCATCACGAGTTTCAAGAACGAGCTGTTCTACGAGGTTGGTTCTACAAAGCCACTGTCGGACATGGCACATGATAAATGATTACTGCTTGCTGACACCAAGTAGGAGGAAGATGCGTCTACAAACACTTACCAACTGTCTTTGCTGAATGATGTGAGCCGTGATGAGATACGCCTCACCCTCCGGGAAGCACGTGCTGCCATTGTTGATGTCGCCAACGGCTGGACCGATGATGTATCCCAAGCCCTCGAGTCGCGCCTCTACTTTCGCGAGTCGTTCCTCACGGCAATCGATCTGGCAGAGCTGCGCATCCGCCCCGACGCCTTGAAAGAGCCCTGGACACACATGTCTTCTGCTATCAAGGAGATTCAGCAGTCACACGACGTAGGCATTGCCGTCCTGCAGCTTTTAATACAAAGATGCAGGGCATGCTCGCGAGCACCATGCCGCCGCGACCAATTGTGCAGCCCAGTTTCGAAGAAGCAATGCAGAATTGGTCACGACTTTGTGTAGACGGGCCGAGGCTGTGGACATTCTGCGATACGAAGACCCGCAGAGTCTACTGGTATGTTTTTTTTTTGTCTTCTTCCCCGTGTTCCATTATCGCTAGTTTATATTGAGGACTAACATGTGCACCAAGAGCTTTGTCCTCACCTTTCAAGCCAAGAAGCCGCAGCCCCTTGCATATATACGGACGCTTGTTCAGAGCTTTATTTTTGCAGAAAATATTATGCTTGGTGAGCACAGCATACGGGAGATTATGGATGACGACTTGGCAATCGTGGTTTCTCCCGGCAAACATGGTCCTTGACCCGAATCAACGACGAAATCGAAGCCGTGCAGGACCCGCGTTTTGCGCTTGCCAAGCAAATGGAAGAGTTTCGCATACGATGCTTTCCCTCGTACCTTGAAATCTTCCGGACGCTGTGCCAGAACCGGAGCCGCTGCCGGCGTATGATGTGCCATGTCCTCCAAGAGTGGGAGCAGGTGCAGATGGATGCAGAAGAAATTGACAATTTGGTGCAGTCAGCCCTGAACGAGATACCAGGGAACAGTCTCCTGGCCGGTAGCAGCCCTGCAGACAGCCCTCTCCCTCTGTCTTCGTGGGCCTTTCTCTACAAGCTTCGGTTGATGGAATGGTCGTGCAGCTCGGCTTTGAGCTGGAAATCTACCAACCGGATGAGCTGGCTGGCATGTACTGGTATCTCAGCTACCTGTCGAAGCGGAGAGTGACACATTGCGAGCGGATCCGGAGCTTCACTCTGCGCAGCCTCGGTGAAATGCGGCAGCGATCCGGTGGGCCGGGCTCTGGGGGGAAACCAGGAGGAGCAATGACAAAGTCCCTGTCCTTTCCTGCAGAAGATGCTGCTCGACGCATCGGTGACGTGGAGCTGTCCGACGCCCTGTCTTGTCTCTACGCAGCACTGGCACGGACGGGGCTTCTCAAAGTCCCAGTGCGTCCCTACAGTACAGACGAACTGCGGTATGAGCTTCGCATGAAACCCTTTGCATCGATCGGTCTGCCGCCCTCCCACCTTTTGAGACATTCGAAAAGGAAGCCCGGCAAGCCGCCACCAAGGTCACGGCGATCCTGGAATATGCCGAGAAGGCACTGGGTGCCGCCAAAAAGGGCTGTGAGATGATGGCTCACTTTAACGAGGAAAGAGGCGTTTTCAGCACAACCACCACGAGCGCTGGTTGTCTAGCACCAAGCGCATGTACAAGTCGGCGATTTTCGCTGGTCTTGCGCTTGCAGCCGTGAAGAAGGAGGTTGTCCGTGTGGAATCAAGTGGTGGCACAGTTGACAACAGCGAGGCAGTGTCGCTCAAGCTGACGGCCGAAGTACCCAAGCCAGACAAATGCTACCATGAGTGGTGGATCGTCCCAAGGTGGGCCTGGCTGTACAGTCGTCTTGATGTGCCAGTACAATCGTGGTGCTTTCCTCTTTTTTTCTTTTGAGAGAAAGGAGTATAATGGCAGTGAAAGAGCCATGCAAGACAGCTAGACGGGTAGGGTTACCAATTGCTGGATACAAGACAGAGTAAAATAGACTTTTCTTTGATATGGGGGCCTCGAACAAACGGATAAACATAGAATAATAGTTCATGCCATGTTGTGAAAAAGATAAAAGATAAAGATAAAGATAAATGTTGTTAGCTTCCCCAGTTTTCATTCCCGCTATGGCTATCGTTTTCCTTATTTACAGTTTAATTCAATTTTAACAAAAGATGACAAGACGACGAGGGTTTTTGTACAGAGCAGTCAACATAAGTCGGTGACAACATAAGAAAAGGCACACTGACGTGGCCAAGAGCGAAGGGGAGCGGAAGGTTGAACAAAATAAACAACGCCGTGGTATATATAACAGGGCCGGTTTCTTGAACTAAAGCGGGTGTCTGGGGAAGAGCAGCTGACGGGAAAAGCGTGGGCGGCGTCTACGCCCGGATGGTCCGAGTCTTGGACCGCAGGAGCACAGTCTGGTTGTAGAGAACATCCTTGAGGGCGAAGAGGAAGGCAGCAGTCAACACGCTCTGCGTGATCTTGGGGCCGATGCCTGGATATGTGTCAGCATGTGAGGGGGAAGAAGGGGGTTTTCAAGACACGGAAAAGGAGAAAGAGAAAGAAGAAAGAAGAAAGAAGAAAGAAGAAAGAAGAAAGACAAACCCTTGTAGAGGCCAGAGTAGCCCTCGTCGTTGATGACGCGACGCAGCGCAGCGGTCACGCCGCCCTGGCGGTCCTTGGACACGTGCATGCGGCTCTTGACGGTGATGTACGGGTAGGTGATGCCCGTGGCAAACAGCTTGCCGAGGGCGCCCAACACAAACGCAACGCCGGGCGTCACTGGCCGGCGCTTCTGCACGGCGTTCTTGAGCTGCTCAAACAGCGTGTACTGCAGGATGGGTTGATGACGAGCACCAGGGCAGGCACAACGCCAGCAAACAGCGCGCGGGGGCCCTCCTCCTTGAGCAGCGCCAGCAGGGTGCGAGCGTCGTCGTGACTTTTTCTTGCCATCCTTGCCGGCCTCGCCAGCCTCCTCGTCGGACTCGGCACCGCTGACGCGTCGTCATGCGCGTGTTGACGACCCAGATGGGTTGGTCAGGATGACGGTGGCCGAGCCGGCAAGCGCGCCGGACATGACTCCAGCGTCGTCACTGCCGGAGACGCGGCCAACCACGCCGGCGGCCCGGCGCTCGAAGACGGCACGGGTCCATTCGTACCAGTAGTAGTACACAAAGTTGGTGATGCCGATGCCAAAGATGGCCGAATCGAGGCCCGCGTACAGGCCGACACACCCTCGCGGGCGACAATGCCCTCGACCGCCTTGAGGAACGATGAGTCAGCACGGCGCGACTCGACCTGGGCGCGCGTCGATAGCGTGATGAGAGGGTAGGTCAGGATGGTCGACAGGATGCACCACCAGCACCAGCAATGGCATGGGCGACGTTGTCGTTGGCTGGGGGGCGGCAGGGCAGGGCAGTCGAGGTCCTGGCGATGTCGGCCACGACTGGCTTGGAGGCGGCGGGAGCCATGGCGAGGCAATTCCGGGCAGTGTTTGTTAGGCAAAGGCGAAAGTGGTGATTTGATGCCCGAGATGCGAAAGACGGACGAGATGCAGAGAAGGTGGGATGGTCGTCAAGATCGAGAAACTGCGGATGCGCCCCAACAAAAGAAAAAAGAAACGAAAAAGAAGCAACAGACTGCTAGCTCTCCCTTTCTTTGTTTGGATTGCTTTCCCCGTCTCCCTTTGTTGGTCTGATCTGAGCTGCTGGAAACTTGGCCTTTTGGCGCGAGAATGGCCTGTGACGGGGGAAACTGCTAAATTTTGGCAAGATTTGGGTGCATTAAGCCCGTCTAGGTAAAAATTCCCCTTTTGGGGTGGTCCAACCGCAACGATGTCGCCGGCGAGGGAAGGCGCGACAATGACGAGGTTCGTTACTGGACCCCTCCGATGCCGAGGTAACTTGCGCTGGCCAGGGACAGGGCCTCTTCGCTGTAATCGGCTGCAATCTGCTACCGTCTACTCCTGTCCCACTGTGGGGGAAAGCGCTGTGCCACTTTTATCATGGGGCGACCCCGTGCGGCAAGAGCACCTGGAGCTCGGCTGGCAACCGCGTGTGATTTCCCGACCTCCCGACTTCCCCATAAATGGGTAGAGACATTTCACGTGAAATCGAGGTGCGATTCTGACTAAGCACGAGGTCTGTGCAACTACAGATGTAAGCAGCTGGCCCCCAAAAGCTCTCCTAAAAAAGCTACTGGAGGCAATATGCAATATGCAGAATGTGGAAGGAGCAACAAGGGAAAGTTGCGCTGCAAAGGGCAGTTCGGCCTAGACCTTCCTTACGTAGATGCCCCTTTACAGCAATGGCAGTTAAGCTCTTGCCGTATTGCATGTCGTGGGTTTCGTTTTACAGCATCGGGTCGATGAAAAAGAACGGAAGAGAAACCGAACACACGAACCGATGCGGCTCTTTATTTTTGTTTGAGATTCGTAACGAACTGTCCTGTCCTTTATCAAGGCCTTGAAAAAAAATCCAAAAAAAAACCTCACTGGAAATCTCGGTCTTCTGTCGCGGCGTCTGCTGTCTTTACATGCGCATGCTTGAAGCCCTGAAGCCCCTTCCATCCACCGACGCCAAGGTCAGGGTTAAACTGCCATGTGAAATAAAAAGGGCCTCGCTCATGTGAGCACGCTTGAGAGCACAGGCAGGGTTGCAGCTTGTCAGGTCTCTTCCATTCACGCGACGCTCGGGGTTTTGGGAGCCCGGGGCGAAAACGGATGGCATCAGAAGACAGGTTTTTCTACTTGATGTGCGCTTCTAAGCCTTGTTCGCTTCGTTCTTAATTCCTTCCGCCGGCCGACTCGACACCACGCGCTTCACAGGGCTGAGAACAAGAATGTTGATAAAACAGGGAGAGAGTGCATTTAAAGTGAGCAGATCTCGATGCGGCAGCTTGTTGACTCGGTTTATCATTTTAAACCGTACCGAATGCAGAAAGATGTGGTGTGAACAAAACAGGCTTCACCACCAAGTGCCACAATCGCCTTACAAAAGGACGTACATGTACCTCAACCCGGAAGCAATTTCAGGATGCCGGAAAATAAGGGTCTATCATCCAGGCGAGACTAGAAACCCATCCGTTGCTGATGCCTTTGTCCTCTTTGTGGTCCCTCTGCCAAGGCGAGAATCTAGACCCGAATAATAGAAAACCAGAATTCGATAGTTTCGATAACAAAGCCTTTCCACTTACAGATCTCCCACCTTTTAAAGTTGGAACTTTACTCGTAAAGATAATAGAAAGCGGGACCTTGTTTCGTTCTGAGGTACTCTCCGCCACCAACCTTACAGTTGGTTCCGACCTAACTGTCCTAAGGCGTGGCGAGGTCCCTGATATGGCGGCCAGCGGCGACGGCTTTTTTTACCGACGTCTCGTGGCTTTGCTCCCCGGGGGGGGGGAAGGGGGGGGGCTATTCTGATTTGCTCTGCGGCTGCCTCCTGATGACGATTTCAATGAGTGACGGGCCTAGAACATCAAGGTCACTCGGTAGCTGAGGTCGTTTTCCCTTTGCGGTCCTTTATTTTGGAGCGTACCACTTCTTTCCTTTTCCCTTGTACGAAGTACATACTTCCCTTCTTTGCCTTACTTTTGTCGTCCTATCAGAGTCTCCGAATGCCTTCCTTGGCATGGCTGAGTCGTCTTGGCGAATAGACTATGTCCGGAAGAGGTTCCGGCGGGTGTGTATCATTGGCTGGAAGGTGTAGGACCTTCCTTTTATGATTTTTTTTTTCGTACGATATTTCATTTCTCAGTTTATTTTGCCTCCCTCAACTTGCCAATCGGTGGTCTCTCCGAGAATTAGCGTATGTTTACTTTAGGTGAGCAACCTGCACCACGCCACGTACCGTTATTCACACATCTGGGTGACTGTCTCGCGATGTGCTGCATTATGGGACGTTTCGGTTCGTAATTTTGTTCTCTCTGTACCTTTGAACCTGCTAAGGACATCAGAGGCCCTGGGTCTTTTTGTTTTGTGTAAAAATGATGTTTTTGTTGGGACAATCATGTAATCACATCATGTCTTGCACCGCACGCTGGCTCAAAGAACCTACCTTGTAACAAGAATACTCATTCTTTGATGTTGTGCAAGCGAGCAAAACCTCTGGACAGAGTATTGTTGTTTGGTAACAATGTATTATTTCTGATGCTTCCATGGTGCTTGATGGACCGTAGAACCATAATACGGGATGGCCGACGGCGGTAACGTATGCGTGCCATGTCTGAACGACATGCATTGCTCGCTGAAATAGGGTATGGCCTTAAAGAGATGCCCTCACACATGTTTACACACCAAGGGAGATCGACAGCATGCCATGTTTGCCCCGCTCGTTTCTGGCCATACTCAAGAGCCTTGGACCTCCTGAAAGGACCAAAAAAGACTATTGCTCACGATGATATAGGTTTTAGATCCATCCACAAAGACTTGCAGGAAAAGCCGAAGGTTCAGCTATTCGTCCATATTTTAGTGTTTTACGCCGAACTGCACTTGTCTGCCGTTTTCTGCATAAAACATACTACCGCATTTTGGTTGTGCAGCCTGGAGTGAGCAGTACAGCATATCAATGAATTCCATCCAAGACAGGAAAATGGGCGGCGGGATGTAATTTCGGACTGCTTGGCGGCTGGGAGAGACAATCCAGCGAAAAGACTGGAACGAGCGAGGGGACGTTCAGATTCCGACGAGGGCGTGTACCTTCCGGCGCAATTGAGACGGCTGATATGAGAATTTGGACGTAAAGGGTTGGAAGGGCATATGGTCTAGATGCAGCCATCAGAGGCAGGTTTGCGGAGCCTACACATCGGAGCATCGCGAATGCTCCTTCCTATTGTATGCATACAAAAGCCGCGACACTAAACTCTCGCGGGAGAGCGACCTAGTCCGCCGAAAGAGGCTACAGTTCCGCAGCCGCAGACAGCATATATACGAAGTACATGTACACGGAGGTCGCGAAGGAAGGCGCAAGCCCCAGGTCGATTTTCCAGGGAAGGGGCGCACGACAGAAGTACCTGCTCTTTGGAGGCCTGGCCAATCGCCTTTGTCCCTTGCCTTCTTGAGAGCCTTCGCGCCTTCTGGTTTGTGACTCGCTCTGCTGCTGGGAAAGTGCAACGGAGTTGAGGTTGCCCCAAAAAGCTGAAAAGAGAGAAAGAGGAAGGAGACACTGGGAGCCGCACACCTTGGCGTGGAAAGAGCAGGACGGATTTCAAAGAACCCGGCGCTTAATGGCTTAGCCGTTGGTCGCGCCCTCCGCCGATTCGACCTAGACCGACAGTCCCTGCCCATCGGACCGCTAATAGTACATCGGCTCTCCAAACTGCCGGATCACCAACGGATGGTCTCTTTGTCCCATCACCGCACCAAAGCACTACAGCGAAAACACAAAGCAGGCAACGTCTTTCTAACAACGCCACGCCTGGCAACGGCGCAAGGCAACAGCGCAAGGCAACAGCAGCTCTGCTCTGCTGCTGTGTCTCTTATATCCTGGAGTGGTGTTGCTGCCTTCTTCTGCTCGATCCTCGCTGGAACATTCTGCTGCTAATCCTCGCGAATTCATGGATTTATGCTACCAGGTGACACGGTAGGTTGTATACCTCTCGTCTACCCATAGACACTCCTGGAGCTAGATCTTGTCCTCTTTGGGCAAGTCTTGCGACTGACTCTCCTGCAGGCACGGCCTTGGCGCGCGCTTGATGGTCTTGTCTACTACCAACTGTCCATATGTCGCCACAAGTATCACGGTAGCTGCTTCGCAAGCAAGGCGGTGATTCACCACAGTCCAGGGTATGTCTGGTTGCTATATCTATCTACACGCCCCCTCCCACTCGAACGACGCCGTGCCGGCTGGGAACCAGCATCCGCCACAGCATGGCTTGCCACGTGGAAGACCTCGTAGCTGGACCGAAGCCCTGGGTCGATGGACGTGGGAGTTCCTCTCTGCGACAGCCAGTGGTGGCTTTCGGAATGGATGCCGTTGCCTTACAAAGAGGCCTCATTCTGGGTGTTCCGTATTATTGTCTGCTGCTCGGCATACTCACCACTCTTTTTTTTTTCAAATCAGGATTTTTGACTACCTCTCCTCTCTTGGTTTTTACTGGGTTCTTTTCTTCATTCCTTTCTTGTCATCTTCTTTCTTCGTCTCCTTGTTGTCTTTTTGCCTTCTCTTGTCTCCTGTTCCATTCTTCTTTTCCCGCCGTTCATAAACATTGCTGCTTCTCGGGCCCTCTTTTCTAACTCTAGACCTCTTCTTTTTCTACTTCATCTCGGGCCCTTACTCCTTTTCCTCCTTGTTTATCCTCTATGCCCTCACCCTCTCTCGACTCTCATCCTATGCTCCACCGCTTGGCTTAACCCTTTTCCCTCTTCGTTTTGCAATACTCTAGAACTAGAAGCGTACCAATCCGCATTGGGCCCTTCTGCCTTGTGCCACAGCACAGCCTTGCCTCGAGATCTCCCATGAGCAAATTGTCGCGATGCAGCAACCAGCCAGTGGCCTCTTCGTCGGCCAGACGGCACCAGTATCTGCTCCGACTTCAATAACCAATGTTGGAGGGCTGCAGCCCTCTGTGAGCGGCCTAGGCGCCGTCACCGCCCAACAGCAGTCATCCACCGCCGCCATGCTGCCAGACCGGACGGTTACCGCATCAACCATCGAGGGCGCCTACGTCTCTTTTATCCTCGCGTGCAATCCGGCCGTCCCGCCGTCGACAGATACAGCCGCCCTGCGTGAGGCCTTCCGTACACCGCCGCGCAGCGATGGCAAGAGCTTCAGTATCTTCACTCTCTATCAACTCATATGCCAACTCGAAGATCGCGAGATCAAGACGTGGGCAGAGCTGGCCCTGAAGCTGGGTGTCGAGCCGCCAGACCAGGATAAGGGCCAGAGCTCCCAGAAAATCCAGCAGTATGCTGTCCGTTTAAAGGTATGTGCCAGCATGACATGACTTCTTTTGTCCCTCCCATTTCTGCTCTGTTATATTCTAGCCTTCTGTGCACTTCGCCCTTTTACCCATGGTCTATATCCGCGCGCATTGGTGATTCTTTCCCTCAAAAGAAAGCTGCTCACACAGACTCTATAATAATAGCGATGGATGCACTCCATGCACGTCAACGCCTTTTTCGACTATCTCATGGATCGTCCGCATCCTTACTGGACAAACATCCCCACAGGGCATTACCCGTGAGCGAGCACCTGCGCGATGGTGTTGCTGCCAAGGACGACATGGCATTGCGCGCTCTGATCCCGGAAATAAAGCCACGACGCGGCCGTCGCCGGCCCGAAGACGACGAGCAAGACTTTTTTAGCGGCAGATCTTCCCCTCGGCAGCAAAGACTTGACGACTATGTTGACGACATGTCCGGCCCGGGTTCAGCTGCAGGTCGGTGGTCAGCGCACTCGGATGGGAGCAGCGAGTTTGGCTTCTCTCATCAGCAGCATGTGCCATCTTCTGACATACCTGGCGTGGTCCAAAGCTACCTCCACTCGCCACCACCAGCCTGGTCTGCAGGCTTCGACGGTATGAACACCCCTCTCTCGGCATACTCGCAATCGGCCATCACACCGTCCACAAGAATGAACTACTGGCCGACGAGCCTCGGTCAGCCATTACACCCTCCTCGACACCCTCTTCGGGCCGGCCATCCCGCAGGCCAGGGCGTCGCCACGGCGCGAAAGTGGTCTCGTCGGCATGGCGGAGCAGTGGCACTGAAGGGTCTGGCAAGACACGGGGCCGGCCTCCTATCAAGCGCAACAGTAACCACCATGCGCTACCTTCTGCAAACTCACGGGACGCTGCGTTCCCACCTGCTTCTGGTGTTGGCCGCACGACGTCAACGTACCCGCCTGTTACTTCGACGTATCCCCTCCACATGGAGCCGACAACATCCGCTCCTCTGACATCGATGAATATCTCCGAGCCGCCTTCAGTGACTACATTGCGTGGACACGGGGCGCCAACGGGCTTGCCCACACCGGTCCCGGTTCCCCTGCTTTCACTGCCCAACAACATAAGCCCTCATACGCATACTGCGAGGCCGCAGCCACACAGCAGCCGCCCGGGCAATCTTTCGTTGCAAGTCCCCAACGACAGGGAGCAGAAGTACGCCTGGAATCGCCACCTGTTCACCACATGGCCGATTCCATGTCCAACCCGACCTTGGTCCTCCATCCACACGGCATCCCAGCATCCAATACCCATGCAGAGCCAGGCTTTCTTTTGCAAAAGTACGATCCGGCAGCGCTGGAGCCTCCTCTCCCCTGGGCTTCGCCCCGGATACTAGTGGCCAACACAACCAAACACCGAATTTAGTTGACACCCACTCGCCAGCAGCCGGCACAAATATGGGCTCGGGTGCTACTGGAGCTACATCTGTCACACCTGAAATTGTCCACAGCGTGGCGGTAGACATGAGTTTTGGAGTCTCTCAACAGCCCGGTGATGGCCGAGACGCGCCAAAGTCGGCCCCTAGACCGCAGCCCGTGTACAGCTTGCAGCTCGGGACAGGTGCACCGGGCGACCGCACAAACATTGACGCGATCGAGGCATACTTTATGACCGAAATCTTTGCTGCGACCTGGTATGATGAGAACGACCAAAGGATCCCACCGTGCAGCGTGGAAGAAGCCAGTGCATTATCCGAAATTGTCATTGAGGATCTGGTCAAGGGTGCCTCTTGCAAGGAGGCATTTCTGATCAATCTGGCAGCTATCGCCGGTGGCAAGATCCTCATGTCAAAGACAGAAACGCGCGTCAAGCGCCTCGAGAGGACGCCCGAGTACACCAAGTACGATTTCAGCTGGGAGCTTCGTTTTGGCGATGTGTGCGGCCAGTTTAGCATCACAGGGGTCGTTGAACATGCCCGCTGGAAGACGATGACCACAGACGTCAAGGCGTCCGTGGCGCGTGCCGTCGGTCTCAAGACCGAGGCAGAAGAACGTGCCGAGCGGCCACTACCACCCACGAGGAGCGAGGCATACAGCGGTGTCACCGCGATCATGGACGGGGGACGGATGAGGTTTCCCGTGCAAGGCGGCACCATCAACGGAGGTGGCCGTTACGAAAGCTTTGGGCCGGGCGCTGTACCCCAGGTCAACCCCGGTCTGCAAAACTACTCCCCCAACGGCTCGGCAGACTTGAACTTTGGCGTGCCTGCCGGCTCGCAACATTCGGCGGCGGGCGGAAGCGTCACTGGCGGTGGCACAACACCAAGCGGAAGCATAGCCAATGCGTCTGCATCGGACGAGAATGCCGAGCTAGCAGCGATCTGGGAAAAGAAATACCGGAACCTGCTGCAACTTGTGTATAAGCGGACCAGCAATTGGACCGCACTCGGTACGCCGTGCTGCAGGTATAAGCAAGACGTACGACCACAACCATGACGCACGCAATGTGTGATGATGAAATGGGGCTTTTACGGAACATCTCGGCCGGTCCGATGGGTTTGGATGTAAGGTTTGAATATGGGTTCCGCAATTTGCTGCCGGCCTATTTGGCCTGGTGGGATTCGGGTGTTTATGGCTGGGCCATTTCTTTGCGGGTTTTGCCAGGAGTCTTCTTCAGGAGCATCCTTCAGGAGCAAGGAGTTTGCTGGTTTGTTTTACCTATATGTACTTTCATCGCCTTTTTTTTTTTTAAAAAAAAAGTCCTTCTGCTTTGGCTTGGGTTTGTCCTCCACGTTGTCTCGCCGGCTTTACATGGTCTTTGAGATGTCCAAGACAAATTACCTCCGCATTGGCATTAAAAGACTATATTAGAAACGGCTCTTCACATAACCGAAATCGAGGCGTTGAGGGAGGGCAAAGTGTAAATATACTTGCTGTCTCGGCCCCAGTGGGTGATCTTAATAAGGCCACTATAAAAACCATTGTGAAGCACTGTCGCGCTTAGCATTGGTGATTAGCATCTGGGTGCTACAACCGAGAAACCGCGTTTGCCAGACCTGGACCAGCCTGGTGATCGACCGAGCAGGGAATAGAAAGCAAGCTTTGAAATGAGTGGATGGGGTATATTATGTATTTCTATATTCGCCCTGCTTCTCGAGTTCCTGTGAAAAGAAATTCAACAGCCTGCAGATATAAACAAATAACAAACGAAGCAAGCAGAAAGTAGCTGGGACGTCTAGAAACTCAAAAGCCTCAACGAGAAAAAAACGAGAAAAAAGTCAAAAATAAAAAGAAGTCAAAAACGTAACCAGTTAAGATATGCCATAATCAAGGCTTTCCATTGATTTACCGCGAAACGATGTAGCCGCCCTTGATTATACAACATAAACAACAGTTGAAGTTTTCGAGCTTCTGCCGCCAAAATAAAATTGAGAAAAGGGAATGGAATCCCCAAATAAACAAGACAGGCCAAGAAAAATAATACGTACGCCTAGTAAACGCCCTCGCCCCAAGGATGCTCATGTACAACATGTCCACAGTTCCCGCTCCCATCTTGTTCTATAAATCGATGCAGGATGCTCCTGTGCATTCTTTTTTATTATTCGTCGCCTTGGTCATGATCCACGTCTGCAAACGTCACCCGTGCGCCTGTTCGGGCCGTGGCATTAGAAGCCGCCAGCGAGGCTCGTAAGGGTAGCCGTCGGAGAGGTGTGACGGGCCAGGGAGGAGCCTGCTGTCCCACACTGTAGTCCTCGTTGCCAAAGGTGTTGCTATCTCCACTGGCCTCGCCGGCCCATCGCCATATGCCGCACGCAGTCTTCGCTCAAAAGGAGATGGCAGCGGGCCATTGGTGTAGTAGTGATTGGGTCAAAGGAGACAGGGTAGGCGGCTCCCGAGGCTGCGGCCGCCCCAACAACGGCACTCTTCCGCAGCAACGAGTGTCCCGGGCGGGAACGAGATGGCCTGAAATCTGCCGGTGCGGGAGGCCACTGACACTGTGGCTCATTCCACCAATGTTGGCAGGCGTGGCGGTAGTATCAGTAGTGGCAACAGAGCGCAGGTTGCTATGCAGTGGGATCGGAGCGGCGTTCGCGACGAGGATGACAAGGGGACCGCCGTACGGTCGCTACTTCCGGGACGGAAAAGAGGTCTTGTCGGCGTGTTGGCAGCATGGGCAACGGTACCGTATGCGGGGGTTTGCAGGGTACAGCAGCTCATGGCGGTTGCGGGCTGCCGAGACGAGGGGCGTGTTGTCACGGCCCAGGCCGAGGTCTTCGTCGCCCTCCGATGATACATCGGCATCAGCATAGTCCCCCCAAGCAAGGCTATCATCGCCGGCTCACGGCCCTCCTCCATCGCCTCGACCTCGTTCGTAACTCGGACATGGGACCCAGCTGGACCGAGTCGGCAAGTCGTGCAGCAGACTGCAGACGGCGCTGTTAGGAGGCGGTGGCTGTATGGCGTTGTGCGGGCCGTTGTCGCCGTGGTCTCGGGGAAGTAGAGGAGCGGAACGGAACTGGCTGCTGCGCTTGCCGTTGCTGGAGCTGCACGTCCCCTTGCTCATGTTGCCAGTATGTGGCTGTGGCAGTCGAACGGTGCAGCCTCCGTAGTGGATTGGCGCCTGAGGATGGCTGGTGAGGCAGTTGCGGCTCTGCTTCACTTGGCGGAGCTGTAGCGCCGGGGGCAGGAACACTATAGCTGCCACCGATCGCGGCCACGGCCACCTCTGCAAATAATGGACGTTGGGCCGTTGTCGTCGCAGGCGTTTCTGTGATTGGGTGAAGAAGAAAACTCGTCGGCCGTGCGCCTCTCGTGGCTTCTCCGGTCGTTTGAATCGGCTCGCGAGGATTCTCCAGCTCATCTGAACGTCCAAATGGCGACGAGAGCGAAGCACCCAAGCGCCGGGTACTGGCACTGGCACTGTAGCCGCCGCCCGCCGCGCGTTCGTCGCCACGCCACCTTGGGCCAGAGGATGACGCAAAGCTAGCACGCAAATCCTCGTCAGGGCCAGACCGAGCCCAGGTACGCTGTGTCGGCGAGCTCTTGCTGCCAGACTGCAAGCACCCGTCGGCCGGCGAGGCTGGTGCGTGTCGTTCTTCTCAAGAAGAGCTGATGCGGTGTGCTCCCGCGCGCGGGCCTGCACCGCCTGCAGCTCCAGTCGTCCCAACGGCCAGCAAGCTGTGTGACGGTGTCGTGCTCGCAGCAGCCGCCCCGAGTTTCTTCGCACTCGGCCAGCTGCAGCCGCCAGCGACTGAGGTATACCTCGGCGGCGCTTCAGCAGCCACGCTCTGCTGAAAGAGGCGGTCGTTGGTCTCAAGGATCCAATGGTTGAGAGTCGTGAATATCGTGTGCGTATCGTGCTCGTAGCGCAGCTGGTCGGCCGTGGCGTAGCCACCGCTCCCCGCGCCTCGGTGCCTTGGCGGGCGGAGGCATCGCGCCAGATGGTGAGACACTCTGCTGCCGTGCTGCCGCTTGATCTCGCGCCGAAACGTGTGATATGTCGTCCGTAGGCGCTCTTTCCGCACATCCTTGGCATACGCGGGCCACCCACTCAAGGCATTGGCGGTGCCAACATAAAAGGCGCCGCGCTGGGCCACTTGGTCCATCTCAACGGTGGTCGTCTACGGCTGCTGTCCACAGTCCCAGACTTGTGGTTGCCATGCTTTCGTGATTAAGGTACTCGGCAATCTGGTGCAGGGCGCCACGTTTCTCTTCCATATCGCGGAAAGCAGAGACCAGCCCAAAGAGTGCGCTTTGTTTGTCGAGCCTGTCAGCGGGTCCGTGCCAGTCTGTTCTCTCGTTCTTGCTCCCCTTGCTGGCCTTGATGGCAGCTGCCAAAATTTGCCTTGAGAAAGAAACAGGTATTCCGAAGCAGGCGTTCGTCGCTGTACCGGAGGAAGAATACCAGCTCTCGGCCAGAACCCAGCTGTGAACGGCGTCGGCCTTGAGGTCATGCTCGTAGTCAGCGCGGAAGAGTGCGAGGCACGTTTCGCGGCGCCAGTGTGTAGAGTATTCGTCGACAATGTCAAGGTCCAGCTGGGACACACGATGCTGCGCATCAGCAGCAGCCTCTCGCCAGACTTGTACGGCAGCTTCCTTGGTTCGAACGTCATCTGCCTCTTGCACAGCACGCAGCTGTGCTTGGCAAAAGGCTTCTTTGGACCAGTCCTGCAGCGCGGTACGCATATACGTCTCGTTTTCCTGCTCTTCGATACTGAGCAGCGTGAGGGCCTGGCTCTCGGCCTGCTCCGACCATTTGCTAGTTGCTGTGCGCAGAATTGATTGCAGTGACATGATCGCGGCCGTCTCATGGGTGTTGGCTGCAGCAACGGTTGACTGGCACCAGCTCTCAACGGCCTGCTTCTTGAGGCGATCGGACGCCCACGAGTCGGCGATCCGCTCCTGGTGCGCCCTAAACCAGGCCCAGAACGTCACAGTCGCCAGATCGCGGCGGTAGAACTGGACGGCCAGCCCTGCGTTTTCTTCCTGGACGCGGTGCAGCACCGTGGTCCAGCGCCGCACGGCCCAGCTGAGCGCAAAGCGGTCCGCCTCGGCATGGTCGACTGCCGTCTGGTCACGCCAAGCGTCAAAGACTTTGCGGCGCAGGAGGTGCCGGCGGGCCACCTTTGTGCGGCTGGCCTCTTCTTTGGCCATGGCCTGCCAGTGGGTAACGGCGTTGAACATGGTGGTGATGGCATACACGCGCGCGGCTCGCTGCATGAGCCTCCCCCGCTCTTCTTGCTTGAGTCTGTACTGCACGGCAGCCTCGTCGTCGTTGTCGTCTTCGGCGTCGGCCGCGTCGTCATGCTGCTGGCTTTCCTGTCCGCTATGCTCGTGGTGTATGTGGTGCGAATGGTTATCGTCGATATGTAGGGCGTCTACCGGCTTCCCCGTCATGTCATTGATTTGCACGCCAGCCGCGTTGCTCCACATGACGAGCGCTTCCGACAAGGACAGCTCCCGATCCATCTGTGCAGCATACTGCTCCTGCCCCCGGTGCGAAGCAGCCATGGTCCGCCACGCATCAATGGCGACGCCGCCCAGGAACGCGAAGCGCATAAAAAAGGTATCGGCCACCTTGGCCATGATAAAGGGTCCACCTTGGGCGCCGGTCCAGCCTCCAGCTCCTCCTGGATCGTGGTATCGCTGGCTACCTGGAAGCGCTCGTAGTCCGTGGCCAACGACGAGACGCGCGAATGCGGGGACTGGGGCTCGGTCCATGAGCCAGCAGGCTGCATGGAAGAGTGAGCAGAATGCGACAAAGCGTCGAGGCCGATGGCGGCGGGATACGCAGGGGGGGGAGGCTCTGCGAGAATGTGCGGGTGCGGATGGGCAGTTGTTGGTGATGTAGGTAGTTGTGCGCATGATGAAGATGGGCGGTGCTACGGGCACCTAGTATATCGGGAATGGTGTTTTTCTGTTGCTGATGGTAGTGCTGTTCGTGATGTCCATGCCGTTCGTGCCGTTGTGGTGCTGCGAGAAGAACATCTAGCGAGCGCGTGTATTCGTCCACATTAGGCACGTCCTCGTCGTCTGAATCAAAGGCGTCGCCGTCGGCCTCCACATCCTGCGTGTTGTCGCGGCTGCGCGTCGTGGGCTCGTCCTTGTCGAGGGCAGCAGGATACGGCGGGACTTGCGAGAGCCATGGGTCAATGGGCCGTGGTGCGTGAGAGGCTGCGCGTGGCGGCGGCGGCGGCTGTGGCAGCCTTGAGTCGTCTTGCAGGCCAAAATGCTCCTTGTAGTTGCGCAATGGCGGCGCAAGCGAGTCAGACCGTCGCCGATGGTGCTGTCGCGCCGGAGGGCGGTTCGGCTGCGGCGGTTGTCGCCTCTGTTGTTCGTGCTCTCGTCGTCCACGGTCAAAGCGGCCTTCGGCTGCGGCAGCCACGAGCTCGGCAATACTATCCGAGTTGCGCCGTCGCCGGCCGTTTACATGCCGCGCAACAGGAAAAATGCCGCCGGCAGACGAGGGCGCGGCAGAGTGGGCAGACAAGGGGGGAGACGGCGGGTGTGGAGATGGTGGTGAGGCGTGGATGTGGGAGTGGGGGTGGCGGCGGTGATGGGGAGGGATAATGTTGTCGGCGTCTGCGCCTTGCTCGCCCTGCTCGTCGTCGTTGTCGGCATCATTGTCCTGGTCGTCGCGGGCCTCGATGCCGTCGTGATCGGCGACGTACTCGAGCTCGATGCCCATGCCACCTAGCACGGTTCGAAAGCGGTCGAGCAGGTTGTCCGTGGATCGCATGCCGCCCACCATAAAGATGATGCGGTTGAGCTTGTCATCGGTGTCCGGGTCGAGGCCATAGCGGGGGAAGACGATGTCGGCAGCGCGGAAGAGCGCCGTGTTGGGGAGCTTGTCGCGCTTGGGGAGCGTGGGCAGGATGTCCTGGGCGAGCGCAACGACTTGGTGGAGCAGTTCAATGTCTGCGAGGTTAGCGAGGGCACCCATGAGACGAACAGGACGGTGGCAAGATCACGAGAAAGCGTACCCTCGTTGCTGTAGTAGAAGGGCTCTCCTCCTTGGTGGACTGATGACGACCGGATCCTGCCATCTCGCGAGGACAGTGGAGGCGTGAGGACGGCATGGGGTCGAACACGCCGGCGAAGGCATGATAGAGGGGTGTGAAAGAAGCGATACTGTGGCGAGAGAGAAGGGTGGGAGAAATAACCGAGCTGGAGGAGGAGAAACCGCAAAAGTGAAGCTATTCGCAACAATGTCGTGATTGAGCTCCCTCCGCAGGCGGTCGCGACGCAAGGTGAGGAAGAACCGGTGATTCAAGAACCTGGTGCCAAAGAGGCGAGAAGCGAAAGGTACGGCGTGCAAAGTATGTTCTGCAGAGCGCGCTGTGCTGGGGCCAGGGACGATGGGCTGCAGGTCCAGGAGCCGGCGATTTGCGCGACGTGCCGTTCTGCAGAGGCAGAGGGCAGGAGGGTTCAAGACACAGGGGACGCGTTAAGAGGTTAAGCGCGTTGGGTGACGCTGGCCCAGTCGAAAACTGGGGTTCCTGCCCGCGAAAGACGGATTGGGCATGGTCCGTGTACCGCGCAGCATGGTCCGAAAGGAAAGAGCAAGAGCTTCTGGCTCCAGAGGGAAAGAGCCAATAACCACTAGCAAGCTAGCCAATGGGCAGCACGACAAAAAACACTGAATATGGAAACTGCATTCGCATATGAGTGACAACACGACGACACAACAAAAGGAAGGAGCCACTTGTGACCTCAAGCGCCATGCAGCCACGAACTCGCCCTATCCAGCGGATTGCGTCCGCCGCATCACAGTGCTCTGCCGAGGTAAGCAAGCTGCGGAGAGTCGTTGAGAGGCTGAGAAGATGGCCATGGGGTATTGGAGGGCATGGCACTGACCAACGGACCAGGCCGTCATCTACGGCAGATGCATCGTTGTGGACTACAACGCTGTGCACAAGGACAAGTGCGTGACTGAGTTTATGAAGCTGAAGGACTGCTATCTTGTGAGATTCATCCGGGCATGACCTCTGGTGCTTTTCTTCGTTGGTTATTTTTGTTCAACGTGTCGCTGACCCCATCCAGGCCGCCATGAAGAAGGCAAAATGAGCGTTCCAGATGCACATATGCAGGATCGCTGTCCGTCACGAACAGGAGGATACGCTTCGCGGCAGTTGTACACCGCCGAGCCGGGTCCGATGGGCGAGGGTGAATAGGCCTTGTTGCGCGAACCGCTGGTATCGGTGCCGGTTTCGTCTGCACCGCACACCGGCTGGTGCCAAGGATCTTGCAGACACGCGGCCGGATCCGGTATACAAAAGCAGCGGCATCTACTCTGGCTAGGGCACGTGGCAGCCAGTAGAGGCAGGCGCCGTCCTGCCTATGCCCTCGTCTGTTGCGGCTGTATGGACGGGTGGCAGCACAGGGCAATGAGGGCGTTGGCCCGTCTATGTGCACAATTATATAGATACAACAATACAGCGATAAAACGACAGAACGACAGAATAACAACGAAAAAACTCAAGCTTCTCCTGCCTGAAACAACATGTAGCTTAATACGATACAGCCTCGCAAATTCTGTCGGCTGAAGTTGGTATTCTTGTATCCGTGCGGCAATGGCATAGTATCGCAATATCCGATCTCACACAGCACCGTACCCACCACATGTCAAACACGCTAAACGTCCGCTGCCTCGTGCTACACCACCCGCGCGCCCCACCGACCACTACCAGCCCGCCAGCCAGGGGCGGGCGGTTGCTGCGTCTGCCCAAACTGGCCCAAAGGGGGGTTACGGGAGCAGGGCAACAACAAAACAACAGGCCTAAGATGTAAATAGTGGCACCAAACCGCTTCCTCGCTGATTTGCGACTCTGGCGATCCAGCACTGCACGCCGCCTTTTTCCCTCTTCTTTTTTCCGCAGCAATCCGCAGCGACCGGCAGACACAGCCCGACTCGCCAAATGTCTGCACACGACCGTGGTTTCTGAGAGAGCCTGCTGTTTTGCGCTCGCGCCCCGCCTCATCTCGTCTTTTCGTTCTCCCTCCTCGATCACAGCCTCCCAGCGTCGGGCCCTCCGGCTGCGATCTCGACTGCGGCCGTACGTCGTGTCTGACCTCGCGACGACCGCCGCCCTTTCGCCTTTGCCTCTTCGCTCCCAATGTCCTTCTTCTTCAACCGCGGCCGCAACCGCACAAATGCGGCCGAGCTGGCGCGGCAGACGTACGATCTGCTGTCCCGCCTCGACGTGCCAGCAACCCCAGCCCAAAGGTAGTGTGAGGATGAACGGCTCTCGAAAGCTCTCGGGAACTCGCAGCTCACAGGGGCTTTCATCGGCTCGCATCTTGTTGTCAGCGCAATATACTAACCTGCCCGCCCCGTCCACCCCAGATCGACGAGGCGTTGCCAAAATGCCTGAGCCAGATGAAGGCCATCCTGCAGGGCACGCCTGACGCCGAGTCCAGCCCCGAACAGGTTCTACCAGCTCGTGCACGGCATCGTCGACGAGCAGGTGCTGCGTCTGCTCCCTCAGGTGCTGCACGTGCTGCCTTTGAGTCGCGCAAGGACGCCCAGGTCATCTTCTCGTTTTGTCTTCCGCTACCGCCCGCCGAGCAACTACCCCGTCGCCTCGGATCCGCAGAACCAGCAGCCACCGCCGCTCGCCGTCGACTTTGTCACCAACCACGCGCCGTCCGTGCTGGTGGCCCTGTGCCATGGCTACGACCACAAGGAGAGCGCCACGACGGCCGGGTCCATCTTGCGCGAGGTGCTCAAGCATGAGGCCGCGGCCGCTGTTGTGCTCTACGACGACGGCTACGAGGACCCCAACAGCGGCTCGAGCTTCGGCGGCGTTTCCAAGATCAACGTGAACCGCGTGCAGAGCGCCGCGGCGTCTTTTGGAAGTTCTTTGAGTGGATTGACACGAGCTCGTTTGAGGTGGCTGCCGATGCCTTCAACACCTTCCGCGAGCTCCTTACTAGGCACAAGGAGCTCGTGCCGCGGTACCTCAGCATCAACTTCAACCTCTTCTTCCAGCACTACAACGAGATCCTCGTGCAGTCGCACAGCTACGTCACCAAGCGGCAGTCTATCAAGCTGCTTGGCGAAGTGCTGCTCGACCGCTCCAACTACACCGTCATGACGCGCTACGTAGACGTGGGCGACCACCTCAAGATTCTGCATGAACCTGCTCCGCGACGAGCGCAAAATGGTCCAGTACGAGGGCTTCCACGTCTTCAAGGTCTTCGTGGCCAATCCACACAAGTCCTTTGACGTCCAGCGAATCCTGATCATGAACCGCGAGCGCCTGCTCGCGTTCTTGTCGCACTTTCTCGAGGAGCGCACCGAGGACGAGCAGTTTATTGACGAGCGCGAGTTCCTCGTCAAGCAGATCCGCAACCTGCCGCCCACGCCCAATGTACCGCCGCCGCGTTAGGTGCCGCAGCAGGGAGCACCGACGCTGGCCGTCTGGGGACACGGAGCAGTTGCGTAGCTGTGCAGTTGTGCAGTTGCGCAGTTGCACAGTTGCACAGTTGCGGCCGTTGCTTCTGTTTTTCAAGTTTGCTGAAATCAGCCGTTCCAGAAAGGACAGCCATTCGTCGTTTTCGTCGACTTTGGGTTACATTTTTTATATTGCATATTGTTTTGGCGCAGGCGTTCCGGAATTTGGGGCCAAGATACGAGCTGAGAGATGGAAAGAGTACGGGGTCCGTGCAGCGTTGACTGTGTGTATATCGTACAGCCACTTTGTTTTTCTTATGCAGCATAAATTGACGAGTCGAGAGTCTATTTTTGCACTTGAACCGGTTGAACCGGAGCACACCAGTATATATTCAGCATCACCATCACTCTCTCTGTATCAAAGAAAACGCAAGTCTCTCTCATGCCTCGCTGTCCTCGATTGTATCCAGTGCCGGGTAAACATCCCTATCACCATGTTAGCTGGCCAAACGTCAAACAAAAATGATACACTAGAAAACAGATACTCCAGATACTTACGTTCGCCGGATCAGTGGCAGACGTTCTCGCACGCCCTCCCACACCGACAGATCGATGTCGACCAGCCCCAGCTGGCCCTCCGCGCCCTCTTCGGCGCTGCCTACGTCGGGGCCCGTCGCGTTCTCGTCCTCGCCGCCCACCACACCGCCCAGTCGGCACAGTACCTTACCCACGGGTCCACGGCCAGACTGCGGGCCCGTAGCTCACACGCTTGGCATTGTGCGCCCGACCTGCGCAGCCGCCACCACGTAGCACTGGCTCTCAATGGCACGCGCCCGCAGCAGCACCTCCCAGTGCGCCCGGCCGGTGGGTACTGTAAACGCCGAGGGGTAACGTGATGATCTGCGCGGGCGCCGCGCTTCGCATAGTGTGCGAGCGCAATCGCCGGCTCCGGAAACCGCAGGTCAAAGCACGTCAGGCTGCCCAGGCGGCCGAGGGGCGTCGTGTACGGCGGCAGCAGGGCCGTTCCCGCCTGCGTCTGCGCACTTTCGCGCAGGCCGGCTGCAGCGTAGTCAAAAGAGGTGCAGCTTGTCGTAGTTGCCATGTGGCGCGATCTTTGCCGGCCGGGTCAATGTTAGATGGTGCGGTTCAGGAGCTTCGTGACGGCGGCAGCCGTGGACGCAACGGCAAACGGCTGTGCTGTTGCTGGTGGCCCGCCCTCGGACCGCACGGTCGCATCACCGGGTTTGAGCCAGCTGCCCGCTGCCGTCACGGCCACGGGCACATGGATGCCGACATGGACAGCGACGCCGTGCTGCGCCGCGGCGGACTGCAGGCCGAGCACAAGGGCGACTCGTCACAGGCTGTGCCAGGGCCAGCGCCTGCTCGGGCGACGTGGCAATGTAATCGGACGCCTCGGGCAAGAAAAGCACCTTGGCGCCAGCAGCTGCCGCCCGGCGGACGAGACTGACGCACTGCTCGAGGTTGTGGGCCACAGAGGCCGTCGAGCAGATCTGGCCAATCGCCTAAGGAGATGTCAGTTGTCTTGAGCGAGAGGTGGACGAGGAGCAAGAGACCAAGAGACGGGACCACCAAACGTACAGCAATGGCCATTATGAACCCGTTTCGGAGAGGAGCTGTTTTGTGTTGAGAAGTGGACCAGGCTGGATGTACTCCGTACGAGTAAGATAGTTGGTAAAGCTATCTACTCAAATGTAATCTAAAAGCGTGGATAGTGCGCTGCGGAGATAAAAGCGTACGCTTAGCGAAGCCGCATTGCATCATATCTGCAGCTACGACTACGAGAGGCGAGTCAAACTCTGAGGAACAGATACCGTACTTTACGCACACAATGAAAAATGTACCGATGCTTTTCTCTTTGAAATAAAAAGGTATAATTACAATATTAAAAACCGAAAAAGGCATCCTCCGGAGAGCCCAGAAGAAGAGTGACGCGAGGATAGGCAGTGCTGTAGAACCATGTGCGGCCAGCTCAGCGTAAATAACGAGGAAGATAAGAGAGGCGAAGCAAAGTTTTTCCGGTAAAAGTAAAACAAAGGCGATGGGACACCATACTCCCCTGTAATGTATAAGAAAAATAACACAAAAGGCATATAGAGGAGCAAAGAGAAACAACGTGCCCCTGGCCGTCCTTTTTTTCCCATTCCAGTAAGTTATGCCGGAGCGCGTATTTTCATGGTTGTAGAATGTGGTGGAGGAAGGCGTGTGTGACGTATGACGTGTGTGAGTTATGCTGGCCGATCATGTTGATGACGGCTTGGGCGCCAGACCGTCGAGTCGGTCGTAGGCAGTCTGTAGAGCTACCGGCTTCGCGGCCATTCTGCCTCGAGGACCACCACCAGTGTTCCGCGCAGCTTGGAATATCCTTGCCCTTGATGCCGTCTTCGCGCCACGAGCCCCATTTGGTCCGTCCCTCTGAGGTCAGCATCGCCGGCTCGCCCGGCCGCTGGCCAGGGGGTGCCGGGGCCGCCCCGCCTCCAGGCACCTCCACCAGCGCCTGCTCCGCCAGCACACTCCACCAGCACGCCGCCTCCACCGCCTCCCAAGCCGCGCTTTCGGCGATGCGCCGGCACCACCCGACAGCCACGAGTACTGCTTCTTGCGGCCACCCAAGAACGCCATGCTCGTACGGTTCGCACTCAGCGTGTCGTTCTGCTCAGCCACCTTGAGCGCCGCGTTCTTCTTGAGCTCCTTCTTGGTTGGCGCCTTGTCCGCATCGGGTGCCGCGGATCCTGGTGTGCCGGGTGTGGCCGCGCGGTTCGCCGTTGGCGTGCGCTTGGCGCTGTTGGGTCGTTCTTCTTTCCTTCGCGCTTCTGGCGCTTGAGCAGCCGCTGCTCCTCGATGCTGCGCTCCGTCTTGCTGACCTGGCGCAGGCTTTGGATGAGCGTGTTGCCAGCGGCAATCTTCTTCGCAACGCCGCCCAGGTCGGTCGTGCTGTCTGTCTCGAGAGGGCCTTTCAACTTTGTTAGATCGATTCACTTTTTTGCCACATTGGGCCAATCGCAGGCCACCTCTGCACCATTTTAATACTCACGCTTTAGAGAAGTCTTTCCCTCGTCGTCCTTTTCGTTGTCTTTTGAAGCTGCTGCCGGCAACTGCAGGCGGGAGAGAGCGCTGCGGCCTCTAGCCACTCGTCCGGGAACAACGCCATGCGAGGTGTGCTGGCGTGTCTCTGCCACTCTGTTGGCATCTTCGAGCAGCTCGCGCCAACCGGTGTTTTGTGGCAAGCGACAGCAACGCCAGCTGGTCCGCGAGAAACGAGTCTTCGGGACATAGGTCTGCGTGGTTGAGATAAAGGAAACGCCATCAGGGCCCCTTTTCGGTCTTGACCGTGACAGAAGGCTTTTGAAACTCAAACTCCTGTCGCGCTCGTGTCGATGTCGGTGGTGCTGTCTTGGGGTCCATGATGACGCCGGATGCTCGTTACTCCTTTGCAATCTTTTCCGCCCGCAAGAAAATTGAGCCAAACTCGAGAAACCGGTTGTGCAGCGCATTGCTTCTTGTTGTCGCCAGCGTCCGCGCTGAATCGGTCCACACGTGCTTGGCAGTCTCGACTTCCGTCTTCCGCTGGTTCGCCTCGTCGATCGTCTCGGCCGGCTGGTTTGCCGACAAAAGATCCGTAAAATGAGCCGCGGCCACCCGGTGTGTTTGCAGGAAAGCCCGTCCGCGCCTCGGGACGGTAGGTGCCCGCAAAATAGTCCGCCTGGAACTGCTCCTCTTGCCGAAGGTCAATGCCCGTGCCTGCCAGCGAATCGTCCACGTCGTTACTGGTATTCCTTGGTCGGAGGCTTCGATGGCGGACCCATGGCACCCCCGGCGGGCGTCTGCACAGTCGGTGTCAACAGCAGCCGCTCCAAAGTAGTTTCCGTTTGTCACGGTTGCCGAGCCGGGGGTGGGCGTGCCTGAAGGGGCAAGCTGGTGCAAAACTGCGCCGAGGGCGTCATGGGGCCTGCTGGCGTTGGCGGTGTCGGTGTCTGCGCCATTCTGGGTGAGGCAGCCTGCGACACAGGCGACGCAGACGGCATCAAGAGAGCGCTGGGCGAGTTGTTGCCGTTGGTCGTGGTCGCGCTGTTGGGCTTGCCGCTGCTCGGCAGGGGTGAAGGCATCGGCATGGGGGAGGCAACAGCAGACGTCGGAAGTGCTGGAGTCGGGAGAGGGAGAGGAGGAGCTGTATTTCCTGGCTGGGCACTTGCTGATGGCAGCGCCAGAGGCGACGCAAGCGAGTTTGGGGTTGACGGTGTGGCGGGGCTGCGGGTACTGTTCATGGTGCCGTTTGAAACAATCGGAGAGAAGACGCCCGTAGGAGACTGGGCAATGCCCGTCGGTGAGGGCGCGGGAGAGAGCCGCTGCTTCTTAGGGGGTGGCTGCCGAAAAACCGCCAGGGAGAGGGACTGGAGATGGGCTCAATTGTGATGCTGGAGAGAATGTCCGCTGAGGGACCTGGGTTGTGGTTGCGCCATGGATGGTGTGCAGTGTCGGCGATGCGGCTCTCCACTAGTGACGTGGTGAGCGGAAGGGGAAAGAGAGGTGTCGTTGAGGGATCGCAGGTGAAAAGAGGCGTTTTGTTCCAGCAGAGGCGAGATCGTCGACTCGTCGAAACGTCAACGAGAACAGTGCTTCTTCCTTCACAGGCGCAATTCAACCGCCACCACCTGGCAGGCAGTCAGGCCCGTCGTGCCTCCCAGAAGTGCGGAGCCGGTTGCAATGCCATCCAGAGCGTCCACGAGGCCCTTGAAGTACTGAGACGAGTCTGAGGTCCAAAGAGGCAAATGAGACGCGCGCCGCTATCGCGGTCGTCGGAAACGCGAGAACGAGATAGTCGATGGGGAAAGACGGCGAGAGAGATGGTCGGACAGTCAAGCGCGTGTTCGTGGCTGATGCGGTGCCGTGCGGAGACGTCGGCGAGAATGGTGGACGCGGATGGATGGCGAGAGGAAGGTTTTCGATTTTGCGGCTTCCCTCTGCGAAAGCAGACAGCATCCTCCTTCCTGGCTGAGGGAGCGCCGCGCTAATTGCCAGTAACTATGAGTAGTTGCGTTTAGCCGCCGCCGCGTCCATGGGCACGTGACCGTCCACGGCTCTCGCTAGCTTGCTCCATTCGAGCTTTTTGGCTGCTGTCCGGCCCCGGATAAATAGGACTCCGGCACAAGAAGGCGCTGTTCGTCGCGTGCCAGAGCGCGCTGCATCCGTGCTAGTGCGTAATAACACCGCCAAAGAGGCCAAAAGCTCGATGCACGTCCTGAAGCTCCCAACGTCAGCCAGCATCCGCCCCTGCGACTCGCCACCTTTCGTCAGAACATTGCGCGCCGACAACGTCGCCTTTCAGCTGGCTGCCCAGATGCTGACCTGAGCTGTCACACACGGCTGCCATCGATGCTTTCGCGACCTTCCGGGCCTTCCATCTTTCTGGCAGCTTTCATCCGCTATTTCAAACATCGCCAAACCGTCGATGCGTCACGGCTCTTCGCCCTCGCGACCTTGCACTCGCAGATAGCATTCGCTGCACTGCATCACTAACACAGTATACCCGCTGCAATGGCCTCCAAGCGGAAGGCCGCTGCCATGGGCGCGCGCCGAAGAGCCTGTTGACCCGTCCGACGAGCTTATGTTTCTCTGTCTCGGCGGCGGCAACGAGGTTGGCCGGTCATGCCACGTCATCCAGTACAAGGGCAAGACGGTGATGGTACGTAGATGTAGCTTTTGGTTTTTCTTTCGTGGTGTCCAAGCTTCGATCCAGACTAACTCCCCCCGACAGCTCGACGCTGGCCAGCACCCTGCTTACGACGGCCTGGCATCCCTCCCTTTCTTCGACGACTTCGACCTCAGCACCGCGACGTTCTCCTCATCAGCCAGTAAGCCAGCACCTTGCACGCGTATATATGCATTGTCTGTTCAAAGTGTTTGCGGGGTTGTGCCTCACTCTCGTACGGATCAGCTTTCTTTTGGGCTGGCGTTACCCCCCCCCCTTTTGCCTCGCCCCAGATTTGAGCTAGGATGTCCGATAATATGGGCAGCACGAAGGCAAGGGAACGCCTCGGACAGTTTGGATACAGTAGTTCTGCATCGATCTGTCAAGCTGGGTATGGAGTTTCCAGTTTCTGTGTCTTCAGAAGCCGCCCTGTATGCAGTTATCAATACAATCATCTTTGCCAATGTCCCAGCCTTCGTCTCCGTTGCCGTCTGTATTTTCGTGCGATGAGGAGGTGAAAAGAGGATAGGAACTCGTCTTGCTTTCATGGTGCTTGTTTTTTTGTTCCTTGCTCGGTTGCGCGAGCTCGAAAGACGAGAGGACTCTATACTCTGTGCTAACCGCGCCTTCAATAGCTTTCACATCGACCTGCGGCATCCTTACCATACGTCCTGGCCAAGACAAACTTCCGCGGCCGCGTCTTCATGACACATCCAACAAAGGCTATCTACAAGTGGCTTATCCAGGACAGCGTCCGTGTCGGCAACACATCGTCCAACCCAACGACACAGCTGGTCTACACTGAGCAGGACCATCTCAGCACATTCCGGCAGATTGAGGCCATCGACTACCACACAACCCATACAGTCTCTGGCATTCGCATCACGCCGTACCCGGCCGGCCACGTTTCTGGGTGCGGCTATGATTTCCTCGTGGAGATTGCCGGCCTCAAGATCTTTTTCACGGGCGACTACTCTCGCGAGCTCGATCGTCATCTGGTCTCGGCCGAGGTGCCCAAGGGTGTCAAGATCGATGTGCTCATTACCGAGTCCCACGTACGCATTGCGTCCATGTTCCCCGTCTGGAGCGCGAGGCAGGCCCTCATGAAGTCCATCCGGGCATTCTTCACCGCGGCGGCCGGGTGCTGATGCCAGTGTTTGCGGCTCGGCCGTGCACAAAGAAATTGCTTGCTCATTCTCGGATCGAGTTACCTGGGCCGAAAAAACACCCCGACTTCCAGAAACTTTCCCCATCCTAATTATCGCCAAGCCAAACCTGGCAAAGAAGTGCCAATGGTCGTCTACCAAACGTACACGGGCCCAATGAAACCCGACAAAACATTTAAAGGGCGTTTTTAAAACCGGGGGGAAGCGGCGGAAGCGAAGCGGAGCCCCGGGGCCCAACAGCGCCGGCGGCGGTGGGCGCGTGGGGATTTTCCCGGTCATTCGGTCGCTCAAGAGCCTCGACCCTTCAAAGACATTGGCGGCTGTGTCATGCTGGCCAGCCCCAGGTATGGGCTAAAAACGGCGTCAGCGCGAATACTACTCCCGGGAGCTGGGCGCCCAGCGAAAAAGAACGAGGCACCGCCTCCATCATTAAGGCTACATTTTTGATTGAGGGAAAAACAATAAGGCAAAGCAAAGATTTATGCCCCAGGGAGCCCAGGATAGACAACTCCAGGCGAGGTCAGGTCCGCAGCTTTAAGAACCGGTGGCAACCGTCGCGGACCGGGCGCGGATTCAAGAAAAGGTTTGATCCCCCGCGGCGCGGTTTCAGTGTCCAGGAGATAATCTTTTGCAGGGCCACAGTTTGACGGCACCCGAAAATGTCAAGATTTTATCGAGGAGTCAATGCTCCACGTCGTGGAATATGTTTTCTTCTATTCTTTTTCTTTTCCACATACTTTCTTTTTTCTTTTTCCAATTTTTTTCCTTTTTTTTTACCCTTCTCCTCTTTCTCCCAACCTTAACATCAATTCACACCAAAAAGCAAAACTTTTACCATAAATAAAAGACAAAATAAACAGAGGCTCCACCCCCAATCCCCTCGTCCATGGGCCCAGGGGCACAATAAAAATGAGCGCCCTCAACTCCCGCCTTTTTTCCCCTCAAAAGCGTCGGGGAACAAGGCGGTAAGCGGAACAAAAATGAAGGTCCCCTTTCACCCGGGCCAAACTGCGAGGGAGCGGATGCGCATCCCGTTCAAGACAACAAATCGCCCAAGGTGCGGCAGACAGGGCTAAAGGCGAGACCTCTCCCGCACAGCCTCCTCCATGATCAGATGACCCGGCCCGTCTGGGGCCCCCTTGTCACGGTGTTGCTAGTCCAGAAAACGTATTTTAAACTGTCATTTTACATGCACCAAAGACCCCTCACGAATACGCGGGGCCCTGACGACTTTACGAAACGATTGGTCCGGGGCAGCCCGCTTACACTGAGTGCGGGCTGGCATCTGATAATCCCCGCTGGGGACCACTAGAGGGCACGTTTGGGGCCCATTGGGAACTTGCCCGAGATGACAAGGGGAAAGAAGGCAAAAACAGAAAGAATGGGGGGGAAACCCCAAAAAAGAGGGAAGGTCCCTCTGGCGCGGAAAAGGGGAACGGGGAAATGGAGGATGGGGATTTTATGAAGAAAAAGGGGGAAAACGGAGGGGAACCGAGGAAAGGTAAACAAGCAAGTACCGCGTCCTGTCTTGTTTTATAAAAATCCAACGGCGAGTTTAAAGCTGGAGTGGGGGGGAACCCTCCCAATGACGGCTTTCCCGAGCCGTCAGGGCCCGTTTTTTTTTCCCCGTCGAAAAAATCCTGCCGCTGTCAAGCGTAAAGCTCCATTTCTTACCTCACCATTTGCAAAACCATATCATTTACATGGGAAAAAACCCAACTCCCACATTACTCAGAATCTAGCAAAACCGGTCACTCTCAGACTCCCACGATCACCAGATCACCACGATCACAAGGCTTTCTGCCCGGGTTGCGCACCTGCACGCCCACGTTTCACGCAAGAGGGGAGCAGTTTTAAACGCCGTCTGTGCATGTTCCTCGAGGCCCAGTTTGGTGCCGACAATGCCTCGCGCCCCATTGCCGACCACGCATTACGGAGGAGGAAGACGACGAGGACGACGAGAAGGATGCTGCAGAGGACGTCAAGGGGGCGAGGAAGCCAGGGTGGCGGCAGAGACGCGACAGCAGAGGAGAAGAAGCAGGAGCGGATTCGCCGCGAGCTCGAAAGACCTGCCCACGCCGCCGGCATCCCCCGTCCCCGGTGGGTTTCTTCGTCAAAAGGGTCGACAAAAGATTTGGGAGGCCAAGGTCTGGAGCTGGACCGACTTGGAGATTGAGTGCGGGCGCGCTCAGCGGGTGTTTGCTGACCGCGTGCGGGCTGTCGTTTGAGCGCGCTATCGAGGTCACAGCACCTCTGTGGCGGTAGTAGGCGGCCAGTGTTGTCACATGCAAAACAAACGAATAGAGGGGAAAGGCGGTTTTTATTTTCTGCTTGGGAGTTCAGGATTCGGGACTCGGCTCTTTTTGAATCTTTGCTGGCTTTCTATGAATTTCATTTTACGCTATTTGGGTCTTTTTCTTTCATGATTTGTCACCGGTGCGTTTTTCTTGTTTCAATTACAAGGACTTAGTCATGTTCTGGCCGTTTTCTACCCACTTTTCTTGTTCACAAAAATTTACTGAAATATGATATTATCTAAAATAAGTAAAAAAAATAAAAGCCCAGGTTTATTGATTGTTTTTTATTTTTATAGTTATTATTTTTATTATATTATATTATTATTATATTATATTTTTACAAATCAGTCGTTTTCTACGACTCTTGTATTTATGCTTTCTTAATATAATATATGAAAACACAAAGTCACTAAAAACAAGGAAATTTCAATTCTCCAAATACTGCCCAAGTCAAACAGTATCAACACGGTAGATGGTCTTCCATCATGACATGCCATTAGTAACCGAACGGAGCGAACGGTAAAAATGGCAGAGAGCTTGGCTGCTTTTGTGGTCTGATTTAGCTCTCCGAGTATTATTGCTTGTTTTTACTCGTCGCATTCAGCCGCGGCTAGCAAATGGCAGCCTGGGATTCTTGCTTGTACCATTCTGCCCCACTGTCGGAGCGATAATCGTACTTACCTGGCGATAACACTGCCGTAGCGCAAGACCGCTAAAAAAAAAAATTAGCACCAACAGCAGCGCACGGGTAGGCGGAGGGGGGCAGGGAAGGCGCAAAGGGAACCTGGACCGGCCGATTGGCTCCCCTGGTACTAGGCCCCAGGGCCGCACTCTCAGCGTGTCTAGCTGGCTCGCTCAATTCACGGTCCGATAACGCTAGCGATTTTCACGTCTTTTCTCCGGGAATTTTTTTTCGCGTGATCGAGTCCTACAAGAGGGTATCTTTTCTCCTATCGTGCTACCTTTTCTTGTGCGACACAAACATCCCTGAGAAACACCGATAAAAGTGTCTCTCCTTCCCACCGCCGAACGACTCGAGCTCCAGGCACATCTCCGCCGCCTTCCGAGCCTCCTTTCTTCTCCGCCGGCCCCCCCTCCCCTTCCTCCTCCTACTCCTCCACCTTCGCCAAATATACGCCATGTCTCCTCCGGCGGGCGGCCCCCAGCGGGAGTCCAACCTGGCTCGTCTGCTCGGCTCTGGTATGCGACCACAATAAGCGACTGGCGGGCGTCAATGCCCCTGCGGCGAGCGAAACCTGGAGATATAATGCGCTGACACTGGTGGTGCGCCAATGCAGGATCTGCTGGTATTGCTGAGCTCGCAGTCTTCCACCCGGTACGATAGCCTCCGGACAGCTTGCTGCTTTGCCTTGTTTGCTCTCCGCACGGGGACGGACATGCTGCATGTCTCCGTTTCTCGCTTCTTTTCTGGGGCACATGTTCTAACGTCTGTTGTTCTGCAGGTTGACACGATCGCCAAGCGTCTGATGAGCAACGAGTCCAAGGTATGTGATGCGATGCGCTGACAACGACGACGACGACGACGGCGACGACGACGACAAAAACCAGAACCGCCCCAGCTGACCCTTCGCCCTCTTCTAGATCCTCAACGCTGCCCAGCTTAACCAGGTCATCTTCAAGGACAAGGCCACCGCCCCCTTTGCCGCAAGTTCGTCTCCCTCTTCCCCGGTCTCGGCTACGCTGCCGCTACAAGGTCCTGCAGCGGATATACAAGTACGGTGGCCAGCCCGTGGCCCGCGACTACCTGGCCGAGCACTACGGCAAGAACTTTGAGAAGGCGTTTGGTGCCAAGACCGGCAAGGCCATCATGCACTCCACGGCCGGCAGTCTGATCGGCATTGGCGAGATTGTCCTGCTGCCCTCGACGTGCTCAAGATCAAGCGCCAGACGAACCCCGAGGCCTTCCGCGGCCGTGGTGTCCTGCGCATCATCAAGGACGAGGGCTTCGGCCTGTACCGTGGCTGGGGCTGGACTGCTGCCCGCAACGCGCCCGGTTCCTTTGCTGTAAGTTTTTTGTCTTGTTCTTTTTGTGCCCCACCACCTCTGCCCCGATAAGTGCTCGCCTTCTTACATTCTTGCTCTCTTTCCCCGCCCGTTTTTAGCTATTTGGTGGTTCGGCTTTCGCCAAGGAGTTCCTCTTCAAGCTCGAGGACTACAACAAGGCCAGCTGGTTCCAGAACTTTGTCGCCTCGATTGCCGGCGCGTCCGCTTCGCTCATCGTCTCCGCCCCGCTCGACGTCATCAAGACCCGTATCCAGAACCGCAACTTTGAGAACCCCGAGAGCGGCTTCCGTATCCTGTCCAACATGGCCCGCAACGAGGGCTTCTCCAGCTTCTTCAAGGGCCTTGTCCCCAAGCTGTTGATGACGGGTCCCAAGCTTGTCTTCTCGTTCTGGCTGGCGCAAACCCTGATCCCTGCCTTTGACACCGCCCTGAAGCGGTAAACGCGTCTTATATGGACTCGACAAGACTTGATAATGCTGCGTGGAAGCTTCCACCGAAAGGAACAAATGCGGAGATGATGACGACGCGTGAAATCCGTTGATATTATTGGAAGAAAAACAACAACAAGTGTCTCTTGGGGGAAACGGTCTTCTTGGGAAGTAAAGAAGGGAAGGCTGGGATGGCGTTCTGTGTATTAAAACCAATAACCTGGGCATTCGCTTTTTGCTTGTTAGTTGATCCTGTTTTTATTTAGTTGCCTAGTCTTTTGCTTCCGATCTAGATCGGGTTTAGAACATCTCCCTGAATTCATTGCGTGGGCAAAATCTTCCGCTGTAGTTGTTGTTCCGTGGAGCTGAGTGAGGTCTATTGGGCATACTCCGTAATACATGCGCGACGTCTCGTTGGCTGTTGTCTCTGTGGACGTGTGGACAGGAACAGCTCTGCCACCAAAAAGGCATTCGTTTCTCCCGAATTGCTGCGGTCTTGTCTTCTCTGTACAAGACCCACTTTAATTGACGTGTGCAGGTCGTGGTTGCCGTGGCACCGGGTGGATTATTTTGTTTACCCCAGCACGCCTAGCTCCTGCTGTTTTGATCGACCCTTGCGGGAAGCTGTGGTGCCCGCACGTTCTTTCCCTGCCCGTGACGAAACGCCGCCACCTTCCCCATTGTTTGTATTTTGGGTGTGTTTGGAGGATACAGAAAACAGTACGTGTATGCAAAGGGCAGGAGCGATAGTCCTCGCGATATAACCTCCTTTCCCTCCGAACCAACGTTCGGCTTTGAGCTTCGCTTTTCCCTACCACGCTGTTCTACCACCTCTCCTTTCGCCAGTGACTTCTCTCATCTTATTTTTTGTTTTGTTACCTTGTTTTGCGTACCTCGACTGCCTCAACGCTGCCCGCAAAGTTAGACGTCGAGCCAAGCGCAGATCGCGATCATTCCTTTCTTCTATTTTGCTTCAAAAATATATACAAACCGACCATCGCCAACATTCCTCTCTCCTTTCTCCGCGCGCTGCCTCCCCTTTCCACAGCGCGCACCATTCCAGTCAACACACTCGACGCCCGCTCGCCACTCTTCAGCAGGCCGCTTACCGTTGCTGACCGCCCGCCACAATGCCTCCCATCGAGCGCGACGTCGCTCTCTGGACCCCGACAGAGTGCTAAGACACCAGCATTCATCGTCGTCTGACCATGGCCGTTCTTTCATTCCCATGTGCGTGTGATTGCTGCTTTTCTGCTTCCTTTTTGTGTCGCGCTCGTCGACTTGCTGCCTGTTGTCTTGCATATGTCGTCTTGTGGATTCTGCACCTTGCCACAAACGAAGCTTCCTGTTTCCTTTTACTTTGGCTGCCTTTTCCTTTTTGTTCCTATCTCCTCTCTCACGATGGCAGGCGTCTGGCGTCGACTGACACAAAAACGCAAAAACAGGTGGGATAGCTCTGATCCCGAGCGGGCACCACCGCCACTGCCTCTGAACCCGCAGTCTCCCAGCGTCGGAACCTCGCGGCCAGGAACATCGACGGCCATCCAGTCGGCCCACGCGGCCCTCACTGAGAAGGCCCGTGAGAGCGCTCTCGTCTCCAACGCTCTCGCTAGGCGCATGGGCGAGTCGTCGCCGGAACGCACACCGCGCGCGTCGCTTTCGCACACCAGCTCCATCTCCTCGTCTGCTTCTGCTCCTCGCTCACAATCTCACCGGCGCATGCAGTCGCTGCAGCCCAACTCCGTTCGTGACCTCAGTCTGATGATCGAGACTGGTAACGGTCGTGACTCAAGCAACTCTACACCTCGGTCGCCCGAGAAGTCCCTGCCCGGTCTTCCGTCAACACCCTTGAGAAATCGGTCTGACCCGTTCATCTCGGACGACATGCCACCAGCAAACACCAACCCCGGCCCGGGCCCCAGCCTGACGCCCATCCTGCGACCTATTGTTCGGCGCCCGCATCAGAGCATTCTCGGCGAGAACACGCCGCCACAGTCGGCCACTATGCTCGCCCTGCATAGCATGGCCACGTCCAGCCCAAGCCACAGAGAACCGGGAGCACCGCTCCCTGTCCCCCACTCTTCCTCCCAGCCACTGCCACAGCCACCACCTCCTCAGCAGCAGCAGATCATGCAGCCTGAACCCGCCCCGGCCCCGGCTCCCGCTCCCGCTCCCGCTCCCGCTCTCACCAATGTCTCTAACAGCTCCGCAGGCGGCGCCAAGAGCCGTAGTGGGAACAGCGGCAGCAACAGCAACAGCATGGCCATGACAGTGGTCAAGCAGCCAGCAGTGCCTGTGGAACAGCTGTCACAGCAAATTCTGAGCCTCACAAGCATTGCAACGTCTCTGCAAAAGGAGATGTCTGCGCTCAGCCGCGAAGCAGAGACAATGCCACCGATCTGCTCAGCCTCAAAGAGGCCACGAACGCCAGAGACGAGGATATCCGCAAGAGCCTCCGCGAACTTATCACGAACGCGAGCGAGGCGACTTCCATTCGTTCACGCGATTCATTCCCCGGCGGTTCCGGTCCCTTCATGATCGACAACAAGCCACACTTGCACCCGTCGGCAACCTCGCCTCTGTCCAAGACGGTGCGGCCATTCTCTCTTCCACGCATCCCGTCGCCAAACAGCTTTGCTGCGTCACTTGACCGTGAGTCCATGAGCACGCCTTCTCTCTACGCTGCCGATGGCCCCAACACCATTGCCATGCTTGAGCGGATTGTGCGTGAGATGGGCACGAAGGAGGGCCAGGACCTTCTCATGAGCCGGCTCTCCGAGGCCATTGAGAAGCTGGCAGGAATGGCATCGGCAGCCACGCTTGAGGAGCTGCTGCAGTTCGTAAAGCAGCACCAGGTTCAGTCTGTTATTCCTGCCACTGGCGGCAATGGATACACGGGTGGTGGCCCGGGCCGCCCCGCAACTACAGCTTCGACGATGAGCCAGCTACTCCTCAGCGGGAGATTGAATATAACCGCAAGGGCCCCATGTCCCAGCGTGCGGAACGTCTCCTGCAGAGTGCCAGTGCTTCTGCCATTGAACAGCGTCGGTCGTCTGCGCCGCTTACTGGCACCGCTGACGTGATCAGTGACGATGTTCTCAAGATCATCAAGACGGTCAAGGATAGTGTTGCTCAGGGGGCGGGCTCACGGCCGAAGTTAAGGCCCTGGTCCGGGAGCTCCGTGGCGAGGTCCTGGGAATGGGACGCGAGATCGGCCGCCGCCTGGACGAGGTCGAGGTTCGCGCCAAGGACGAAGGCAAGCCGCCCGCTGCCACCAAAGCCGAGATGGCAAAGGTTGTCGAAGATGGCCTCACTGAGCTGAAGCAGCACATGAACAATCTCATGCGCGAGCACCGCCGCCAGTCGGCTGCCTCGGCTGCTACCATTGCTGCCGCTGCGGCAGAGGCTGTCCCTGCCATTGATTACCAGGAGGTTTACAACTCCATGCGTGCCGCCCTCAAGGACTCGCAAGCTAACAAGCCCAACCGCCCCGAGCTCAGCGCGAAGACGTTATCGAAGCTGTCAAGGATGCATGGGAAACGTACAAGCCAGAAATCGAGGTCCAGCAGATTGGACTCGAACGCGACGAGGTCCTCGTTTGTCTGCAAGAGGGACTTCGCGAGTACGCGCCTCGCAACGATCAACCTACGGGAGCTACACGCGAGGAGGTTTTCAAGGCTGTCGTTGAGGGTCTGAACCACTTTGTGCCACCCCAGATTCCCTCTAGTGGCATGTCGCGCGACGAAGTTCTCGATGCCGTTCGCGAATGTCTCGAGGAGTTTGAGTTCCCCGTGGCCCCATCTGCCATTGGTGCTGAGATCAGCAAGGAGGACATGGTTGATGCCGTTAAGCAGGGCCTCAACGGCTTTGACTTCCCTCAGACAAGCCGTGATCTCATCACAATGGGCCCTCCGACAACACCGACGAGATTGTGACACGCCTTCAAGACATTATGCAATTCATGCGTGAGGAGTTCAAGGCAGTCTCAGATGAGGCGAAGCAGAATGTTGCCGCAAACGGCCGCGACACCGAGCAGGTCTTGGACGCGACTCGTGATGGCCTCGAGAAGCTTCGCGGTGACCTGGAAAGCTACGTCGACAAGGTTGCTGCTGCCGTAACACACCAAGACTTCTCCGAGGGTCTTATTCGTACCCTGGATGTCTTCCGCGACGAGATCTCCGACCTGGTATCCAAGGCCTCCGACGGCTCCAAGGAGATGCTCAAGGACGAGATCGAGTCTCTCCGCGACACAGTCAACTCCTCGCTTGTGCCGGCCATTCCAGTACCAACAATAGCTGCCCCTGCGAACAACCGGGAAATTCTTGAGGCACTTCAAGAAGGTGTGAGCCTCCTTCGCAACGAGATCAGCAACCGCCATGTCAACAGCACCTCGGAGGTTCTGGATGCTATCCAGGAAGGCCTGTCGGATCTTCGCATCAGCATCGACAGACTCGGCAACAAGCCTGCTGACCTCTCTGCCAACGACGAGATCCTGGACGCACTCAAGTCGGGCCTCAGTGATGTTCGCACCGACATTGATGGCTTGCGGGATCAGACAAGCAACGCTGTTGCCACCGTTGAGACCAGCAACTCGGCCATTGTTCCGGCTGACATGCTGCGACACGACGACATTAAGAATCTCGAGCTGCTCATTACACAACTGCGCACCAAGGTCGATGTCATCGACGCTTCTCGGACCGAGTCGTCTGACCGTGAACTAGCCACTACCGATGACCAGGACTCGTCCTCGGCTCTTACCACAGAGCATGATACAGAGTGGAAAGAGAAGATCCTTGAGATGGAAACCAAGCTTCACGCCATCCACAGTTCCGTTGCTGAGCTGGCAAGTCGGGAGGTTCCCGCTGCAGCCCCCAAGGATTCCGAGGAGGAACCCCAGCAACGGCCTGCGACGGATGCCGCATCCCGCGAGGACGTGGAGGCAATCGAGACTATTCTCCGCAACACAAAGGCTCGCCTGGACGACTTTATCGATAGCGGCGAGCAGTTCCTGCGCAAGGACCACATCGACACCATTGAGGCCCTCGTCCTGGATACCAAGCACAGCCTGGTTGACCTCAAGAGCCAGGTGGACGGACTCTCGTCACGTGAAGATATCAACACGGTCGAGTCTCTTGTTGCCCAGGTGGCCAATGGTTTTGACGAGCTCAAGGAGCGACACGAGAAGCAATTTGATGATCCGGAGCGGGTCACCAAGTCAGACGTGGATGCCATTGCTCTGGCCTGCCTGCAGGTGAAGTCTGCCGTGGAGAGAATGGCACAGGCCGACGACAGCACTGGCCTCCCCTCCAAAGATGATCTTCTGAGTCTTGCTGTCATTGTGCGGGATATGCGAAGCCAGCTCGAAGAGGACTCTGCCGTAACGGCCAAGGCGGAAGAGGAGCGCCAAGTCGAGATTGCAGGTGTCAATGACCGCATTGGCGATGTGAAGGACTTGCTCGAGGTGCTCAATGAGACGGTCAAGAACCGCCTTGAGGATGGTGTCCTGGCATCGAGTCCGTCGGCAAGATTCTCGATTCCCTCAGCGACACAATCAGCCGCAACAGCTCCGACCTCCACGACCTGTATGAGACCATGCGGAACGAGTTTGAGGAGTCAAGAGCTGGCGTCGTCGGCGCCAAGCTGGAGTCGGACGAGCGCTTCCAGCAGACAACCGATACCCTCGAAGCCAAGATTGACGACCGCATTGGTGAGCTGGTGGCGAAGCTTGACGATTTCCAAGCAATCTCTGACGATCGCATGCGCGTGGCCGAGGGCCGTGATGCCGAAGTAGAGTCTGCTGTGGTCGGCACCAAGGTCATTGCGGACGAGCTGAAGCTTCTCATCGACACCCTGGCTCTGCTGTTACCGAGTCTCTGGAAAAGATGGAGGAGGCATCCAAGACTGTTTTCACCCGCGTTGATGATATGGTCAACAAGGCGGATGAGAACCACTCGGAGGGCAAGGCTGAGCACCAGCAAACGCGCGACCAGGTGCAGCAGGCCATTACGGCAGTCCAGGACGTCCAGGGTCATGTCACCGAATACCACCCCAAGATTCTTGACGCGGTTAAGGATGTGCTCCTGGTTGTCAGTGAACACTTTGAGCACTCTAAGTCTTCGACGACATCGATCCAAGAAAAAATCATCGAGGCCAAGCCACCTGAGATGCCTCTGCTCCCACCTATCGAGAAGTACGACGACACGACCATGCAAGAGAAGCTCGACAAGCTTGTCGGGCAGACTGACCGTGCAAGCGATGCCTTTACCAAGCTTGAGAAGATGGACCTGCTCGTCGACCATACGCTCACTGTCGGCCAGGCCTTGACCAAGCTGGACAGGCTGGTAGAGCACTCTGAGGATACTGACAAGGCTCTCGACCAGCAACTTGTCAAGCTGGAGCAGCTCGACAAGCTCGACAAGCTTGATCAGCTCGAAAAACTAGACCTCCTTGTCGCCCAGTCCGAGTCAAACAGCCAAGCCCTTGTTAGCCTCGAGAAGCTTTCTAAGCTTGACCAAATCGCCGACTTGACCCAGCTGGCTGGCCGTGCCTTTGACACGCAGCATGGAAAGATTGATAGGCTCGTTGAGCACACCCAGGTGGCCCAGGACGCGTTTGCTAAACTTGACAGCTTGGACAAGCTGGAGAGCCTTGACAAGCTGGATAAGCTCGAAAAGCTCGATCAGCTTGACGAGTTGATGGGCCACTCCCGAGTTGTTGAAGAAAAGGCGGACCGGACACTCTCGCAACTGGAGACCCTCGAAAAGGTTCACGAGCAGGTGACGCGGACAGCTGCCGATCTTGCCCAGTATATGGCAGTGCAGACGCAGAGAATTGCCGACGAGCACGAAGACCGCGAGCGGACGCTGCAGGAGACGACTATTACTCTGGAGCGTCGCCAGGTCGAGCAGCAGGCTGAGGCCAGCGTTGCCGCTCTCCGTGAAGAAGAGAGACAACTTAGGGAGAGCGTTGCGGGCCTTCGCACCGACCAGGAAGCTCTGCAGCACAACAAGATCCGCCTGACAGCCGACGTGTCGTCTCTGGAGACTGCACTCCACCTTCGTCGCGAGGAGCTGCACGAGATGGAGGCACGGGCCGAAGGCCTCGAACGCCGTATTCTGGAGGGCGTCATGGACCACTCTCGGGTGCTTCTCATGGCAAAGGCAAACAAGGGCCGTGAGGCTATGAGCCGCAAGCGTGTAGTACCGTCAAAGAAGGAGGCTGCTTCCCCAGACGACGAGAGCACTCCCAGAAGCGCCCGGGCTGTTCCCACAGGCAACATCAAGCCTCGCACTGCTCTGAAGATAGCCATGTCGGCCAAGCGCAACCCCCTCCCGGCCAACTCGCCCATTGGCGTCGGGGCCAATGGCACTCCCAACGGCTCGCGGCGAATCTTGTCCCTGAGCCAGATCAACAGCAGCATGTCGAGCGGCAGCATCAAGCGCAGCAACAGCGTGCGGGCCAATGTCGGCGGTGTCGGTATGCGGAAGAGCAGCTGGGGTGGCCGGCTGCCGACAAAGGGCTATGGCGGCCTAGACATGGACAAGGAGAATGCCCCGCTTAAGGAGAGTGACGAGGAGAATGACCGGGACGTGCATGTCGAAGATAACGACGAGTCTGCCGAGTACAACACGCCACACGAAGGGGAAGTGAGTGCGGTCGTTCCATACCAGCAGGCTCTCCAGGACAAGGCGTGCGATGACGAGTACGCAGACTGTTGTGATAACATCGCCAAGGACAAAGACGAAGACAAGCACAGCGAGGCAGGCACCCTGCGAAGGTCAAGCGCGGGCACGTCAGTGGTGACGGGAGACACACATAGTGAGGCGGATGACTATTATTCAGGTGCAGAGGACGACGACGATGTGATGAGCCAGTGGACGGCCAGCCAAGTGAGCTCAGCAGCGCAGGGTGAGATGGTGCTGTACGGCAGCGAGCTGTGATGCTGGTTTGGGGAGAAGGAGAGAAGGGGCTATTCATTTCTTGATTCTGTATATTTCTTTCACAGTGGAGGAGGCTTGTTGAAATGCGCGAGGCGAGAGAAGGACACTTTTGGATGATGACGGGATTTTATGATATTGCTACTTTTTGGGTTTTTGCCGTCATGGTTTCTTGTATTTGGTATTTGTACCCGTTTTGCGGTTTCGAATTCGGATTTCTGCTGCTTTGTAGCCTTCTCCCTTTGCCCTTCTTTTTAAAATGCTTTAAAACGCTTTTCTATTCATTCTTTTCGTATTATGCAAACCTTTTTTGGAGTCTGTTTCTTTGAAATTTGTTCGTAAAGTGGTGACTTTTATATGTGCATTGTTTTTGGGTATATCTAAAACCCTATTATCGGCCGTCTACTCCAGCGGCTTTCCCAGGCTCTCCTGGCCGTCCATCCACGGCCAAAGACACTCGGGAATGGCAGCAGTCTTGGTCTTCTCGTCCCAGCCATTCTCAAGGATGGCGGCAATGATACGTGGGACTGCCAACGCCGTGCCATTCAGCGTCCAAGGGAAGGCAGAAGCGCCGTTCTTTGTCCGCGTAGCCAGTCGCCGTGTCTGGTAGTCGGTGCAGATACTCGCCGATGTCACCTCGCCCCATCCAGAGCTGTAATCGTAGGCGCCGTTGCTGCCACTGTCTTTGAGGGCCCGGCACCGGCTTGGGAAGAACGCCTCAATGTCGATCTTGCGGTACGCGGACGCTCCCAGATCCGTGGCCGGCATCTCCAGCACACGGCACGGCAGGCCAAGGCTCGATAGAATCTCCGTCTGCACGTCGACGAGCTCGTCATAGACTTCGGTGGCGTCATCAAGCTCGGGGGATGTCCACGCAAACATCTCGACCTTGGTGAACTCGTGGACGCGGTAGAGGCCCTTTGTGCTGGCGCCACGCGAGCCGGCCTCGGCGCGGTAGCAGCGGGACACGGCCGCACGGCGGATGGCGTTGTCGGGCGAGACGTCAATCGTGGCGTCAGCGTACAGGGCAGCCAGCGGAATCTCGGCCGTGGCTGTCAGGCTCAGAGGCATGCCCTCGATCGCATATGTCTGCTGCTCGCCGCCCTGGTCGCGAGGCTGGAAGCCGCAGGCGGCGGCAATGCCACTGCGCACAATACTCGGCGGCGAGACGACCTGCCAGCCGTGGCGGTGGGCAACGTTGAGAGCGTACTGAACAAGGGCTTGCTCAAGCCGCGCCCCGTCGCCGAGCAGGTAGTACCAGCCCCAGCCCGAGGCGGCGGCAGCGGCAGGGAACTCAAGAAGGCCGAGATCCGTGCCAATGTCGACGTGGGACCGCCACTTCTCGGGCGTCGTCCGCAGAACAATCGATGGCAACAGTGCAGAGCCTGAGTCGTCGACGGGCTTGCCGGCATTCTCGCTGCCCTCGGCCGCCACCCCGTCGCAGTTGATGTAGCTGAGCACGGTAAAGTCCTGGCCGTCGGGCGTCTCGTTGCTCGTCAGGTTGGGCAGTGCCAGGGCCAGACGCTGTATCTCCTCGTTGAGTGCCGTCTCAGTGGCCTTAGCAGCAGCCAGCTTCTGCTTCACGTTTCGCGCCTCCTCCAGGAACTCGTCCCGGCCTGCTGCGTCGTTTCCGTCTGATGTCTCCTTGGCGGCAGCCATTGTTTTGCGCGCCCGGTTGGCACTCTCACGCAGTGACCGGTTCTCCTTCATCTGTGCCTGCAGCTCCTGGTGGGCCTGCAGAATGCGGGCTGGATAGCCGGCCATGGCTCCATAGTTGCGACGAACACAGTTCTCCGAATGCAGCTCGACATTTTGGCGGATGTGCTTGATGTCGATGCTGGCTGCGGGCCTTGTGGCGGTAGCGCTGCTGACAACGTCGCTTGTGACTGCTGTGCAGGATCTGATGAGGCAGAGGAGGGGGTGGAGGAGTATGCTCGGTGGTAGAGGCGGACAGCAGCTGGGCGGGCTGCCAGACAAGCGGCGGCCGATTTCCGGAGGAGAGCCGTAGATGACAGTGATGCTGCCGGCCGTTGTAGGCCGCGTAGGCACGGCCTTGAAGCGAAGCGCATGTCAGATGTGTCAAGCTATGCCGCTGGGAGGACTGCTGTTGCTGCTATTGAGACCAATTGGGGCTATGGTTGCGCCTGAGCTTGGTGCCGATCGCGAGATGTCGTTTGCTTTTTTGAGGCGCCAAACTTTTTTTGTGATGTCTCGCGAGATGTCGTTTGCTTTTTTGAGGCGCCAAACTTTTTTTGTGATGTCACGCTACAAATTGGGAAGCTCCGACCATGGCTTTCCACTACAAGCAATAAGAGACTTGTGGGTATGGTCGCTTTTACACCTATTTGGCCCGCTATAAATGTCACTTTCCAGCAGCGAATCAGAGCTTGTACCAAGTAAATCTTTCACTAACCAGCTTGCTTGTTCTACTAAGTATTGTCCTCATTCACATTGATTTTTGCTTGTTCTACTAAGTATTGTCCTCATTCACATTGATTTCTTTCACTTGCCACCTTGCAATTCAAACACGAGTTTTTAACTATTTTTAATTCGTTACAGTATCTACTGCATACCGGACTTTTCTCCCCAGATCATATGAATCATCGCAAAGTACAAAAATGCAAGACCCAGCGAGGTAAAAGAAATCAAAGGCAGAAAAACGTGCAAAGATATCTAGACCCCTCCGCATCCGAAAATAAAACACAAAAGCAAAGCTGCATTCTGTTGGCAGCATCTCTAACTATGAACAAGACCCGGGGAAATCATTAAAACTGAGGCAATGAAAGGAGACAGCGAATCAAGAAGGTGACTGCATTTAGTCGACCTCCTCGACGGTCGGGCCGTCGTCGTGGGTGGCACCGCCGGGAGCGCCGGGGAAGCCGCCCGGAGCACCGTCGGGGCCGGCGCCAGGGGGACCGCCAGCCGAGCCGTAGAACTTCATCATGATGGGGTTGGCAACGGCCTCGAGCTCCTTCTGGTGCTCCTCGTACTCCTCGCGGGTAGCCTGCTGGCTCTCGTCGAGCCACGAGACAACGCGGTCGATCTCGGCCTTGAGCTTCTCCTTGTCGGCAGCGTCAAGCTTCTCGTCGACCTTGGAGTCGCTCAGGGTGTTGCGCAGAGAGTAGGCGTACGACTCAAGGCCGTTCTTGGCAGCGACACGGCGGCCCTCAGCCTCATCTTCCTCCTTGAACTTCTCGGCCTCAGCAAGCATGCGCTCAATGTCATCCTTGGACAGGCGGCCCTTGTCGTTGGTGATGACAATCTGGTTGGACTTGCCGGTGCCCTTCTCGACAGCCGAGACGTTCATGATACCGTTGGCGTCCAGGTCGAAGGTAACCTCGATCTGGGGAACACCACGGGGAGCAGGCGGGATGCCGGTGAGCTCGAACTTGCCCATCAGGTTGTTGTCCTTGGTGCGCTGGCGCTCACCCTCGTAGACCTGGATCAGCACGCCGGGCTGGTTGTCGGAGAAGGTGGAGAAGACCTCGGACTTCTTGGTGGGGATGGTGGTGTTGCGGGGAATGAGCTTGGTCATCATGCCGCCAGCAGTCTCGATACCGAGCGACAGGGGAGCAACATCGAGCAGCAGGATCTCGTTGGTGGACTTGGACGAAGTGTCACCGCTAAGAATGGCGGCCTGGACGGCAGCGCCGTAGGCAACGGCCTCATCGGGTTGATGGACTTGTTGGGCTCCTTGCCGTTGAAGTAGTCGGTGATAAGCTTCTGGATGCGGGGAATACGGGTGGAACCGCCGACCAGGACAATCTCGTGGACCTGGGACTTGTCGATCTTGGCGTCCGTCAGGACACGGTCAACGGGCTGCAGGGTAGAGCGGAACAGGTCCTGGCAGAGCTCTTCGAAGCGAGCACGGGTGATAGACGTGTAGAAGTCGATGCCCTCGAAGAGCGAGTCGATCTCGATCGAGGTCTGAGCGGACGACGAGAGCGTGCGCTTCGCACGCTCGCAGGCGGTGCGCAGACGGCGCAGGGCACGTGCGTTGGTGCTGACATCCTAAAAATGGTTAGTCATCATCTCCATATACGTAAATGAAAAATAGTGATGTGACGACAAAAATGTTCGTCGACTTTAGATTTAAATGGGAAAAAAGGGAAATTACATGCCTTCTTGTTCTTCCGTTTGAATTCTTGGACAAAATGGTTGACCAACCGGTTGTCGAAGTCCTCACCACCCAGGTGAGTGTCACCGGCAGTGGACTTGACCTCGAAGATACCCTCCTCAATGGTGAGGAGCGAAACATCGAAAGTACCACCGCCCAGATCGAAGATCAGGACGTTGCGCTCGCCCTCGACCTTCTTGTCAAGGCCATAGGCAATGGCAGCGGCGGTGGGCTCGTTGATGATACGCAGGACGTTAAGGCCGGCAATGAGACCGGCGTCTTTGGTGGCCTGGCGCTGGGAGTCGTTGAAGTAGGCGGGACGGTAACGACGGCGTTGTTAATGGAACCGCCCAGGTAAGACTCGGCAGTCTCACGCATCTTGATCAGGACCATGGAGGAGATCTCCTCGGGGGTGAACTGCTTGGTCTCGCCCTTGAACTCGACCTCGATGACGGGCTTGCCGGCACGGTCGACAACCTTGAAGGGGAAGTGCTTCATGTCGGCCTGGACCTCGGGATCGGCGAACTTGCGGCCAATCAGACGCTTGGCGTCGAAGACCGTGTTCTGGGGGTTCATGGCAACCTGGTTCTTGGCCGCATCACCGATCAGACGCTCCGTGTCCGTGAAGGCCACGAAGGAGGGGGTGGTGCGGTTACCCTGGTCATTGGCGATGATCTAGGAGCTGGTTAGCAAAGTGTTTCTGCAGAGCACGGGATTGCTGGAAGGAACAAGACTGTAAATACATACCTCAATGCGATCGTCACGGAAGATACCCACGCAGGAGTACGTGGTACCTAGATCGATACCGACGGCGGGAGCCATGGTGTGTGATGTGAATGTAGGAAAGGAAGTGGTGTAATAGGGAGGAACTGAAAACGTGGTGTTGAAAAAACTCTCGCGATGCTAGAAAAAGACAGAGAGTGTGAGATTGGGTATGATGAAGAAGAATGAGGAGAGGAAAAGAGGAAAGGAAAGGTCGAGGGATGCAGCAGTTTGCTTATATGTGTGAAAAACTCAGACAGGCAAGAACGGTGGGTGCAGCGGAAGGTGCAGCGAGCGAAGCAACAGGAAGGTGCTGGCAGAAGCGCAATAGTGGGCGTTGGTTGGCGGGACATTGCCCAAAAAGTTGCGAGACGGAAGGTTCGAGAAAGACACAGAAACTCCTTGACCCCACCAGCAAGCTCCTGCAGCTCTTCATGGTGGGAAGAACAGGCGGCCCAGCCTGAAGCAGAACTCGTAGTGTACTTTTTTACTAGGCTGACACCCCATAGCTGCAGGGGAAGGTGCTCATTGAGCCAATCACAGGCCCCACAGAAGGTGCTGGGCGACAGGTGAAAGAAGTGAGGGGCAAAGGTGCTGCTGCCACTGTTGGATGCTCCTGGAGACTGCTGGACATTGCTGGACACGGCGAGCACTCTCACCCCTCAGCACACCCAAGCCACCTAAGAGCATCAGAAGCCTGCTAGAGCCACACCCTGTCCACTGTGCAAGCGATCGGGCAATTGCCACCCCTTCAGCGGCCTGCAGTCACTGAGGCACTAGTACGCAAAAGCAGCCCAAAAGTGAGTAGCAAGAAGATGGCACCTGAAAAAAACCTCGGTGGCAACCACCAGTGCCATGGCTACGAATCGTCTCGTAACGAATGGCCTGAGGGCAAGCTGGCGAGCAGCTCAACTATATTACATTACAAGGGCCACTGTACGAGTAGTGACAGAAGAGTCTGGCGAGGCGGAACAACGGTAAATCGATAGCAAGATACGGTCTGGCAAGTTTGAAGAATATACCGCGAGCAAAGGAGACGCCGGCAGAGCTCTTGCTTTCTTTCATCATTGGAGGCACGATAGAGACGGCCTCCGTCCATTTTACGTGGTGAACGAGCTAATTTGATGCGAGAATGACCGGAAGTTGCTGAGAAGATGAAATCGTACGGCGCAAATCAAAGCCCTTTCACTCTCTTTACTGGGGGCTAGCGGCCCCTCTAGTCCGCTATTGGCATCCAGTTGCGCCCCGCTATCGAGAACGAGAACGGACAGTTGGCGGCCAACAGACACAACCAACCCTTTCGTTGTATCGATTCCTAAACGCTTTCGTCTGGAGTGAAGCTCGCATGTACAAGCGAGTGGAGCTCCAATTCACTGATAGCAAGAAAGGGAAAACGAGTCAATATCCAATGCTCAGTCTGTCATAGAATTACGATTCCACAGAGTGCATCTCAGAATCAATCTGGCCGAGGAAGAAAAGGAAGGCAAGCTCATTCGCTCCCTTTGGGAGGCAGCGGACCCGAGGTGGGCTGTCGTCGTAGTAAGACACAAAGCACTGGCGCCCCGGACGTGGGACGTTTGGACCGTGAGTAAGAGTCAAAAGAGCCATGGCTAAAGAACTGGAAAATGGAAGATGCAAGGAGACAAACGTCGTCCCAAAAGTGCATGTCAATATTTAGAAACAGTACAACTTAGTTGCTCAAATGGCAAAAAGATAGCCAACGAAGGAACGTCATATTCTTGCCGATCAATCAGGCCCAGTGTGGCTGTTGAAGGATCTTTTTCTTGCCTCCGGAGGTGATTGCCACCAAACTCAGAATTACACCCAGGAACAGGATCCGTTGTGTATCACGTGATCATAGTTGAAGATGGCCAGTATCAAATTTGCAAACAATTCAATGTGAGTACAGTCCCAAAGTGATGGACAAAGTTTATGCGATTCATATGAATTCAAATGAGCCATCTAATGCAGAATGACGCCAATGGGCAGCAGGAGCTCTGCGCCCTGGGGCCAGGATGAAAAATGGACAAAATGATAAGAAAGATAAAAGAAACAAATTGCTCAACATCTGCCAGCCGTGATCAGAGCAAGGACAATTTCGTGGGTAGATGGAAGATGCCCAAAGAAGGACGGTAAGAAAAAGACATTACCCCAAAGATTCCGAACCGTCTATACCATTTGACAAAATAGGAAAAGATAAGACAAAAAAATGACAAGACAAAATGGAAAACAGCAAGCTCGCTCTCATCACTAGTCATGACCGAAGCTCATGATGCTATTCACTGCTGCGACTGGCCCGGGTAACGGGGGGCGTTGCTGTTGTTGCCGCTGCGGGCCGACGCCGCGGACGTCGTGCTCTGGAGAGGGTGTGCAGGTGTGGCGCTGAGGGGTACGCCGGGTCGGCGCCCGTGGTCGCCGTGTACACGGAGTAGCCCATGGCGGCATTTGCGCCCGGGGGCGGGTTTATGTACGGGTTGTTGTTGTTGCTCGTCGTGGGATACAGCGAGGTCGAGGCCATGGGGTCGACTACGGCACCAGCACCGCTGGCACCCACTGGGCTGCCGCGCTCGACATCAAACGACATGTTGCGCCGCTGCGACGACGACATGGACGCATACCTCGAAATGTCGGCCGGCGGCAGATCGCCACGAGGTGCATGGGCGGGAGGCCCTGGCCAGCCTGGCGACGGCCCTTTTGGCTTCTGTGACTTGAGCAGATCGTTGCGGATGGCCTCAGCGTCCGTCGTCGTGCGCGAGGCCGACGAGGCGCCACGCTGGCGCGTACGCGAGGCAGCAGACTGCGAGAGCGATGCAGACGGGTGCAGGTACGAGGAGGACGTCGTCGTGGCAAAGTTGTCCTGGCGCTCACGCTCGAGAGACGACTCGCGCGATCCACCGTTCAAGGTGTAGTCGTCGTTGTCGGCCAGCGGGTTACGCGTGTTGAGCTCATTGACGGCACGCTTCTCGACGCTCTTGCCGCTGTGCTGGCTACCGCTGTCGGTGTCCGCATCTGTGTGGTGAGGGACCAGGCGAGCCAGGTTCTTGGTCTCGGCCGACTTAGTGCGTGCCGTGGACGCAAACTCGTCCGTCACCGAGACCGAGTACGTCGGGTTCTGGGGGCTGCCAGCCGCGTCGCCGCCGCCACCAGGGCCGAAGATGGGCACCTTCTTGAGAGCAGCGCGAGAGCACACATGAATTTGGACCGGCGCGTGGCGCGCACAATGTCGTTGTGCCAGTTGGACTTGTGCTTGATGGCCACCTTGAGCTGCAGCTTGTCGAGGTCGCCCACACCGGCAACACTGAACGCAACATCGGGCTGGAAGTCGCGCGCGTTGTCGGGATGCCGCACAAACTTCTCCATCTCCATGCGCAGCAGCTCAATGTCCTCAAAGCTCGTGTCGTACGCCACATTGACGTCAATGGTCTCGCGCATGGCCTTGCTACGCGACACGTTCTCTATCCAGAGCGCGTTAAGCGTTATGTTGGGCACCTGGACGACCTGCATCTTGTCGATGCGCATAAAGACTGTGTACAGCAGCGAGATCTTCTCGACCATCAGGCTCATCTTCTCCGGGCCCTGAATATCGACACGGTCGCCAACGTCGTACGGGTGCTTGACAAAGAGGAAGATGCACGAGCCAAGAACCTCCTGCGTGGTGACGGCAAAAACGAAAGACAGCGACAGAAGAGCGGTACCTGCGGTGGCGAGGGTGGTGATGAAGCTGCTCTGGAAGAACGCAAGGAAGATAAAGATAACCACCAGCAAAACCAGGAAGAGCAGCACGCTGTCCAAGGCAGCCAGCGCCTCGCTAATGTCCTTGAGACTGTTAGCCATGGCCTTGCGCTCCTTGCCAATCTGCACAACCTTGCGGATCATCTCCTCCAGGCTGATATCGCCGTTGGAGTCAGCATCAATGGCCGCAAAACACTCGTCGGCATCCTCCTTGTGCGTGGGGCCAAGGACCTCCTGGATGTCCTGGGGGTACAGGGCATCGTTGTCCTCGACCACAAACGACATCCAGATACGGCGGGCCAGAGCCTCGGACGAACGTGTCTTCTCCAGAGCCTCGACAACAATCGAGTGCGCCGAGTTGGGGTTGAACACCTGCTTGCCAGTGATCTCCGAGGCCAAGTTACCAAAAACCGACGTGACCTTGTCGCCAAAAACGGCCGACATTGCCGATCAGGCGCATAGGCGCGGCTGGGTTGGCCTTAGCCTTGCCGCCACCGCGGCGTCCAAGCATAGCCTCGATGCTGTCGTTGATGACATAGTCGTCTTCGGCAAAACTCGTCACAGTACATGGGGAACAGCGTGCGCGAGGCATCGTACATCAGGCCCAAGAGGTAGAATGTCGCGCTTCGACTCCTTGATGCGGTTGGAAAACGACCGCGCATGGTAGCTGATGCTCATGAGGTGAATGATGGCGCGCTCGCCCAGGAAGACAGCAGACGACACAAACAGAGCACCAAAGATATTGGTCATGGCGTAGATCCAGGTGATATTGTTGTTGGTGAACAGGAACCGGAAGACCAGCCACGTCACCAAGGCCCAGAAGAAGAGCGACAGCGGGATCTCCAAGCCGCGCAGGACCGTGGCGTACTTGCGCGTGCCAGAGCTGACGACACCGCAAAAGAAGACGAACACGATCGGAATCACGTGGGCCACAACCTTGCCGGCCCAGAGACCAGCCCAGGACGCTTCGAACCAGATGAAGAGGTGGAAGAGTGGTGGCCCATATTCCTTGGTTGGCGGGTCGGCCGTGCTGTTGGTGACATGCGAGCCGAGTGGGATGGTGTTGGCATTGCCGGTGACAGGAAGCAGGACGAGCGGGATGGCCAGCAAAAAAGCCACGGGGATGATGTAGATGAGGTACCGCGTGAGCACAGACTTTTGCACCAGGCTCGTGTACAGGCGGCCCATGAAGTTGAGGGCCACCTCCGCGTCGGTGCCACGGCGCTGGACCCGCTCGGGCGCATCTCCTTGACGCGCCGGCGCCCGATAGGCCCCGTGCGGCGTTTGAAGAGGCCGTTCTTCTCGTCTGTGGTGGTGCTGCCGCCGACGTTTCCCGGAACGTCGTTGTTGGACCGCATGCGCTCGATCTCGGGCCTACGCCGCCCTGATTCGCCTTGCGGGCGCCAAAGGAGACATTGGACCGCATCGGGGCGAGCGGGATGTCGCCCTCTTCGTGGTCCATCTGGCTGGTAGTTGCTGTGGTCGTCGATTGCCTGGTTGGCCAATGGTGTGAACCCCTGATACTGGGGAAAGCGAGGCGATGTCAACGGCGAGGTCGGCATTCGATCGGCTCGGCGGATATATGAATGCTGTGTTGATTAGACTGTCAAAGTCTCAAGCCGGGAAATAGTTGTGTAAAGAAAAAGAAGCGATGAGATGTTGAAAAGATGCTTGATGAGGCGCCAGCCCCGTCGGCGATTGAGCGGATCAAAGTCTAGCTTTGATATCACGCGCGTATCGGTGAATACCGAGTCTTGCTGGAAAGAGGAGGAACGAACGTTGAAACAAGATGCTCGAAGGACAATGGAAATCAAGGGACCAAAAGGAAAAACCCGTGCCGCTCAGATCGTCGAGATCCGTATCCGAACTCGAAACGAAGCGAGGTAAGATGCTACGAAAGGGTGAGGGGTGTTGGGAGGGGGTGGTAGAGAGAAGGCAGGTAAAGAGAGGAGAGAAAAGGCAAACGAAAAGGCAAACGCAAGAAAAGAGGAGGACAAGAAGTGTGCCAGAAACGAGAGAACACTGATTGCCGTCGTCGGCCAGACTGAAATTCAGGATCTTATTTTGGGAAATGAAAATGGTGACAGTCCACCGAATGCAACAAAGGGGGAAAGGGTAGATATAAAACAAAGGAGACAAGGGGTAGGGCTTCTGGACAAAGAACGAGCGTGAAAGCGATGATGAAAAGAAGGGGCGGGAGGGCACACATCAGGACGTTTTAAAAAGAAAGAAACAGTTTTTGTGGGCAATGGGAGAAAGTGAATGGAGAGGCTCGAGATCAACGCGCGCGATCACGAAAAATCGAAAGAGTGGGCGGGTGATGTACAAACCAAGTATGGCAAGAGCAAGGAGGCACTGTGCGAGGGAAGGAGCGAGAGAGGAGGTTGACGCAGGTGGATGCTGCATCGACAAGGGCCAACGGCGACAAGAAAGACATGCGGAGATCGGCATGGAATTTTTTTCTTTTTTTGGTAGGCAGCTTCCCCTGTCTCCCCTGCGTCTTCCGCGTTGGTGCTAGGAGCCCTTGCCTCCTTCTGCACAATAAAGACAACAAAAAACCGGTTGTACTTTAAGACGGCGGGTGCCTGTGGAGCGGTAATAGTGGGTCAGTACAGTATACGAGAGGAAAGTGCGTCAGGCGAGTCAACTTGTAGTAATACTGAGTAGTAAATACAGGAAGGAGCTCGACAGCAACAAATACAAAATTCTGGACAAGATGCACAATCGACACGGAGCACTGACAATCCGTTCTGGCCACACATCGCACTGCTTCTCGATCGCGTCCTTCGTACGACGGCCGAATTAAAGGACGTAGTGCTGCATACCCAGGTGCACAGGGACAACTTAGCAGTGGGTTGAAACACGAACGAGCTCAGGGGCTGCATAAGTTGCAGAGACGAACGAGAATATCGACGAGAAAAAGAAAGTGGCATTTATTACTGACAAGTTAGCAGGGGCATTCCAGACGGTTGGTTGGCTGGCGACGCGGCCCCTGGGTCTTTTGCCGTCGCGTTTCAGAGTGAGTAGCCACGAGAGCGAAACGGCCAGGCCAAAGGAAAGGGCATGCCTCCAGGGGCAGGGGGCAGCTGTCTCCACTGAATGACATGGTTCTGTCCTGCAACGGCAGAACGGCTGCGGGCGCTGGAGACCGAGGCCCGCTTCTGCCCAGGTTTCATGCAGCCTTTCCCTGAACATTCTCCACCGTTGACCAAGAAAAGATATGTACTTGGCGATGGGTGGTAATGCTGAATGGGCAGTTTGTGGTGCACACCATGAAATGAGAGGGAGTCAGGGGTGCAATACTCGTACATGAGTGTGGCGGCTTGTGTCTCTGCAATTAGCAGTGGTTCGTTTGGTTTCACAAGTAAAAACATTTTGACAACCTCAATTCTGGGAGGCAAAGACACGGGATGGCCAGGCCATCTGGCAGCTCCCGCTGTTGTTCCTGGACGGTGGGCTGTAGGGTTGCTTCGGCACATATTTTGCTTCTCTGCCATTCCGCTTTCACCTTTGGTCTTTTTTGCCCGTTTTGTGCCCGTATTTGGACTGGCCTCGGTGGCTTTTTGTTAGCCTGAGGGTCCCTGGCATGAAACGTAGTACGTAGTACGTAGTCTTTGTCCGCGCCTACTTCGCGAACAATGACGTTAGAGAGTGGCGAAGAAGGACAAAAACGGCAGCTAGAAGAATTTTTCAAGAGGAGAGGACAGCAGGCAATACGAAGGACAAAATACTCGTAAAGTATCGTAGATAAACAAACACGCAGGTGCGAGCGCTCGTATATTGGCCGATCACAACAGGTTGTGCGTGCTTCCCCTCCCCTCCCTCCGTATGTCGTGTCTGCGTGTTGTTCATCCTGTCTTGTGCCTCACATCTGTGTCCTGGATGACGGACGGTAGTTGGCAGAAATTCGGCTTGATTGGCACATGATATATGCAGTCTGCAATGCATCGGCAGCCCTGCCTTCCAGGGAACTGGCAACACAAAGCAACGAGACAACGACAATACGGGACACTTTATCCCTTCATCCAGCAGTTGACTCCTGCATGTCGAGGGATTCGTAATGGGAGTCTGCCGATCGTTGATATCGGCAAAGCGGGTTTGAAAACAGCACCCGTACGACCCGAACACTGTTAATACGGCGTGATGGTGTCTCCAGCGTGCACACATTTTCTTTCGCCGCTGCACGCGCCGGTCATATAGCCCTGCAAAAGATCATCCCCTCCACAAACATGATTTCTGTCTTTGACGTGGGATGGGCTTCCTGCCACGGATGTTCTGCTACCTCCGCGAAGCCGTGCATGTGGAGAGGTTTTAAACGCTGAAATTCGCATACGAGTACATGCAGTGTTCGCAACCATCTCGATGCTATCAAGGCAGACCACGTTCTGTAATTTCTTCTATCAGACAGAAGCATCCACGAGTGCGACATCTTACCCGGCGTAGCATTACGCAAAGAAGCAACAGTTCTAGGCTTGCCGTGATTCCTCCTCCGCTTCCACGACCAGCAAGCCATCGACGAAAATATGGACACGACATTCTCGACCGTTTAGCGTGCAAGTGTGTGGTAATAGTGACGAGTGCTTTGTGCACTCCTGAAAGCCTGTTGATTCTGCAAAATGGCAGGGAGAAGCGGCCTTGGCCAGCTCGGTATGAGGAAGCGAGGAGCCTAAGTGTTAGGGAAGTTGGCAGCGTTTCTCGTAGTTTCTGTTTCTGCCCAGTTGGCCATCGATCAACATACTGTACATCCTTGCCAACCAATGTAAACACTAACGCAGCCGAGTCTCCCGGCCTGCTTGACCTCGATAAATGAAAAGAAAAAGAAAAAGAAAAAAGAAAAGGCAAAGGTCAGACTATCAAGACCGGGTGGTGTATCTCCCCAGTTTTTGTTTGCTGCCCGACGTAGGCGAACACGACGATATGAGGTAGCTTGGTGAGGACATGGGGATGGAAACCAAGATTTCGACAATGTTCATAAAAATACTATGGATAATAACATGAAAAATTCACACAAAAAAGTTGTGGGTCATAAGGGCATCCACAGAGTTTCCACACGAGAAAAGGCCAGCTGGAGGATGTCTTGAGATGAGTTGCTCTGGGGTCTCTTCATGAGATCGAGAAACGAAATGTGGCTGTGACAGGTAATTATGACGATGAACTAGACCTTTGCCCACTTTGCCGACGTGCTCAGTAGGCATACGGCATGGCGGATTCGTTCTCGAGAGAAAAGTCCACAAGAGGCAACAACGACCGAGGCCGAGCAAGATCGTAATACATGCTGATGAGGAAGGAACGTGTCAACGTTGCGGGCACTGCCGGCGGGCTGTGATGTCGTTCTTACTCGTACTCCGTACAGAAGGAACGAATGCCAGTGCCAGTTGCGTCTTAGCTTATCCTGGCGTGAGTCAAGGCAGTGTCACGTGCAGGCCCAAATTTGTCTGACGTGCTCCGTCTGGGGTGCTCAGAACGAATTGGCCGATAGTGGCAGTATAGCACTTTCCGAAACAGGAAAATCGTGGCATCTTGGCCGTAGAAGGCTTTTTTTCTTGCATTGAATGAATTAAACAATTGTGGTCAATGGTTATCGTGGTGACGAAGTGCAACGGAAGGCATACTGGCTAGCATCAAAGGGCCTGGGCTAGGACCCGGCTGTCAACAGTTGTGTGGGCAACAAGAGACATAGTCTGTGTCTGTGCCTATCCATGGGTCAATTTGAGTTCATTGATGGGATGGATGTCCCGACTAATACCGGGCCAGGCCGTGGTGAGCTGACTGGCCGTGATGGGTCGTACCTGCCCTCTCGAAGTCGTAGTGTCTAGAGATAGAAAAATAAACATAATATACATGAATGCTCCAGGCTCTACCAAAGTTGTGATTTCGCAAACGCCACTCGTAATCATTCCATTTTGAGTTCGTGAGTTCCCTTACTTCTCGTAGCCCATACCCTGCCGGATCTTCTGGCGCCGTTCTGCATCAGCCAAGATCTGGGTGGCATCTTCCCGGCCGTCATCCTTCTGCGCCTCTTTGGCTGTGTCTGGCTGCCCACGACGACCTCGAAGTTCTGCTGGAACACAGCGCCGGGCGGCAGAATCTCATCAACAGTCCGGCTGCGCCAGATATCCTCACTTGACGGCTGGCCCGGCAGGTAGTACTTGTCCATCTCCTTCTTGCGGTAATGCTGCGTATTGCCTCCTCCTTCATGGGCCTTCAGCATAGCCCTTGACCCGCATGCAGAACCAGAAATCATCCCACAGTTCGCTGCACGGCTGCACACCACCATGCCGATACACTGCCCGCCACTGACCGGCAGGCGACTGGCAGGCCCAGGCCAGGTCGAACGCCTGGCGACAGGACATGGACGTGGGCAGCGTGGCCTCAGCCAGAGACCGCTCGCGGGAACAAACAGCTTTTCCTTCTCAGAAGACTCGCCTGCTGACGAGGATGACCAGCTGGCCTTCCATGAAGCGAACTTGGAGAGCTGTGATGCTTCGTCGCCTGTTGCCGATTTGGCCTTTCGTGGATCCTCGAGGCCAATCTCGCCGCTCTGGAACATGGCCACGAATTTGCGCAGTTCCGGGTCATTTTCTGGAGTGCCATCGTCCACTGGTGGGGTTGCTGATGCTGGCCTGCACGTGTGATGAAGATGGGGGTGCTGATGATGCCGTTGCAGCGTCCGGATGTGAAGGGGTAGTCGAGGCCGGAGACGAGGATCCCACAGCCTTGCCGGCAGAAGATGTGTTGGACCAGAACCAGCCCATTGTGTAATATGCAAGGAGGTATGGACGAGATGGAATGAAACAGGTGGTGAAATGGCCGAGGATGTAGCGACTATCATGAGTTCTCGGCCTCGATTACCTCATGTGTTCATCGCGACGCAACAAGCAAAATCTTGTCCCGTGATTTTTTGAGGGGCACCACTCTGATTGGCTAGTTTGTTTTTTTAACTCTCCCTGTCATTACAAGGGAAAGTGCCAGGCCCCACTGGTTATTGTCCGCTAGAATTTGGCCAGTCAAATATAAAGGCCTGAAAGGTTGTCTTACGAGTAGAATTTCCAGTTGTGAGGTCATAGAAGCTAGGAGGTTCGGCTGGTCCTTCCCTCCAAAGCTCCCCCTCCTTCCCACAAAATGTGATGCTCCGGTAAAAGCAGCTGTTCAGCTTCCCGAATTTTCCCTCCCTTTCGTAGCCATGAATTCTTAAAGGCAGGTGCGGGTTATATTCGTTCTTTCCTTAAGTGTTCTTTCCCCTCGCACCCAGTTCCTTCCCGGCTTGCCACCTGCCCTGCCTGTCCCAAGCGCAGAGAGCGGCCCGCAGCTCGGGAACGGTACAAACCTTACGATGCTCCTCGGTCGCTCCTTCCGGCCGGCCTCTCTTCAGGCCTGGCAACGGCAGCAACTTCGCGTTCCTAACACAACACCATGGACGCTCCTCGGCCATCCTCTTGCCAGTGGCCGCGACCCTACCACGACTGGCAAATCCAACAAATATTCAGGTCGCCCACCGTCCTCGGGTGCCGGCCGTGACCTCTCTCGTGCTCACGGGATGCCGATGGGAGACGTCCACCACCGGGGACGACAAAAGTGGCCACATTGCCGCCGAGCCTGGCGAGGGTATTCTCTTTCTCGACAATGTCTTCCCGTTGCGAATCGGTAACCTGCTGGCATGGCGGCCCTGGCGCACGTCGGCCGACTACAACGACGGCGAGATCTCGCAGCTCTTGAAGCGGTTCACCAAGGACCCAAATGCTTCTCCCGGTCCAGCCAGCTCTTCTTTCGCCCTCGGGCTTATGGGTATCCATTGCCTCCGTTATGGACCCTGTCAGTCTAGTCAAGCGCGCCATACCCGACAGCCTCAACCTCACCATCACGGAAATTGTGCCGCGTCTAAAGGATGGCGGTGTCTTTGTCAAATTCCGCCTTCCGGCCGAGACCAACCTTGAGGATGTCGAGTCCGACTTGGCCAAGTCCCTGGCTGCCCACCCCGTGCGACCGTGGTTCAACCCGTTCTGGGGTTGCATGCGCGCCGGTCTCGTGCGCGGCGTGCCGTGGCTCGAGGACCTGGCCTCGCGTGTGCCGTCAAGCCGTGTCAAAGTGAGTTTTGCGCTCCGCCATCTGCTACGGGCACTGGTGGTGTAGGTGATGCCTCTGGCTCGGCGAACCTTGAACTGTCGCATGAGACCATCTACGGCCTGTTCCGACGGTATGGCAAGATCGCCGAGATCACCTCGCTGCCCTTTGACTCCAAGACTCTTCCCCGGTATGCCACCATTGACTTTATGCGCCTGCGTGACGCTGTCATGGCCCGCAGCTGCATGCATGGCTTTGTGGTGAACGGCACCTCGCGTCTCCGGACGTCCTATGAAGCTCGCGCGCGCCCACACATCTGGGACTGGCTGACGTCACATCCACGCATTGTCTTCCCCATCCTCGCCGCCCTCTTGGCCACCATAACGGTGGCAGTATTCGACCCAATCCGGTCCTTCTTCATCCGCGCGCACGTTCAGCACTCATTCACCCTGCGTGACAGCCAGGTGTGGAAGTGGGTGCAGGGCCGCACACAAGCTTTCTGGGCGTATGCACGCAGCTCCTATGATGCTGCCACCGACAACATGGGCATTGGTAGTGGAAAGGGCCACAAGGGCGCTTCAAGCCACGGCCAGGATGCGCTGATGACACACCGCCGCGACCTGCTGGATGCGCTGCGCACCTGGCTTCTCGAGACGACTGAGACGTTTATTGTCGTGCAAGGACCACGCGGCTCGGGCAAGAACGAGCTTGTTATTGACCAGGCACTCAAGGGCCGCCACGACGTCCTGGTTATCGACTGCAAGCCGATTGTCGAGGCCCGCGGCGAGAGCGCCACCATAAAGAGAATTGCCGGTGCCATTGGCTACCGGCCCGTCTTCTCGTGGGCCAACAACCTGAGCAGCCTTGTGGATCTTGCGGTGCAGGGCACAACAGGCGTCAAGACGGGTTTCTCCGAGACCCTGGACGAGCAGCTTTCCAAGATCCTGCAGACCGCCACGGGTGCTCTGCGGGACGTCAGTCTTGCTGGACGGCACAAGACGGACGTCGATGCCAACCTCAACGAGGACGCGTACCTTGAAGCACACCCTGAGCGCCGGGCTGTTATTGTCCTGGACAACTTTGGCCAACGTAACGAGGATGCCACGGGTCTGGTCTACGACAAACTCGCCGAGTGGGCTGCTACGCTGGTGCAGGCTAACATTGCCCACGTAATCTTCCTGACAACGGATACGTCGTATCCCAAGGCGTTGGTCAAGGCCATGCCTGACCGTCTTTTCCGACAGATTGCCCTGGGTGACCTGTCGCCGGAGGTGGCCATGAACTACGTGCTCAGCCACCTTGCCGAGAAGGAGGATGATGAAGAGGCTGTCGGGGAAGGTGCTGAGGGCCAGCTGCTGGCGCAGAAGCCGGACACTGCCGCAGAAACTGCTGCAGTAGACATTGCCATCGATGCGCAAAAAGCCCATCTCAAGGCAGAGCAGCAGCCGGTAGCCGAAGAGAAGCCCAAGTCGATTCTGGATAACATTACTTTACCATTCCAAAAGTCAAAGAGCGAGACTGATGGCGACAGCGGCGAAAAGGAAAGCGCAAAGGCTAGTGAGAAGACTCCGGCGACCGACAAGGAACAGGTGCCGGCACAAAAGGCTGTGGTACCAGGAAAGGCTCCAGCTTTCCGGAAGAGCCCGAGAATCCGCAGTGAGCCCAGCACACTGAACGCGGCTGCAGCAAAGGCCGTGCTCTCTTCTAAAGGTGGCATCTCGAGCGTCATCAGCGCCACTGCTTCACCATCTTCGGTCTCCGATGCCTACCAAGACGTTATTCGTGAGCTTGACAGCTGCATCGGTGTCCTTGGCGGCCGGCTGACGGATCTCGAGTCCCTTGTACGTCGCCTCAAGAGCGGCCAGTCACCGAAGCGCGCCGTATCGGAGATTGTGGAACAGAGTGCCTCGGAGATCATCAAGATGTTCCTGTTGCCTCAGGGCAAGGCTGCGTCTAGTGCAGGCACTGCCGGCTCCTCGTCGAGCACTCCTGCAGCGTCTTCTGGCCGCGCGTGGACGTCTGAGCAGGCTTGGTTCCTGGTGCGTGAAATTGCCGCCAAGGGTGGCAGCGTGTGCTACAATGACATTCTGCTCTCAGACACGTTTGCGTCGTCTGGCTCTAGCTCTAGCATCGCCGCCCTTGATGCCCTGGCAGCGGCGGAGCTCGTGAACATTCGGTCATTCCGTGGACGGCCGCAGTCCATCAAGGCAGGCAGCCCTGTCTACCTAGCAGCATTCCAGTTCCTCGGCTCGGATGCAGCCCTGGCAGCTCGGCTTGACCGGTGCGTCTTGTCTGACAAGGCAAGCACAGAGGCCAAGATGGTGGCCAAGGTCGAGCAGGAGCTGGCTCTGCTGAGCAGCCTGTCCAAGCAGCCGCCGCAGGTTGGCGACAGGGCGGCGTACCTGCTGAACAAGCTGCAGGCGTCACAGATCAAGATCATGCAGTATGAGGCAGAAATGGCACGTCTGAAGAAGGCCATGTCAGAGAGCACAAGAACAGGGATCCGTCAAGGAACACAAGACGCGGCTTAGCGGCTCGTGCGGGTCTTTTTGCATGGGTGCTATGTTTGTTTTCTGTTCTGTGTCAACTCTGACAGCTATATGTGTTCCATTGAGCCTTTTGATATAGCCCAGCTCAACCAAGGTATTCTTTTTACAGGCATCCCCTGCACTGGTCGATGACGAACATTCCTATCATCAGCGATACCCAGATATTTCTGTCTAAGCACTGCAAACCGATTTTTCCAACTGAAGCCTTGGGCGGTAAGAGTGAACAAGATTGTATGCCAATGTAGAGAAACATTCTAGGATAAATACGGGATACGCAAAAACAGTCGGAAGAGAACGGAAGTAAATCGGTGATGGGATAGGGAACGGCAGAATGCAACGTTCATAGCGTGCTTGTGGCAAGAGGCGTTCCACGGTTGTAGAAAACGACTAGAGAAAGGGGGAACCCACTGTCAAGAATGGAATCCAAGGAGGTTGTCAAAAGGCATAGCCATCCGTCGTTCTTGCCTGATAAGGACGACTGTTAAACAAGGACTCTTGAAAAAAAAAAGAAAAGAGAGAGAGAGAGAGAGAGAGAGAGAGAGAGAGAGAGAGAGAGAGTTGAAGCCTTTGTTGTGACAATTTGCGTACTATTTGTTTTCACTGCTCGGTCGAGACACAAACTTTAACATAGAGCACACTACTTCCGTTGAAGGACCCGCTGCAGCTGGATTTACTACTTTCATTTGTCTCGTTTATGTCTGAACGTGCCTGTGACTGCTCCGTCATTTTTATTGATTATCAATACAACATTCATTCTTCTTTATTTCTTGGCATGTTCTTCGCGAGGCTATCCATCGACATGAAACATGATTGTTAAAAGGATGCCGGCCCGTGCGAACATCATTTGTTGCATGTGGCGTACTTCAGCGGTTTCCTTTTTTTTCTTTTCATTTCGGCTCTTTTGCACCTTCCAATACCACATCGCAAGTCCCGCACTGATACTTCACAGTAGCACCTTCCTGCATGGAACTTCTGGAAACCTGCAAAAATGGGACCGAACTGTACTTTGGTCATGCAAGGCAACCTTTCCAATGCAAGTTCTCCTGAGAACGGACGTCTCCTTTGCTCCTTGATAATTTTGTGCACACATCATCTTTGACCACACGAGCACACCTCCGACATCATGCTCAGCCTGATTTCTCTCTTTACCCCAACGACTTTGCCAAGACACCGTTAAAAATTGCGCCGATTTATGGTCGTAGCTTTCGGATCTTCCCTTGGGCTAACTGCAACAAAGATCACAGATGTCCTGAGATCATTGCCCAGGTTCTAGGGTTTCGGGTGTTTCTTTGTCAAGCCGTTAATCTGTTCACGTGTAAATCTTACGTTTTCATCAAACAATAGTTGGTGTGCCGTTCCTCTTTCTCTCCTATTCCATATGGCCAAAAAGAGCAGCCATGCAACGTCATAGAGACTCTCCCTCCCTTTCCCTCCTACGTCTCATAATATTACACATCCAAAAGGTATCACTGAGGCCGCGTCGATCAATGTAGCTTTACATCAGGCGACTCTTTCTAGGAATTGAGCATATCAAAGGCGCCAGTCTATTTTATTTCCAGTTTATTATCGTGGGATTGGAAGTATCATTTGACCAACACAATGCGTTCACGGCACCGGAAGTATCGAACAAGACTGCTGAAAAGAACTCGTGTAGACACAGACCACCGTCTGCCGTCATTGTAAGCAGCTACCCGGTGCTTGTCCGAAGAGGTGCCAGACTTGCAAGAAAAATGGCACATCTCCTATGCAGAACAATGCAGTGGCTACTCGGACGCATTCCTGTCCCTTCTTCCCCTCCTTTTCTGCCTTGTCGGTAGGTCACCTGGGATTGCTATATATCAAATCAGGTTATTTTTCGACTTTGTGGAGATATTAATGTGCTTTATCTACCGTAGTCCAGGGCTGCAGGCGTTAGTTGGTTTATTCCTTTTCTTCCACCCAATGCTGCAAATTAGAAGAAAGCGGGATATACACGAGGCAGACCACCCGGTTTTGAGAGTCTCTCGTGACCACTGGCCTATACCACGTAGAGTCTGGAAGGACTATACATGTACGAGGAGGATGTTGAGAAATGTGAGAAAAGAGGAGGCTATTTGGATTTGGAATTCTCAAAGCCGAGTGGCAAACTCTCTGAAGAAGCAACGAGAGATGCAATAAACTACTACCAGAGATGGATTTTTTTACACTTGAAAAGGGGAGAGACTCGCAAGATAGATGGAAGCTCCGTATGACAACTACTTGTAGTGCACAATAAAGTAGGGACATTGCCCCTGTGCATCATGGTGCATACACGTTTTGGAAGTTGGGAGACGGATGGCATTCTCGTCGACAGATGACAACTTCAACCATGGAAGTAGATGCCTTGGAACACAAACGCCAGGCAGCGCTAAGCCACTGAAAGAAGAAGAGCAAATCATTATATTAGGACATACACGACGATCGGAAAGTTGTAGAAGGAACTATGTCATGTGCAGATTCACATAGTAGGCCATTATCATAGAGCCTGATACCGGCCCGCATCCGTCAAACAAATGCGGAGTGAGGATGGAGGGGGTGGAGAGATAGAGATACGGGGGGGGCAGGGGCAGACATGTAAGAACGACAAGGGATGAGGGCAAGATAAAAGACTGGTACCATGTCTTTCGGGTAACCAGCATGTCCAACAAGACAACAGTATCGTTGAAGATACAGGTCGAATAGATCGGGGAGCATACACCCAGACGAAAGATTTGGGGTATGCTGTGCTTCGTAACTCTTGTGATGCAATCCCAGTCTTTTTTTCTTATTGTCAATGTTAGAGCCATGAAGCACATATTTTAGTCCTCAACGATGACTCATTACACTCGAAAGTAACCCTCCAATTCAAATTTGTCACCTGAACAATCTCTCTTGTTCGTGCGTTCTGTGTTCCACAAGCCTCATGCTGTGCTGGTCATAGGTTCCGGTCAGCTGGAAGAAGAAATCAAATAAAAGAATCCTGTGAGAGTCAGGGCGCTTTCGTGTAATATCTGTAAAAAAAAATTCTGTCTCTCTGTCCATCTGCCAAGTCTCCAGGCTGGCCTGTAACCTAACGTCTGTGAAGGTGTGTCCGTGTCATTGGATGTGTTTCCCTTTGTTTTGGGGCTCGGACATCTGTCCAGGGAGGGTGTACAACGAAAGGTCAAAGAGGCGTGGGGATAGACGTAAAAAAATAGCAACTACAGGCAGATGGAAGATGCGCATAAAAGGTGAAAATATATATACCAATTGGAGGGCCATGGAAGACTGGAAAGGCCCTGCCTGCTTTTGGCCTTGGAGGGAGGGGGGTTGCATATCCAGCAATCCAGCATACAGTCCACAAACTTGCAATATAAATCAAGAGGAGGCGCCTTTAAAAGCCCTCAAATACGTCTCCTTTTCAGTTTCTGCGCTGCATCCATATGCTCCTCTTTCAAAGTGGTACACAATCCGATCTCTTTCTCTTTCACTCACTACTATTCTGACATCACCAGAAACTCTTTCATCTCGCCTTGCTCTCAAGTTTTTTCTTCTAAAATACAAATTACAAAAAAAAAAAAAAAACCCCCGGAAACCTCCGGCTTCTTCCATCAAAAGCAAAAAAAACAACAACAACAAAGATGTATGCCATAGCATCTTCGACCAAGCTGCGCTGCACCGACACTTACAAGCCAAACCAACGCCAGGCCCGGAACCGCCGATGCCGAACCCTCCCCGCCCAGACGATACTTCATCTTAAGGGGCAGACTAAGACATCGCCATGGAGCTCTTTCTCTCTCTGTACTCGTCTCCTTCATATCGACAAGGTAGAACGGTCCGAGCCGGATTGGGCCCTGTCTTTTCTCTGCTAGCTTGATGCCAGTAGAGGAATATGACGACAAGATGTCGCGCCCGAGAGACAAGGGGAAACGATGGGACGGAGGATGGCGAGGGACAAATGGCGAAGCCTGGGGCACATTCGTGGAAGGGCCGGAAGACGGGCAGGCAAAAAGAGGGTCTTCTGACTCGGCAGGTCCATCTACCCTGTATTAAGATCAGGAATTTGGGCCATATTGGGTCGTGGGAGGGAATGGCTTGTAAGATACGAGTATTTTACTCAGGCTGGTTTGTGTGTGCTGCCATCTTTTTATTTTGTACGAGTGCTTGCGCGCGTCTACGTTGTGCTTTTATTTTCCCCCGTCCACTATTTATTTTCGTCTTACGTTTCCATTTGTATCGCTTTATGGAATGTCTTATGGTGACCCTTGCCTCATAAATGGGAAGGCATTATTGTATCTGAATGGCATTTCTTCCGATCAATAACACACAGAAATCAACATCACCCATCGAAAACTGCAAGCCGGCTGCGGTAACAGGTAACGAGCAAAATATGTAACCAGGCTAATTAATGTAAACAAGCCATGACAAAGAGAATAGACAACCCAACTATTAGAGATACGCGAATTCGGCTTACTTTTCGCTCACGGCCACCCCAAACTTCCCTGATCGCACAAATTCCATGACCTCAAAGGCCAGCCGCCGCTCCGTCTTCTGGTCAATCACAACACCTCCATGGTCAGCATCGATGCCACCATCCCTGCTGTCTGCGTTATTCTCACCGCCACTGTCTGCAAGGGGCACATGCACTACGAGGACTCCTTCTTGTTCAACGGTGTGCACAGTCGGTCTACTGCCTCCCTTGGCTGCAGAGGGTGGTGGCGAGGCATCGGCATACACCACCAAGTCCGGCCCAGGAGTGCCACGCCACATAGTGGCCATGTATTCCCAGTGATCAACGGTCCAAAGGAGTCGTCAATATCCACAGAAACAGCACACTTATCCGCGACGGCCAGACTGAAGCCAGTTGTGAGGAGAGCCACGGGCAGGAGAGGAGATGGAGGCAAGGGTGGTGGCGTGGAGTGCAGCGATACCGTGGCAGGGACCGCCTCCGAAACACCATCTATCTCGGATAGGGTAGCGACGTGAATCGTTGGTGACAGCGAGGTCGGCGAGCAGTCCGTTGGCTTCGGCGATGTTGATGTCGCTGGTAACGGAGGTGGAGGTCTGCTGGCGTGGGCGAAGCAGGCCTGGCAGACGACCGAGGTACTAGGTGGCTCGTGGCAGAAGTGACATGCTGCATGATGGCACTGGAAGCCTTTTGCACCTGGGAGACAAGAACCATGCATTCAAAGATAGCAGAGACGTCAAAGGCGAGCGAGTCCTGCGCCAGAGACTTCTGAAGTTTGCTTTCACAGCCAGAAGCAACGTTTGAGTGCTTCCCATCAAGGTTCATTGCCGTTCCTGGCAATGACATTGCACACGCCGCTCTGCACAAGCGCCTTCTCGACTGCTCGACCCACAGCCACTCGTAAAGCTGCATTGTGGCCTTCAATGGCAATGATTGGACCGCGTTTAGGGCTCAAGGGCTTGGGCGGGCAAATCCGTCGCAGGACCTCCAAATTTCTTAAGGTGCGAGATGCTCATGATCATCGCCCGGAAAAGCCGCTCGCCTGTGTATCCTTGCTGCCGGCGGCAGTGTGGGCAATCAATGTCGAGGCAGAACATCTGCATATCTTGGATGTGTTGCATGTGCAGTGGAGGCCACGCTCTGGGCCGGTTGTATGCAATGGGGGCTGGCTACTGGGGATGGAGCTGCCTCCTTGACTGTCGACCATGATCGTATCCGTATAGCCTTGGCGGGCAGATTGCAGTACGGAGGCACGCCTGTCATGAGGGGCGGAAGCTCTAGACTCTCGTCGGTGTATCCCGAAGTGGCACGTGGGTTCATCTGGTACAGCATCCGCTCGCGGTTACTTGCGGCGACTTTACCGGGATCCCATTGCTCTGCCGAAAGACGGGGTGATCGGTGTGGGGTCTGTGTTTGGTGCATAGACAGCCCTGCCATGGCTGTCGACGGGTGCGTACATCACCAGAGACAGAGCACCGTCTTGGATAGTAGTAGCCCTGAGCATCATACACAGGCTGAGGAAGCTTGTTAGAGGGAATGCCGTAGCCGCCGGCTCTGTCCATGTGTCCTGATCTCGGCGTAGAAGGGCTCGCCCACAGACGGAGGATTGGCGCATAGCCTCCGGCGGGTTGCCGAACAGGGCAGCGGAGGCGGGCCCATCCACGAAAATGACGACGAGCGGTCCGAGGCCGGAGCCGGGGAAAGGAGGAAGGTTGCTGAATGGGGAAGCTGAGGGGGCAAGGGTGAGTCGTCATAATGGCGAGGGCGATGGGCAGTGTGTACTGGTGATGCTTGCCGGATTCAACGGCCACATTAGGGGGTAGTTGGTCGCATATGATGTGGGAGGACCATATTGCCGTCGGCCTCGTCATGGAATGGCATAGCCAAAGCGCCATCTCGATAGTCAGGCTGGCCATGGTGTTCCGGATACCGAGTGCCGTGATGGCTGCCTGGCGGCAGGGAACGTCTGCCGTGTGCGTCTCTCGAGCTATGCCGCTGTCCGTATGGAGAAGACGAAGACGAAGAAGGCTGCCTCGGTGGCAGGTAGCCCGGACTGGGGAATGGCGCACTATACCGGCCTCGTTCCTTGCCAAAGGCACCAGGAGTTACCGGCTCCGTGCGCCTTGGGCTGCACCAAAGGGCGAGGGCTGCGGGACGGGTGTTCTTGCAGAGCTCGGGATGGGCCGTGCAGAGTTTGGCGGTGCGACATACAAAAGGCCACACCTCTCACAGCGGTCAGAACTGCTCCATTGCCTGGTCCCTTGCTGCCGATGCCGCCCGGCGAGCTCGATTCCCCTCCATTTGCCTTTCTTGCCCGCTTGGGCTGGTACCTGTAGTTTGGGTACATCTCGCGGTGAAGTCTCTTTTCCTTTTCGGCCAATTTTGTTCCATGGAATCTTTTCCTCGTCGGACATCGACCTCCACCTCTTGCCAATGATCTTGGAGATGATTGGGTTTGCGATGCCCGGGTGTTCCGCTAGCACATCGGCGTGCGTCTGCTGGCGGTAGAGCATGAAGACATTTCGAGGCCGCGGGATCTTTTTCGGGCGCAGACAAACGCATCTCGAATAGTTGGGGAGAGAAGACTTGGGGCCACTGGTGCTGACGACGTTCGCTCGCTCGTTCTCGGCATCGTCGTCAACACTGCTATAACGAGTCGACCTGACAGTCGGCATAGTCCTCCTCAATGTCCGAGTCTGGCGTATAGAGCCGTTTCTGGCCCCGCTGTGAGGTGGCGCTGCCAGGCGACGTGCTGCAATCGTCGTTTGCGTGGTGGACATCACCGTCCTCGTCTTGGCTTCTTTTATCGTTGGAATGCTGGCTGCGAGAGCTGTGAATGAAATCGCTCGGCGGCAGCGGAGGCAAGACCAATGGTGATGGCCGGTGGTTCAATGCCCGGGTGCTCGTAGCTGGAGATGCATTTGTCCGAGCGTCTGGCGAAAAGCCACGACGACTGAACGCGTCATTTTGCAGACGAGGAGACTCGGACGCGCTGGCTCGGCCGTCTGGCTGGGGCATTTGCCTCTTTGCCAATGTCTTTGTCGGACTTGAGAGTCATGGTAGCAAAGAAAGCTTCCAAGAACAGAGAATTGGCGAGGGTGGAGGGAAGATGGAATAGGGAAGAAGATAAAATTCAACGAAAGACAATTTGGCCAAAAAGGATACACGACAGACCGTCTGCACCTAATTATGCCTTTGAATGGTACAGAAAATGTGAAGGGGGGAAGGAAGTGAAGGATCAAAGTCGAAAAGAGATGAAGAGGTGTAAGGTGGAAGTTCAGAGGGGATGCGCCCAAGGAGAAGAGCAGGTCGTTTAACAACAAAGAGATGATATAGGAGGAGAAAAACAAACAAGTTGTCGTTAAGCAAGGGATAGCGGGAAGGATTGTGAAAGAGAAACGGCACAACAAGCAGATATAAATAAAAGGACGAAAAGTTCAAAGATTGTCTTGTCCCCTTGCCAAAGAATCTGTTTGCGGAGGTGAGAGGGACGGTGAGAGGGACGGTGAGAGGGACGGTGAGAGGGACGGTGAGAGGGACGGTGAGAGGACTGGATAGAGGACTGGATAGAGGACTGGATACATATATAGACAATGAGGATGGTGGCGGGAGAAGGGGGCCAAAAACGGGGGGCATAAGGAATGAAAGAAAAGGGGCCCAAAACGGAATACACTATTTAATCAAAACAAAGAAAAGACGTCAGGAGTAATGAAGAACAGCCAGGCCGGTAGATTCGGGGTGGTTACGATTGAAGCCGCCAAATGTAAACAGATCCAAGAAACTCTAGAAGGCAGCCAGTATGAGATAGTGGTGGAAGGCAAAGTGAGAAAGGGGCAAAGGTGAGAGAGGCCAAACAAGCAGTAAATTTTGAATAGAGTGCCACCTTAGACAAAAAGAAAAGGACAAAGTCAGTCAGGTACGCGGTCACAGGTCTTACGCGGAACCAAACGGAGAAGACGTTTGGGTTACGCTGTTGCGTGTTTGAACCGACAGCACCATAGAAAATAAGAAGAGCGATGAAGGGGACAAAGAAACTCAATATCCCTCAGGCTTCTCAGTCTTGAATTGCTGGCAAATGCAGGGTATAGTGGATAGCGAGAGAGCGAGAGAGCGAGAGAGCGAGAGTGAGAAGTGACAAAAATATGTGATAAGTGGGAAAGCCAGTGCCAACATGCAGCTGCTCGACGGTAGGAAAGAGTAGAGAGACGAAGCATGGACAAGGGCACGAAGAGGTGCAGACAATATCCAGACTAAGGCTGCAGCTCGGATACGTTGGCTGATCATTGCCCTGAAGAAGGCATAAAGAGGCAGCAGACGACAGGCACTTGGATGGCCCCGTGTCAGCAATAATTGCTGAAGCTGGAACCGTTACCGCAGCGCACGGCGCATTAGCCAGGACAGGACGAGGAAAGGGAGGGGCTGAAGAAGACGCGTACGAAAGCCGGCGATGAAAGACATGCGGCTGTTGGTAGATTGCCGTTGTCAGGCTATGCCAGAAACAGGAGTGCAACAGACTGGATGGTCCAACGAAACTCGTGAGCGTGCAGAGAGACACAAGAGCTAGATAATTCCAGCCCATCGAGACCGGGAGTGGAATATAAGACAGGGGTTAGCAGAAGTCACATTGGCAACCCGAGAAGAAGAGAGGCCCTGTTGTACACGAAACGAGGTGGATAAACAGTGTGAGGCCCTGCAGCTCAAGCCGCCAATGTGACATCAAAACACATGTACATAGATTTTGAAAGTACCAGATGTGAAGAGCTGCCTTGTGGCGTGAAGCCGAATGTGAATAAAGGAGAGAAAAGAAAGGAGAAGAAAAAACAAGGACCGTCCGGCAGCACTTCCAGGAGTATAGAAATAGGAAAGGTGCATACGGAAGACAGACGATCCGATGAGAAATGGCCAAAGAGGCTTAGAGACAGGGAAAGCAAATCATGGAAGCAAAATGAGAAATGCAAGGAGAGGGAGGGGTAGAAGGGGGGAGGGGAGGGTGAGAGAAAAAGCTGCAGCTGCCCACCGTGGGATAGAACGAGAAGTGAAAAGTGTGCAAGGCAGGAGCTATCGATGTAAAGGTAAATGGAGGAAAGAGCTCTCCTCTTTCTGGAATCTCGTACGTTCCTGCCCTTCAACGGCCCTTCCTTCTACTTGGATAATAGCTGGTGTTAACTCTTGTTTTCGAAGGGCGTGAATTTCAACCAGCTTCACGAGTATACGTTTCGAAGGTACTCGGCCGTTTCCATTGAGCGTGTCGTGCCACGGCCGACATCTTGCACACATTTCGCAGTTTGGAAGAGGACGACGAGCAATGCATTCTTGCTACTTCCACCGCTCTTGCCCCTGTTGCCTGAATTTCTCCCCACGCCTTCCTCGCTAGCTTCCCTTGTTTGGCCCGGCGCTCCTACCTTTTCCGGACACAAAATAAATAATCTGAGATGGAAAAGATGGAAGGTGGGGAGAGAACCAACAGAAGTGTTGCTAACGAAGGCAGGCACGATTGGCCATCTAAGCATGCAGAGGAGAAGAAAAAGAAAAGAAAGTGTAAAGAGCGCCTCCACAAGGCAAGATATCATCCTGCAAGTTGGACCCTGGTAACATCCTTCTGTGGTTTGTGTCTTCCCTGCCTCTCACAAGCAGCTGCTCTTTTCCTTTGTTTTGTTGGCCTTGCCCTTGTGTCCCTTGCCTCCTTCCTGGTTTACAGAGACAATCGGACCACGACGGAATAACGCGCCCAACAAAACTCGCCGTCCTATTGTGTCAGAAGGAAGAAGGGGCTACAAAGAGGAAGGAGCACAACAAGCGTCCAGCCGGAAAAAAACGATCCGGAAAGCTGCAAGCGCTAAACAGCAGCAACAACGGGCGGTTGGTCCCAATGCGGCCTGGCCTCTTAGCACTGGCTGTTGCAACCGTTCTATTTCTTGAATCTTCCTCTCTCCCTGGTTTTTTTTTTCTTTTGTTTGCGGCAAACCCTGGCTCTGATCCTATTCTTATTTCACAGAGAAAGCCAATGTCACTCTGGCCAACTCTCTACAACGGCTCGCGCTTGTTTGAAAAGGCCCGCAGAATGCTTTTCTTTCTTGTGGTAATCCGACGTATTTTGGAGTAATACTTTGGGGTATTTTTGGTGTAGACCCTCTTTGTATGCAACACGATAAGAGGAGAAACATGTCAGTGGAGAGAAAAATACGGGGGCAGAGGGAGCCTAAAGCCTAGCTGCTGCTGGCCTGTACGTTAATCCAACGTCTCGACCATCCCCCTGCTCGGATTTCAAAACACGCTTTTCTGAACTCAGAAGTCTATTCCGACAGAGTCATCATGTGCGGCTTAGTGTACCTCTGCTGTTTCTTTTTCAGTACTCAGTATGTTTATCTCAAACGGTTGTCACACCAAGGCATCGCGGCTCACCTATCCATCTCCCAAAGCCCTTCTCAGGGAGCGGCATCATCAGGATACTTGCAACGGTCCACATTGTCCACATTACCTCAGCCCATCTTGGTTTATCTTTATCCCACTGGGAGCTTCTGGGTGCACCACTGACACCTGGGCATTGCTGCGCCTAACCCTTTGCATTGTTGTACATGTACATCGCTTGTCGCCAAATACCCTCCACACCTCACTGTTGGGCTTGGCGTAGAACATGGGCCGTAAACAAATATGTTCCATTTCCTATTCTTCCATTCATCAAACATTGACCTTGTGCGGAGCCTATGTTCTAGGCCCAGAGTCCGCATTAGCCTTGCACGAGGTGTCCCCGTTTCCGCAGCTGCATCTCAGCCAAGCAATGCTTTGACTATGTCCGTCTTGTGTCTGTACTCTCTTGGTTTCTGGACACAGAAGTGTTTTTTTTTGCTACAGGTTCGCCGATGCATCAGTATTCCCGTCATCTCTTTTTGCTATGTCCCTTGGTTGCACAGCTCTTTGCTCGCATACCGCATGCCGCGTTTGCCGCTTTCGTTGTGCAAACCCGGGCGGCAAAAGGTACCATGGAGTGCAACATGCATGTATATGTACATGCAAACACTTCATGGGTTCCGGCGTACGGAGCACAAGGTGCCAATCTGGCAACCTGCCAACCTTCCAGACCAACCAAGAACGCAAGGCGCGGTAAGGTGGCACAACCGGAGAACAAACAAGCAAGCGCCAAACGAGAGACCGAGGAATGCTTTCAGCCGAATAAAGGGAGGATGACCGATTGTTGATGCACATCAAGCAGGGGAAAGGCACATCCGGCTACCTTCCATCAGAGTGGCAGATAGCAGGCGGTGCCAGGTAGAGGGTACATCAGTGAAACATAAAATCAAAGAACCAACGGGCACGTCACACAGACAATGGCAAGGCGGAACAAGCTCCGCTCTTTGTGTGCCCCGTGCTGCCACGTATTAGTACAATTCTACTTTGTGCAGAGTCCTCCACACCGAAGTCTGCCTCTTGGCTGCTCTTGTCTTGTTGTTCAAGAGAAAAAATAACAAGGACTGCTTCCTACGACAAAACTCATCAGACAAAGTGGGCAATGCCGGCTGATGATGGAATGTCGCTCTGGTAGCTTTGGGTTAGGACAGGGTTCAGCCTCAATTCAGGAGTCACGATCTTACATTCTATTGCCAAACTACTAAAAGCCAAGAACTGTTTATGGCCTGTGATCGTCGTCTTCCAAGATATTTCCTTCTCTCTTTTTGGTGTGTTACTTTCCTTTCTGTCTCTTTTCTTTTCACCCGTACGTCTTCAACTTGCTGGCGGATCCTGGAGGACAATGTTTAAAATAAAGCCAGCAGGATGCCGTTTAATATTACCATTGCCTTCAAATCACAACCTGCGATGCACAACGTGCAGGGTGCAGGTGCATGAGACAGAAGTCAGCAGGCAGCCAGCGCCTGCAGTGGCCAAGTGTTCCTCTGCTCGCCTGTTGTAGTCTTTGTTTCGGCCGGCGCCAATCATCTGTGCATGTACAGAGTACGACGTACCTGTACGTCTAGCCTTGTTGTTTGATCGCCATTCAGCCCGGAGATGTGCAACATAATGCTGCGGGCACTGACATGGCACACCTTGCCCCCCCTTGCTTCCACAATGCTTCACACCCCCTTCTTGTCATGTCATGTAATACTCAGAAATTCAAGTTCTCGCTCGCCTATTACTCTCTCCTCCTTTTCATTGTTGGTTCTTTTTGGGCTCTGTCAAGCGCCCGCACTCTTTGATCCCCTATGGAATTGTCTACACCCTTTCTTTACACATCAACTAGGCTGTCAGACAGCCTGCATATAACGTAATTGTCTGAACGCAGATACACATAAACACAGCTGAGTGACCAACAGAAGCCAACAGAAGCCTCTGTGGGTGGCAGAACGGGGGCAACAAAGAGGACGATTGTGAAAATACAAGGGGAACGGAGGTGAGCGAGAGCAGCAGAGGGGAAATAAGTCCACATCCTTCCCAGAAACACGAATGCATTGTCTTTGTTTGTGCCGTCTTCTGCACCTACATGCTGCACTTTCTTTTGTTCTCATCCTGCACTGCAACCCTGCCAACCGGACACCTACCTTTTGTTTTCCTGTTCCATCTGTCCCCTTTCCATTCTATTTTACACCTTTTCTTTTCTTCCCAAGGAGTATGGGGTCAGGTGGCCAAATAATGTGGGCATGCCGTTCCTTTTTTTCGACTTGTATGGTATTTCTTCATCGGCCTTCCTTCACTCGAGGGAGAAAACGAAAAATGGAGACAGGCGTTGCCAAAACGTCCTCCCAGTTTGTGCCTTTTACCTTTGTGCTAGTACGATGTAATACATGTACGCACTCCTCCTCAGACAGGATCCGGGCCCCTGTCGGTTTGATTCGTCGGGGAGCAATTCCAGCGTGCCATCCATTCACAGAAAGTGTGGGTGAGTGGGTGCAACGCCTGCATGCATATGCGTGCATGTGTTTTTGAGGCAATAAAGAAATTGAAAAAAGATGAGTATCTTACATAGGTAATAAGAGGGGCGGGCACCAGCACAGAAGAGAGGTGGTTGCAGTGCTTTCTTTTGCGCCTGCAGAGAAAAGAAATATAAATTTTTTTCATTGGATACAGCGAATGGAGGTCACTCTGCAGGGGTTTCAAGTGGTACAGGCTATCAACAAGAAGAGGAGTAGCCAGCATTCGCTACCAGCATCCAGCTTGACGGGCTTGCTGCCATGATAACCCAGAGGACGCCTTTCTGACTCATTTCGGACCAGCCTCTCCTTTTATTCGACTCTTTTGCTAACACGCTTCGGCCACAAACAGACACAGACGGCGTCCTATATTTTCTACAGTACATCTTCCTTTTCATCCCCCCACGCCTGCATATTATTTGGAGGCATAACGGCAGTACCTCACCCAGGAAAAGGAGTGGCAAAAAAAGGGGGAGGAATGTTTCAACAGAGCTAGTGTAAACTTTTCATGCATGCACTGTGAGGCTGAAAAGAGGGGAGGGGAGGGCAGGGGAGGCAAGAAGGCAAGAAGGCCAAGTTCTTGAGGACTGTCATATATTCCCGGATAAGACGGCCAAAATAACGCCTTGGCGTTGTTGACATAGCTGAGAGGCCTAGAAGGCACGAAAGTATTACAACTCCGAAATAAAAATGAAGAAACAAATCTCAAAATGAAGGAGGAAGACCTTTTTTTTCTAAAGGGGCATCACGGAAGACAGAAGGGGAGAGAAAGCTAGTTTGTGTCTCACATTAAGATGACTACCAGAGTCTGATCTGAAAGTATCCAAGAAATACCCTTGCCACGACAGACGTGGCAAACTCACGACCACGATACCACGCGTGCCAAGCCTCCAGTTCATAAAATTAATTGGGAAACAACCAGAAAAAAAATCAAAGAAACAGCAAGAATAACTAGGAATAAATTGAAACACCAACCATGGGAGATAGCAAGAGGTCGTGGGAGGGTCAATACGGCAAGGTGCATGACATCCTTTCAAATTTCGTCGAAGACGCTGTGAAAGGATTCGTGCATTAATTCGAGTGGGAAACCAAAACTTTCAAAGAACACGCACATTACGTCCTGGCCAATGTTAAATCTCGCTGTATGAAATATGATGCAACCGGCCTGCTGTACAGAGGGCTGGATATGGAGATAGAATGCTCGTGCCGTGTAGCTCACAAACAAACGGACGTTAGTCGGAGCATAAATTACTCCAGGGTTCTGAAGGAGTGAAATATTCAGTATTCATTGCCACAAAAAAAGTAGCTGAGGTCATGTACGTGTGTATGCGTCTGCCTGTCACTCTCCTGGCCCATGAAGCATTGCCTGCTTCAGTCTTTCTCTTCTGCGTTTCTCCTCTCACAATTCTGCCAGCTGCATCCTGGTATCGGGGCATAACCTCCTTATCATAGGGCGTTTTTAGTAAATAAAGCGGTGCATTTCGTGTACAGAAATGACGAGTCCTTATTACAGTGCCACACAATTTCTCTCCTTTATCTTCTTCTCTTCTTTTGCTGGTCCTTTCCGGGCCAGCTCGAGCGTATGGTTCGGCCTTGCTCGTTCCTTTTCCTGCCGGGTTTGTGCCCACTTCTTAAAAATTCGGTTTTTCATCACCCTTCATGGGGCCAAATGTTTGAGATCTGCCGAAGCGCTTCTCGTGCTGTCCATATTTACGTTTTATTTTCTTTTATTTGCTTCTCGTATGGTCCGTTGGACAGCCTCATGCCCACTCGAAATAAGATGGAAAGAAAGAGCCACCCTTTCTCTCTTGCCCAGGGTACTTCTCAGCGCCTTGCTCGGTGTTCCAAATAAATTGGCATCAGCTGAGGTGCTGGAAATGAAATATTGGCTGCCTTTGACTTGTCATCTATGATAGAAATAGCAGAGGGGTTGAAAAGGTGATAGGGTCGGGGGTCAGGGGAGTCCTGGAAGATGAGAAGACAGAAGAAATATTTCTTTCATTACCAAAAATCCTTTCCTGTCCAAAACAGCGATGCTCGGGCCTGTGTTGCTTGTATGGATTTGTTTTAGGTACTAATTTCCTTTGAACAACAACAGAATTAATATAAAATGCAAAATGGAACGGGGCAAAAAAAGAAAAGAAAAAAAGTAAAGTAAAATCTGATAGTATCCCGTGGCCTCCCTAGGTAACCGTTCGCCGATTTTCGCCCATCCGCGCCGCTCGGCCCATTTTCAGCAAAGGCTGCTCACATCTGTCGCTACCTCATCTTACACGCTCAGCAACTCCACATGAATTTCGCCGTCTTCGTCTTTCCGGTTCATCCCGGTCCTCGCTTCACACATTGCACCAGCTTTTATGATATGAAGCGCTTGGCGGCCTCGCCCGACAGCAGCTGCGCACTCCGGCCAGCATCCAAGAAAAGCTCCTCGCACTCCGCGACGTCCTTGACGTCAATCTCTTTGCGGCCGTTTACCCGAGCCAGGATACTATGCTTGTTAGAAGTGATTACACAAGACGAAATATGATGGCCCTTTTTTAAAAAGAAAAGATAGCAATGATAAGAAAAATGGGGCTTACCTGGCCGGGCAAGAAGCTGCAGGCAGTACCGCAGGCTGATGCGGACGCCCTCCTCAGCAATCTTATCAATGGCAGCGTCCGTGATGGGCGTGCCCTCAGTGGTGGCGCGGATGCGCACAATGCGCTTGATCTCGTCGGCGTCATAGGCGTGGGTGGGGATAATGAGCAGGCGGTCGAGGAAATCGGGCGGGATGCCGTGAGCGGCAACGAGGTCATCGGTGCCGCGAATCGTCGTCATGCCGCGGTTCGACGCCAGCACGACAATCGGGGCAATTGGCGACTCAAGGCGCGGTTGAGGTAGGTGAAGCACTCGACGTCGAGCATGTGGGCCTCGTCGATAAACAGCACGCCGGGCACGAGCTCGGCGACGCCCTGATCAATGTACATGCTGACGACCTTGTTGATCTCGCCGCGCAGCTTGTCGGTGATCTCGGTCATGCGCGGCTTCATGAGCTGGCCCATCATGGACATGATGTCCTGGCCGCCCTGGGGCCGGGCGTTGGCCATGTCGAGATCGTGCAGCGTCACGTCCTGCACAATCTCCTTCTTCTTGTGGACCTCGCCCTTGGGGATGGGCACGTACTCCTCGGCCTCGAGGTCGAACTCGGTGGCGTAGGCATCCGAACGGCCCACGCGCTTACAGGCGCCCGTGTTGGCCTCAATGTAGATAACGTCGCCCACGGTGACGCGCTCCTTCTGGATAGCCTCGTAGATGCTGGGGTCCAGCCGCAGCTTCTTCTGGCCCTTGGCGCTCTTGAGGCCGATCAGCAGCGTGCTAATGGTCTTGCCATAGCCGCCCAGCGGGTTCTCCGCCTCCTCGGGCGTCAGCTCCGTCACCTCGCCCTCGTAGACCTCCTTTGTCTCGCGGACCTTGAGTCCGATGGCGCGCCGGAAGTTCTCCATCAGCATCTCCGTCTTCTTGACCTCGGTCGAGTAGATCTCGCTACCGACGATCGGGCAGAAGGGGATCTTGGACCCCAGCTCTTGGCTGATGGCCAGGGCCAAAGCTGTCTTGCCCGTGCCGGGGCCGCCGGCTAGCATCACGCCGCGGCCGGCCATTCTGTGCGTGCGAATTAGGTCGACAACAACGCCGCATGCCTGGACAGAAATGCAAGTTGGTGGTTAGTAAGTGAACCAGCTGGACAGCCTCGTCGTCCTCCGTTCCGGTTGTCCCTTACCTCTCGTGCTACTGCCTGGCCAACAAAGCCCGAGGCTTGCCGCTCTGCCGTGCCATCGCTCTTGAGGCCGAGGCCCTTGATGTGCGTGTGTGAGGACGTGCGGTGGTCCCGGCTGCTGTTCTTGACCTCGCTGATCTGCACCATGTTGGGTGGTTTGGGGTGCGAGGGTAGCCGCGCGACGTCGAAACGAAACAAGAAATGGAAGGTCTGTCGTCGAGGAAGAGAGCACAAGGGAGCTGGTCGCAGGGCGCTGCCGGGAGGGAAAAGGCTCAAAATAAAGTTGCCGGGTAATGCAAATGCAGATAGTCGATGCGCATGCAGAAAATTGGATGGATGCTACTGCGGGTTGCGGAGCGAGAGAGATGCAGTTGTGGGAGCTGGGCGCGACGTGAGGGCAAAACGAAAAAAACGGGCCTCGTCTCTTTGGCAGGGAGGTGGCGTCGCGCCTGCCGAATCTTTACTGAACGCGACCGTTATCGATAACAAGCTAAAAGCTTCCCAGAGTGGTCACGTGTTATTATATAATCATATCAATACTCGGATGCTCGCCCCTTCACTTCATGATGCACTCGCATGAAAAGAAGTTTTATGGTGCCCTTTTTTTAACCATTTCAGTAAGGAGATTATTTGCTATTTTTGTCTCCATTTATCTTCTATTGGAACTTTGAAAACAATATGCCATGTTGTGGTATCATGAGGGTTGTCCCTCTCGTCTCAAGATCAATTGCTAGGCTCGATGAGGTCGTCGATGTCACTCTCCTCTTCGGCACCTAGCATGGGGGCTGCCTCTTCTTGTATCCCTCTCGCATCGACGATGCAAATCTCGATATCGGCCCCAGTCGTCGTCGTTGCAGTCGACAGCGCCGCCATCTCTGTCGGGCCGCTGCCCTTGTCTATCGACGGCTTCTTGGACAGGGCCACCCACAGCGCGCTACCAATGATGAGACCGCACCCGACAAGGCTTGTCGGGCCCATCTCGTGCCAAACACAAAGCGGTCAAAGCCGGCAGCAAACAGCATCTGCGTGTAGACCATGGCAGCAGCGCGGTTGGAGCGCTCGAGGCCGAGGCCCTTGGTGGCCAGAAACTGCGTGACAAAGCCGCAGGTGCAGATGATCAGCAGCAGAATCCACTGCCGGAACGAATGGGGCAAGGCAAAGCGCAGGGCGGGCTGCCCAAAGTGGAGCATTGGCGCAAAGGTCAGCACGGTGCCGGACACGATGACGCACCATGTCGAAAAGTAGTTGACCGAAATCAGCGGGTGGGCACGCGTGCCGATGGCGCGGATGGTGGTGAAGGCACAAGAGCCGCCGAGGACGCCAAGCAGGGCAACGGCAATGGCCAGAAAGCGTTGGAGCGAGGGGACGTGGCCAGAGTCGGCCGGCGCAAGCTCGAGTATGCCCAGGGTGCTGTTGAGAGTATCACGAATGGCGACCATGGTAGCGTTGAGTGCATCACTGTCATTGCCTGCATCGGTTTCTGGAGACGACGACGACGACGAGAATAGCGATAGTGGCCGTGTGATCAGGACAATGCCAAGGAGGGCAACGACCGAGGCAATCTGCTCCTTGCGGGTAAAGGGCTCTTTCAGTGTGATATAGCAGATGTAGCCCGATACGCTGGGCACCAAGAATGTGAAAACGGTCGCCTCGGCCAGCGGGAGGTACATCATGGAGTACCACATGCCAAAGATGCCAAAGAAGCCCGTGAGGCCACGCAGAGCCAGCAGCCCGCGAACACCGGGCGGGCCAAGGGGGAAGTGTGGCACACGGTAGTGGTGCATGTACAAGCAGCTGGCCAACGTGGTCAGCGACCATGCGGATAAAGAGCAGCTGGATGGGATGCAGGCCGTGTTCGCCCTCGAGCTCGAGTAGGCGGGCAAACAGGTTCATGAGGGCGCCAAAGAACTGAGCGCCAAAGACGAGCAGCACAGCCTTGTTGCGGGCCCAAATGCGGGCCATAACGGAACGGAGGCCGGAGGTTCCAACGTTCCCGGCGCAGACGGCGAATAAGGCCGCAACAGCCTCGAACCTGTAGCCGGCCCATATCCGGCATCCGACATGGAGCCGATGGACAGGCGGTGGAAAGCATCGTCCGGCAAGCCGAGATGGTTGCCCAGTCCGTTGTCATTTCGGAAAGCGGGTGGGGATGTGACGGGGCCGGGGACACGGTCTTGCGGCGGTACCGTGCAATCTCTTCGGCATCGGCGGTCTGGTCATACGGTGACGGTGGCCGGTTGAGGATAGTTTGGGACACAGACCGGTCGAACGTAGACGCCAGCTCGTCGGTGTGATGGTCAAACTGCGTTTTTTGCGCTCGGCGTCTGGGGGATTTGGAGGTAAGGAGCCATGGCTGTGTCCTTGGTGGCCTGGCCCTTGTTTTCTGTTTATTGGCAAGGGGACGGGTTTCTTGTTGTCATTGTATGTGACTTGGGAAGCTGCTGCGATGGTAAAATATCTTTATGTAGTCGAAGAGCAATAAGGTTCCTGTGCAAAGTTGGACGATGACGAGGATGTGATTGGACAAGGTTCGAGGTTCACGTTGCAGTGTGTCGTGTTGGGCCCAAACAAACAAAACGCGGAAGATGCACTGGGGGGCGGAATAGAGACGACAGGAGCGAGGACTCTATTAACAGCGCGTGAGATGGAGAGGAACAATGAATGGATACCGGGTGCAAGCGAATGCAAGATCAAGAGATGGGAGGGTCCGAGAAAAAAGAACGGAAAACTGGACAGCCTCGAGATGGGGAGTAGATGCCCTTTTTCAAGGAACAAGACGAAAAACAAAATAAAAGTTAAGAGCTGATGCAAATAAAGCCCTCTCTACATACTTTTCTTGTCTTGTTTCCCTTGTCCACCCCTAGTCGACGCAACAAACATCACACTTGCGCTACTGCCCAAGAGTGCCTAAATCCTGCAAAAACGACGGCGTACACGGCGTCCTCACCAGTGGTTTTATCGGTCAAGAAACGGCGCTACGAGTACTACTTTGTACGGTGGGAAGAAGAAGAAGAAGAAGCGGGTGCAAAAAAAGGCTGGGGGAGGGCCGACAAGCTTTTCCTGTCGTCTGGGGCGGGTCCAGGCATTTTGTGGGCCGGACACTGGCTGGCTTCGGGCTCTTGCAGCAAGAGCGGTGAACGGGTGGGTCCTGCCTGTCAGTGTCTTCATGTAAGTGGCCAATAGGCCCCTCACCGGCTGCGGAAGTCGGCGTCCGGACCGGCCGCTGAACTCGAGGAAGGAGGGGAACGTGGCGAGCGTGGGAAGGAGCCAACCACAGCGTTGTGATTTTGCTGCCTCATGACCAAAATGCAGCAATTTAGGCAGGGGGTTGCTTTGAGTTCGCCCTGTTCTGGTCACATTTCACGGCGTCAACATTGCTTATTTTTGTTTTCTTCTCTCTTGTTTCAACGCCACATTAGATGTCGTTGGTCCCTAACCCGGGCGGTTCTGAAGGCGACAATGATGTCGGCAGCGCTGCCTTCTGTTTTCTGCCCAGCTGCAGTATTTACCAGCAATATATTCCGTACTGGACAAAGAAGCAAAAAGGCAAAACGAAATACAATTCCAAGTGGCTGTTGCTCATACCCGACGTGTTGGAAAACGCGACCGTTGATGCCTGCAGGGTCACCGACGCCGCTCCGATCATGGCTTCTCGCAGTAGCTAGACCGAAGTTACAGGGCAATCAGAATGTAAGTGCACCCGGTATCGCTGGGATCGTCGCTCTTTCCCAGCCCGACGGACCAGGACAGAACAAGATTCGGAACTGCCAAAAAGGCCCTCATCAATTCATCAATGAGTCCCGTACGGACATGCAATTGATATACGTGTATACCAAGATATTAGTCTCTGTTTTCTGCCCAGCTGCACACACATAAATATCTTTACCCATACTTCTTGATCAGCTTCTCCATGATACCCATGGCTCCGCTTCGGTATCCACCTCCAAACATGGCAAAGTGGTTCAGATGATGATATCTGCAAAGGCGCGTCAGTGTCAGTAAACAAGTCGAGGTACAACCTTATAATCTTGAAACAGGACAATTTCACTTACAATTCGTACAGCGCAACACGGTCTTCCCACTCGTCGACAGGCTCGTCCTTGGCACCAGTGCCGTGTACTCGCGGTAGAAACTTGGTGAGAACCCGCCAAACATGCGCATAATGCCCATCTCGTACTCGGAATGTCCATAAACACTGGACGGGTCGTAGACAACCGCCTCGGTGCCGTTGCTGCTCGCCTCTGTGCCAGTGGCAGTGGTAGTGGCTGCAACAATGCGCCCTCGCCCGTGGTTGCCACTCCAGAGGTCGCCGTGAATGACCGCCGGCCGGATGGCACCGCCGCCGCGCTGACGGCTTTTGTTGGAGGTGGTCGTCGCCCAGAAGACGGGGCACGACCTTGCTGGCGGTGCGCTCCACGGCGTCTGTCAACCGGCTGTCCTGGCCATTGTTCTTGATGCAGGCGGCCAGGATATGGCGCAGGCGGTTGTCGGCATAAAACTCGGCCCACGACGCCTTCCAGGAATTGTCCTGCTCCGTCGAGCGCAGCACGTCGTGACAGGGAAGCCAAACGGCTTTCTGGGTCCGGTGCTGCAGCCGTCATGTCGCGGGTGTGCAACTCGGCCAGCTTGGCCGCGAGAGACCGACCGGACGAGGTGCCTGCGCAACTGCTGCTGGTGCTGCTGCTACTGTCACGGCCCAGCTCGAGAAAATCGGTTGCAAGAAAATATGTGTCCTTCCGGTCTTGCATGGCGCCATGGGCGTGGGCGCGCGGGCAAAAATTGGCAACGGCGTCGGCAATGGCGTTGAGGGAGGTGAATTCGCCACGGAACATGGTGGCGGCATCGGCACCGGTGCCTGTCTTGACGAAGAACTGCACCTGCGTCGTTTCTTCCGCGTCGAGTTCGAGTCCAAGTCCAAGCCGGAGTCGGGGCTGTCCTTCTTTTTCTTTTTCTTCTCGCCGATGAGCTTGTAGGTCGACGCAAAGCCGGAGCCGCCGTGGGACTTGATGGTGGCTGTCGCTGGATCGAGACTGAGCGCGGCCACAAGGGCCGGATCAACATGCATCGTTCCGTGTCGAGGGCCAGCGGTATTTAAAAGTATTTAAAACTGGTCCCGGCAGGCGTGTCGGGATCCCAAATGCACATAAACGTTGCGCGTTGACAAGGTGCTTCTCATTCAAGTTGCTCCAAATGGCGATGACGAAGAGTGGGCAGAGCCTGCAGGTACTTGGGTGTGCTCAGTCATCAAGAGTTCAGTCGTGATCTACGCACTACAGCGTCTTTGCATGGCAGTCTCTCCCACAGCGAGCTTCAGCGGAAAAAAAGCAGCAAAAAAAGGCCATGCATCTCGTACTCTAATGTAATCACGAAGCTCGTTAAAAGCGAAAAAAAGGACTACTAAAAAGAAACGTCATGTCGCAAAACAGTCAAACGTAAACTTGTCAAACGTAAACTAACACGTACAAAGGAAGGGGAGCAAAACCAAAGAAGCACAATTTCATGATGTCATGCGACTGTCGTATCATCAGGAGCGAGCAGCAGACTGTTGGGTGATCTCAACCCGAAAATGGGTCTGCCCCTCGCTCGATAATAACTCTTTACAAGGTATTACGGAGTACAGAGCACGAAAATCTCCTGCAACAGCCTCGTCCTTTGTCGCCACTGCAAAAGCGACTGCTTGCCCTTCGGATTTGGCTCGGGAAGGACCGGCGTCGAGCTTTTCTCAGAGCCTCGCAGCCAATGTGGCACTTTCGCGCCCAAGCGTTTGTATCGAAATGTATATGATGGTCATAGTCTATTAATAAAATGCTTATGCTGAAAGAAGATGAAAATACGGACTACATGAAATGGCAGCCCAAAGTTGTCTTCCGACAGGTTTCACTCTCCGAGCTTCCGCCGACGAGCCTCGACTGTTGGGTAGTCTTTCTTTCTCCTTTCTTCTTTCTCCTTTCTTTCTTCCTTCTTTTTTGGGCGTATGTTGTTTAGTTTGTCCGTAATCCATAAATACATTAGTTTGCTTTCAGCATAGCCCGTGAAACGCCTTGCCGAGCATATCCGAGTGACAGAAGGGAAAGAGTCGATAATGAAAAGAATAAAATAAAAGGATAAAAAAAGATGCCGAGCAAAAGAGGGTCATAAGAAAGGCAGTCCGTTGCATCGCGTGATAACAAGGCCCAAACGTGCAAACAACGAAAAAGAAGCATATTTGTACAGTGCGAGACGCAAATTGGACAGTCAAAGGAGAGTCATTTGGTCTGTTGCACTTTTGCCTGTTTGACTTTGAATTTCGTCCACTTGGGGGCTGGCCTTCGGCGTTGCTCTTGCTCGATGTAGCTGAAAATGGTGACATGACCAGTCTCAAAAGAACGTGGATGTCGTCGTCGTCGTCGGCTTGCCATGTTGCGTTGCCAAGGCGAGGAGTATCAAGTGCTGGTGGAAAACAATGGAAGGAAAGTCGAATAAAGTCGAAATACCAAAATGCTGAAATGCTGCAAACGCTGGGGAATCTATATTTTGACGCTTGAAAAGTGTTTGTTCGCAGTCGATGATCTGTCGTCGTCGGTGGCGATTGTTTTGTTTTTTTGGTTAAAATTTGAAGCTCTCACATAGCCGAGAAAGCTAGTAGTCGCCGCCATAGACGGAGCTTGCGGCCGACACCGTCGACACCGCCTGCTTCAACGGCCGCATGTCCGATGCCACGCTCTCTTTGCTCGAGTTGGCCCGCGTGAGGAACTGCAGTGGTGATTTCTTTTCCTTGGGGCCTTGGGAGCCTTGGGCGGTGCGAGCGTGTGCGAGCCGCACTCCCAGCAGGCATTGCAGGGGCACATGGCGCCCCTCGAGCTGGCGGCCGCCCTGGAGCTGGCTCGGGTGAGGACTGGCAATCACGAGGCTGCGGGCCAGAAGCTCTTGGAGGAAGAGGTGGAGGAGGAGGATGGTGGAGACATTGTGATGTGGTGATGTGGTGATGTGGTGAAGATGTGAGATAAGTTGGAAGAGTAGACAAAGACTCGAGTAGAAACTGAGAAGACGAGAAGAAGGAAGGACTGGAGGTTCGACGAATGGAGAGGATAGGCTGGTATATTTGTATCTTATGTTTGGAGACAGCAAGACAGAAAAAGAAAGACAGTCAACATCGAGGAGGGTGGGCCAGGCCGAGCACTTATACTCTGGGATATCATTTTACGAGCCGCGAGGAAACGACTAACTAACGAGCAACAAGACTACACACTATGGAGGCGAGGTTACTCGAAATTCCCAGAGTACAAAGTAATACTTCTGAAAGCCGAAAGGGCTGGTGTAAGTCGAGAGGCAGAGGCCAAACAGCGAGCCAGAGACCGAAGCGAGCCCAGAACCCTCAAAGACCCGAGCCGAGCGTGTAAGACTAGGCTAGAAAAATTAAATGCAAAAAGGCAAAAAAAGAAGGAGGCTCCCAGGCCTTCCTGGGTCCCACACCGGCCGGACCTTGCTTCCTTCACCTCGTCACTCTTCTGTGGGTGGTGGCCAAGATCGACTGTTGGTTGTCTGTTTCTGCTCGCTTCCTTCCCGTTGAGGCAATTCGTCTATTGCGTTCCTTCCTTCCTGTCCACTCTACGTATTCTGCTGATTCTTCTTCTTTCCTGATGCTCTCCTTCCTTCAGGAAGTCGCTCTTGCCGTACTCGTACGCTCTTTCACCTGGGGCTTTAGCGCCAAACAGCGCAGACGACAGACCCCAATGTTCACAATAAAACTACGCTTTTCGGCCACTAGCTCTGCACACAACGCCTCAGCCTAACCTTTTCCCTAGTGGGCCACAACGTGTGAGGCCTATCTTGCAAAATAGCGCGCCCAAAAACAGAACTCATACAGATAGCGCTAAAAGTGCCCGCTCCAGGGCTAATACGTTAGAGTCCCCTGTAAATCGTGGCCCCCAAATGCCTGAATAGCCTCGGGTTTGTTCTCCACCTTGTTGACTTGACACCGCGTTCTCTATCGCAAAACAGCTTTTCTCGAGACGGGCCGGCCTCGTCCGATTCGTCCATTCTTGCGCACTCAACCCTGCGAGCCTGCCTCTGGTCGGATAAGCCGATCCAGGCGTTACTGCATGCTGTCTGTTCCGCTGACTTTTTTCTTTCTTTTTTTTTCCGCTTCGTCTTACAAATACCCCACGGAGTCGGTTACCCCAGGTTTCCTCTCTGGATCCTCTTGGAGTCCGCTGCTTTAGATGTCGTCTTGGCGACAAAGAAACCCAGCGCTTATCCTGGCAAGCTGGCAATGACGCGGTCTGGACGGAGACAGTGAAGGCATCGTGGAAACGGCATCTGGGAAAACGATATGTCACGATCCGTTCCAACGGACACTTGGCTTTTCCTGTTTGTCGTGCCTGGCCCCCAATTGGTAATGGTAAATATGAAATGGCGACATCAAGGTCACGTTGTCACTCTGTAAAGGCATCAGCAGCTTTTCCATTTGCTTATGCCATTCCGGTGACAAATGCCCCAAATGATGTCCTCGCATATCTCAGCCATTCGATCCGGGCCGATGTTGTATATCTGACAGAAGTATGACGTAGGACACAATCAAAATACGTCTGGAGGACGGAGAGTGTTCACAAATAAACACTCCCGGAAACGCTTCCCGAATTGTCACTCTGAGCTGCAGCACATTACCCCATTAGCCGAACGGAAAAGCTTCCTCAGCCCTTCTGGAAATTGCCATCATTGTCAGCACAAGCCCACCCATGCCCGAACGGAGGTGATCAACCTTTTTTAGCTCTTTCCATGGACGGAGTGCACGTACAAAAAGAAAAAACAAACGCCCGACGGCGTCACACCTGAGAGTATATCACCGTTATTTGCAAGGTACCGGGCCCTGTTGTCTGGTTGGCCGCGCATCCCATCCACACAACGATCCGCGGATCTGATAGCCGCGGATTGGTCATTCATGTACAAAACGGCGGGGATCGCAGAATGCCATGGTTAGGGAAGAGCTGGCGTACAAAGTACATGTCTTATTAAAGACGAAGCACCGGACAGAAGGCCCAGTTATCAGCTAGTCGCGTGGAAGCTGACACTGACAGCTGCTGACTTGTAAATATGCATGCAAACCAAGAGTGCGTCTAGACTAGGACGACGCAGTGTGCCCATGTACTGCATGGACTACGTTGTAGTCGCGGCTCTGCCAGCAGCCTTGTCTCCATCTGACGTCACGGCAGCTTTGCCTTGCTCTTCTCTTGTCGTCACGATGTATTCCTGAAACTATTTTCCCTCTTTTCTCAAGTTCCATGCCGGCTGCCGGACTGGTTGTCATGACAGGAATGGAATATCTCGAAGGACAGCCACAAGTTAAAGTAGGCCAGCAAGTACATAAACTGGTTAATTCACTAAAACTATAGATCTCATCAATCTGTTCATAAAGGTAGAAGCATGAAACCCAAAAGGCCAAACCAGAACTAATACCAAACCACAATTCTATTGTTCGATTAAAAAAGAGGAAAAAACAGGTATGTTATGAAAAATGAGAAACAGGGGACGCGTGTGAGGGCTGTGTGCTGCTAATGTTTTTTGGTGTGTTTGTCGTATGTCGTCTGTAGTGTCTTTATATGCCTCACTGTGCCTCATTGTGCCTCATTATGCCTCATTGTGCCTCCCAAAGATGCCCCAAAAATGTCCAAAATCTTTCGTGTTTCTCCCTTGTTTCCCCTGACGCTATTGAAAGCCCCAATCTCCCAACTCATCTACGCCGTGCGCGCAGGGCTGTTGTCTCATCTCTCTAGATGCCCAGCGTGAACTCGACACCGACGTCAATCTCGCGGGCTAAAAAAAGAAGGGAAAAGAAGAAAAGTTAGCGTGTGTCATAGTTAAAGGCTGCATTGTTGTAAAACTCACCCATCTTCACGACCTTGGACAGCTGCACGGCCTTCTCGGCGGCGCTCTGCAGGTCGTCAATGGAAAAGATCTTTAGGCCAGAGTCGTTGATCAGCTGGTGCGCCTGCTCGACGTTGGTGCCCTGCAGACGCGCAATGATCGGGATGCGCAGGTTCAGCGACTCGACGGTGTTGATCAGACCGTGGGCAATGGCGTCGCACCGCACGATGCCGCCAAAGATGTTGACAAAGACGGCCGTGACGTTCGACTCGCTCGTGATGAGCTCAAAGGCCTCCTTGATGGCAGCGGGCGTGGCACCGCCGCCGACATCCAGGAAGTTGGCGGGGCGCCGCCGTTAAGCTTGATAATGTCCATGGTGGCCATGGCCAGACCGGCACCGTTGACCAGGCAGCCAATGTCGCCGTCCAACTTGATGAAGTTGAGGTTGGACTTGGCGGCGCGGACCTCCTCGGGGTCCTCCTGGGTGGTGTCGCGCCACTCAAAGACGTCCTGCTGGCGGAACTCGGCGTTGTCGTCAAAGTTGAACTTGGCGTCCATGCACATGGCGCGGTGGTCCGAGGTCTCGGACAGGGGGTTGATCTCTATCTGCGTGGCGTCCTTCTCCTGGAAGATCTTGTACAGCTTCTGGATCGTGTCCTTGGCCTTCCTCGACACACTGCTCGCTGAAGCCCAGGTTGACGGCAATGCCGCGCGCAATCTCGTCCGTCACGCCCTCCTCGAGGTCAATGTACGTCGTGTGGATGGCATCCGGGTTCTCCTTGGCGACCGTCTCAATGTCCATGCCGCCCTGCGACGAGGACACGATGACGGGCTTCTGCGTCGCACGGTCCATCAGCACGGCTAGGTAGAACTCGCGACGCGCAAACTTGCGCTCGCAAATGTACACGGCATTGCACAGACGGCCGCCAGCGCCGGTCTGCTTGGTGACCAGCTTGTGGCCAATCATCTGCTCCGCGAACATCTTGGCCTCCGTGGCGAGTAGATGATACGCACGCCGCCCTTCAGGCCGTTGTCAAAGGTACCCTTACCACGGCCACCGGCAAGGACCTGGGCCTTGATGACCATGTCGCCGGTGCCAATCTTCTTGGCGACGTCCTCGGCCTCCTGGGCCGTGTGCGCAACAGCACCTCGGGGACAGCGATGCCATACTATTGCGCAGCAGCATTGTTAGTATCATGCTCTGCTTGCCACGTGTAGTGTGCCGGTCGGGGTTAAAACGCACCTTGCGCATCAGGTCCGCGGACAGTACTCGTGGATGCTCAGAGCTCGCCGTTGCTGGCTGAGAGCGGGAGCACGGATAACGGAGGGGTTGAGCTGCTGCTGTAGTCGGCATCGTCGTTAGCATTGTGCACTCCGTGGCGAAAGCCGCAACAAAACAGACATCACAGGCATCACAGATATCAAAGCACAAAGCTTCCTCCGCATATCAAAAGTAAAAGGTGCGTTTGCGATAAGCCTTCAAAGAAAGAGGCCAACAAAAGTCAACACCTCACGGGAAGCTCGGAGCCCGCAGACAGTAGCAGCACATACTTGGAGACAGCAAAGGCCGAAGCCAGAGCTCTGCGCTGCGGCCGAGCTTGAACATGATGGCGGATGGGAGAAAAGGCAGGGAAGGGAGCTTCGTGGATGAACTTGGCGATGGTCGGTGAAGAGGGGGGAACCGGTCGAATAAATCGGCGGGAGGAGAAAAGAATGCTAAAAGAGCTCGAACAAGAGCTGCTGAGCCAATCGAAATGACGAAGAGAGAGGGGGGGAGCGAAGTTGTTCGTCGTCGCTGTCGTCGGCGTCGGCGTCGTCGTGAAGAGGGAGGGAGGTTCAGATAGGAGGAGAGCAAATCGAGGGGAGGGGAGACAGATCTATGCGCTTTTCGCTTTCGGGTCGTGAAGCGGTCTTTCCCCTTTTCCCTCGCCAATGGGCACAAGGTTTGCTGCTGCCAAACCAAGACTTTTGGGGCTGCTTTGGGGTGTTGGGGGGTGCTTTGCTGGCCTTTGTTTAGGCCCCGTCCCGCTCTGTTTCGGCCCTCTTTTCACCGGCAAAGTAGCCTCGGTGCCCTCTATTTTTTTCGTGCCTTGCTTCTTGTTTTATTTTTTATCGGGAAGGAGCGTTGTGCGGGCGGTGTACAAGATAATTTTAGTGCGCTGCTCCCCTACCGCCTCCCAGTTTTACTAGGCCTAGCGGTGCAGCATCGCCTAAAACAGGCACTGAGGCAAAGGGACTTTCGGCTTTGGGAAATGTCGGCTGTCGGAGAGGTTAGGAATGACGATTTAGCTGTACTCTTTGCACTCTGATTGGCCGGTGGTACCTCCTGCGCGACTTTGCCAATGCTCCACTTCAGTTTGTTTGAGCAGCACCGGAAGGAAGCTGCGATCAGGACCCAGCTCAGGCGCTCGCAAAACGGGTCTGCCAGCTACACGTGCATTTGCATGTGACCAACAAACTGCAGCAGCTTATTTTTCCCTCACCGTAAAAACCGCGAGCCATCACCACAACACTCGGCGTGGCGACTTACACGGAAGCTTGCACCCGGAAACGCTTCTCATCTCTCGCCGGAACGCGGTGCGATGTGGGCATGTACTTGCTGTCCTCCGCTATTGAACTGACGGCTCTTTACGTGTTTGTTTCTCCAAGCCTCCAGGTCTACGGCAGCATTCTTCCACGTCAAAAACAAACGCTCCAGACATCCTGAACGACGCTACAGATATGCAGAGATAAATATGGAGATGTCCCGACGGCTACGGCTGCTAGGCGCATTGTCGGCAAGCTGCTTCGGGAGCAATCGGGGCACTGCGGACAACTCGAGCTCAACGTAAAAAAGATATATCCATGAAAAGTATGACAAAGGGGAAACGGCTTGATATACATATACTCCTACTTTTTGATCTTGTCTGCTGCTCTTCGTTATTCTTTTGGGTCGTCATCAGGACAAAAACCAAAAACAAAGGTGGATTCAGAAGGCTCCAACATGATGCGTAAACAAGAAAAAAAAATAAAGGGACAAGTGAAAACAAAGTAAAAAGGATTAAACATGCCATCCAAGCTCAGATACAAGATACTTGAAGGCCACAGCAAAGACGACGGTGAACAAAAACAGATAGCCAAGAAGAAAGGAAGGAAAACAAGGCCAAGAATCGAGCAATAAAAAACGCCCTGCTTATAAAAAATGGCTCGACCTCAAGGTTATGAGCCCAGGCAGGTCTGCAGACGACCAATACTCATCCTGTTGCTGCATCTGGTCACAAACGTCCGCTCGGAGAATGCGAGTCAGTGCCGCTATACACCTCCTGCATGAGCTTGAGGTCGTTGTCCGACTCAACTTCCTCAGCCTCCTCAGCCTCCTCGGCCACCACATCCTCTTCTTCGTCCTCGGCCTGCTCTGCTACCGAGCACAGTGTTCGCCACTTCCTGGCCATGGCGACGGGCGAGCGTCGCAGAGAGAAATCAAGCTCGTCCTCCGATGACGGTGGCGTTTCCTAACGACCACCTCCTCGGACCCGACGAGCACGTTGCCGAATGCGTCGGAGATCTCCCGCTTTGTCGGCGGACGGGGGCATTCCGCGTGAATCTGGAAGCCACGTGCTAGACGTGCCTGCATGAGCTTGAGAAGCACGGGGGCACGCTCTCGTCGGTTGCGCGGATTGTCAGGCGGACCATCTGTGAACGAGGGAAGAGGTGTTAGCATGATTGAATACGCATTATAGACAAGGAGAGAGGCGGGAAGGATAAGCATACCTGAGTGCCATAGTTGGGCTCCAGTCGCAAGAGACAGCCAAATTTGCCGCCCTCCGATGTGTGCACAACACTGGCGCCGACGTAGTTCTTCTGGTTGGGATCTACATTGTTCAACAGACCCCACCGGAAGCCCTCGAGCACCTTGCGAATGAACGTCTCGTTGAACTCCCGCTCCGACTCGCGGCCCGCATCGAGGCCAAAGACCTGCTGGGCTTCACGCGGCGCGCCGCCGATCTGCTTCCAGCGCTTGAAAAAGTCTTCACCCGCTAGTTCCGTCGCATCCATAAACTTGTGAATGGCCACCGGTAGCTTGAGAGTGATAGCCTGCAGCGCGCCGGCAAGGTAGCTCACACGGATGGTGGGGCTCTTCTCAAAGACCTTCTTGGCCTCGAACATGATGACTTGCTGTGACTGCGCGCTGGGTCCAATATTGGTATCAGGCAGGTTCTTGACATCCCACGTCAACTTGCCCTTTTCGGACTCGTCCAGATCCAGCGTCGTCGTAAACGAGGTGATGGTAGCCGGCGTCTTGTTCGTAAAGTACAGAATCAGGCACGCAACTTGGCCGCGGTACTCGGACCGCACGCCCACCTGGAACTGGCCGTCTTCGAAAAGCACGCCGTCTGCGCGGAGCAAGAGCCGGTTGAATCCGCGCTCCCAGCCGGGGGACAGGTGTGCAGCACTTGCCAGGTTGGGCACCTTGGTCGCTTTGCGGTCGCTCGAGCCCAGCAAATCAATACCGATGAGGTCGTCGAGCGACTTGGAGCCATTGGCAGCACCACTGCCATTGGCAGCACCGTTCGAGCCAGTGCCGTTAGCGTGCTGCCCGTTGCCATTCGCCGATGCATCGTTGGTGCTGAACGTACGGCGCAGGCCAGGGTTCTTAACCATGCCCAGCTCGCCTTTGTCGGTGTTCGCGTCCTTACCGCCCACCACCCACGTACGCTTGTCGCTGGTATTCGCGTGCTTCTGGTGCAGCCGCGAGAGCAGGCTGACTGCCGCTCCGGGAACGGAGGCATCTCGTCCAGCACTGTGCGCAGGAGATCGTCCGTCGGCATGTTGGCCAGTGCAAGGTATTCGCAAGCACGCTGCTGCAGCTCCGAGTCCAGCGTGTGGCTGAAAACCTCAAATACGTGGACCAGTTGGGGCTTAATTTCGGGGAACAGGTTGACAAACTTGACAAAGCATGACAGGATCATAGCCTTGGTGCTTGCCGAGCAGGCCGGGACCTTATTCTGCAGTGCGAGGAACTGCTCGATCGGGCTGCAGCCACGCTCTTCTGCAATAAGGTGACCAAACTCGCCGAGGATGTAGGTGCCGATCTTGACCAGCGTCTCGTGGCAGTGGTCCTGCTTCACGTACATGAGACTGTTCTTTGCGCGTACACCTGGAGCTCTTCGTTGTTGGTGACAATCTGGATGACACGCTGCCACACCTCGTCGCTGACGTGGTCGCCGGCCATGGCGATGAGGCGCAGTGTAATGTCGACATACCACTGGACGTCTGTTGCGTATTTCTCGGTAAGAATAGCAATCTTGAGAACCATTTCCTCGCGGATGGCAAAGTCGGCATTCTGGAGGTAGTGCAGCAGCTCGCCGACAATACGTGTGGCGTTGGTCGAGTCACACATACTGTACAGCAGGTCGAGACCCTTGCGCCGCACACTGATATCACGATCGCGCAGTGAGCCAACGATAATGTCCTGGTGCTGCTTGATGGGTCCAGTGTGTCCGCGCGCGCAGCCAGATGCGTCATGGCCTCCAGGCCGAGGTACCGGACGTTTGTCTCCCTGGACTGGATGAAGCGGCCGAGGCGGGAGGAAATCTGCTTCATCAGGGCGTGCTCCGTATCGAGGTGGATGATGAGGTTGATGGCCTCAAACAGGACGGCGTTCTGGGCGTTGTTTTGCTGCACGTTCTTATTTGACTCCATCGCGTGGTTCAGGATCTTTTGTAGCGACTCGCGGATCATCTCACGGATGTGGCTGTCCTCCGACGGCGGGAAGTACTGCAGCAGCCGCAACAGCTTGACCTGCAGCCATGGGCAAGGCACTTTGTAGTACAGGTAGTCGGCCGAGTAATCTCCATCGACAATGATGCGCTTCAGACGGGCGGCACCCTTGACATACGCGCCCTTGTACTGCTCCGGGTTGTCCTGCGCCACGGCCATAACAAGGGACGTCACGGACAACGCGACACCGAGATCAACATCGTCCATCAGCGAGATAATGCGCTCACCCCACTGCGGCTGCACGATGTCGGGGAACTTGCGGTACAGGCGAAGCAGTGTGAGGGCCGCCTTCTTCTTGACAAACGATTTTGACGTGGGCGAGATCAGCAGTCTGTGTACTTCGCCGCTGAGGGCCTCGCCCATCTCCCGGCCACCGACGTTGGCGATGGCATGCAATGCCAGGCAGTTGAACAGCTCGTTGTGGTCGAGGAGGTCCTTTCGTATGCTGTTCACGACGAGGTGGAGCAGCTCGTGCTTCTCGTGCAGGAACAGGGTCATGGCCAGGTAGCCGATCTGCTTCTCCGAGTACTTTGTCGCGGAAATCAGGTTGACGGCCTCGAGGTGGCCGAAGTCGACGTTCCAGCCGAGAATGTAGATGTACAGCAGCTTGCACACATACTTTTTCTTGTGGTATCCGCTCAGGCTGCCATCTACGCTGCATGTTAGTTGCCTACAGTGTACCACGTCGGAGCATCTCCGTGCCTCCGGTTCTACGCACCTTTGAATTTTTGCCGAATGTTGGCGAGCTCCTTGTTGATGCGCTTCTCTTCCAGCTCGCGCGCCCGGGCGTTCCGCAGGTCAGCAATGAACTGCACGAGACCGCGCATGTTCGAGTTGCTGGTGCTGGAACGGCCCAGGAAACCGCCGGTGGAGGACGACATGGTGGAGACAGACGGAGACACTCCCGGGGAGACCGACACGATTGCGGTTGTGTATCCCGGGCTAGGAGCGGATGATGTCAAGTCCAGACGAGGGCAGCACGACCTCCGGAACGAGAGCCGGCGCTTGGCACACTTGTCACCCAGTGGATTCAGACGGAAGGGGAGTCGTTTCGGTGAGAAAGCGGATGTTGATTCGCCGGGTCGCCCGCCAGTCGGTGGTTGGTCCGTTGGCCGCCAAACAGGGGGTTGAAGATCGTGATGACGAATGCGGACGGAGGCGCGGGAGGACGGGACACGCGGAAGTCGGGGTTTCAGGCGAGGGAGAAGGCGAGAGAGGCAGACGCTGCAAATGGAGTGCGATCGGCCGCGATAAACGGCTGATGTCGGGGCCTCGTGTTGCGCAAAGGCGATGCTTTGTTGTCTAGATGGTCGGCGAGTGACACCAAGGAAGGCGGAGGTGAGTTGCTATTATCAAGGCAAAAATGAAAGGGGAGCTTCGGTCGCTATATTTTCTAGTGGTTCGTTCTTGCCCGTTGCAGACTGCTTCCTGGGCGGGCTTGCCTCTCGGTTGGCGCTTTCCCTTCTGGGCGGCCCCCTTTCCTCAAGTCCCCTGCCCCGCTCCATAGTCGCCGTTAACTCACCGCATGGCCCCCGCAATAAACTGGCATAAAGGCACTTGCTGTGGCTGGCGGGGTGTGGCTGGACGTGTCAAGTAACCTTGCCAGAGCCTGTAACTGCTCGCTAGACTGGTATTAGCAATGACGTCCTGGCGCACTTATAGGTAAGCGAATTTGCATACAAAATTTTAGGTGAGAGACGCTGGCAAAACTCGGCATGGCGAATTAGATATTCACAACGCCCAACACTCCATTGCTCGCACGGAAATTCGCTGCGACAGACGAATGCGTGAAAGACAATGCGGCTGTTCTGTGCTTGTGCCCATGGGACAACGCTGTTGAAGCAGGCCCTGCCGCCAACCGTGCGCCGGCATGTGGCGCCGTTGACGGCCATCTCGTCCGGCTCGACGACGCGCCGAGGCTATGCCATGCAGGCTGGCGGAAAGCCTGTCTTTGACGTGTTCAACCGCCGAGCAAAGTGGCTGCAGAAGGAGCGGGCAGCAGCCAACGTGGACGCCAGCCGGCAGGCCGACTATCTGAAAGACGAAGTGGCTATGCGGCTTTGCGAGCGGCTGTTGGTATGTTTTTCTCTCTTTTTCACATTTACTTTTCACTTCACTTTTCATTGATTATTCCAAACATAGAGGGCATCTTTTGAATCACGCTGACACGTCCAGGACATCAAGCGGGTGTTTCCGCGGGCGCTTGACTTTGGCGCAAACTCATGCAACGTGGCTCGCGCCCTGATCCGCCCGGACCCGGACCCGGCCGTGCCCAACACACCACCGCTCTCGACACGCATAGAGCATCTGGTTGCGGCCGAGTCCTCTGCGGGCCTACTGTTCCGTGATACGACCTGCCCTTCAACCAGGAGCTCGACATCTCGCGCCACGTGATGAGCTTCACTGAAGAAGAGGGCAATGGTGCCAGCAGCACCAGCGGAGAAGCGTCTCCTGCCATTGAGACCGGCTCGTCGCCGTTTGTCCCCGAGTCTTATGATCTCATTCTCAGCAGCCTGAGCCTCCACTGGACCAACGACCTGCCGGGCGTGCTCACGCAAATCAACCGCTTGCTCAAGCCAGACGCCCCGTTCCTTGGCGCCATGCTCGGTGGCGACACGCTCTACGAGCTTCGCACATCCCTGCAGCTCGCGAGCAGGAACGCCGCGGCGGCCTGTCTCCGCACGTGTCGCCTCTGGCAGATGTGCGCGATGTTGGTGGCCTGCTGCAGCGGGCGGGCTTCTCGATGCTGACGGTGGACGTAGACGACATTATTGTCGACTACCCAGACACGTTTTGCTCTGATGGCCGATCTGCAGCAATGGAGAGAGCAGCGCTATCTTGGGCGCGAGATGGGCGCCATCGGGCGCGACGTGCTGATGGCCAACGATGCCATTCTACCGGGAGCTTCACGGCAACGAAGACGGAACCATCCCAGCGCACGTTCCGGGTCATCTACATGATCGGCTGGCACCCGTCGAGCCAAAGAGCCGCAACCACTGGCACGGGCAGCGGGCAGATCAACCTCAAGGACGTTCTTGAGCAGAAATAGTAGCCAGAGTCTACGTCTATGCAAGGAAATGCACCCAGATAAAGATATTGATGCACCGTTTACATGCGATTTCTGCATTTATGGCCGCTTTCGTAAGAGTAAAACCCATTGAAACAAAGCTCTTTTATGTACGGTCTCTCAAAAGACACCCCGCCCGGAAAACTCTGATCAGCCGAGATGGAGGCTGGGGACATACAATCCCAAAATCCCCAAAAAAAGCACCATCCCACCGAGATAAGGGGACTTGATCTGTCATTGTCTAGGTGCATGTGTCGACGCTCCAGCCTCCAGCCTCCGCATCGCCTCGCCTCGCCTCGCCCACGATTCCCTTACACTCTCCGCCAATCCGTCATCGTCCGCTGTATGCTTCCCAGGCCAGCCACCTCAACAACCTTCTCGTGCCAGCTCAGCAGCACACTCATGGCAGCACCGGTCGAGTCCGGCGCCGCCTTGCGGGAGGAAGCTCTTGGTCGGGGCGCCAATTGTGTTGAAGCCGCTGGTAGGCGTGCGTGTCGGGGTGTGGGGGCCGATGAGCCGGAGCCCTTGAGGGTGGCCATGCCCTTGTTATCTAGAATGGGAGGGGGTCATGTCAGGCTTGCACCGGGAAAAAGTGGTCAAAAGGGAAACGGCGCGGGCGACCTACAGGTACTTCATCAGGACATCGAGCAGCTCGCTGCCGTTCTCGGTTGTGTACAGCCGCTTCAGCAGCGGGCTCATGTCGCTCGCCTTGATGGACTGCAGCACCTCGAGGATGGTCTGCAGCGCAGCCTCCTTTGGCAGCGTCGGGGCCGTTGTAGACGGGCATCTCAAGGCACCCCCGCAGAGCGCCGTCGTTGTCGCCGGCGCCGCAGCAGCTGGCGGACCTGGCCGGCAAGCTGGCGGACCTCGTGCTCGGTGATCTCAGGGACCGGCGGCCGCAGGTGGAGATGTCAAAGTTGGCCGGGCTATCCTCCTCGAGGGCGTCGATGTTGATCGTCCGCCAGGCGTCGCCGAGCGTGGCGTTGCTGTGCTGCTGGATGATGGACATGGTGGGCGTCGGATAGACAGAAGTGGCTTCGGCGGTTTTGGTTTGGGCGTAGCGGATCGGAATGCGACAGCAATTGGGCAATTGCGGTGGTGTCGGTGGCTGCTTGTCGGTGGCGATGGATGATGTTGATGATGTGTAGCATTTGGCGGGCAGGCAGCTCCCAATTCCGATGCGGGGCTAGTTGGCTGCACCTGCCTGTGGACGCTGGGCGCAGTGCGCCAAGTCGAGGAGGCCCCACTCTTTGGAATTGGGGCGTTGTCAAGTCACTAGCTTTACAGCCCTCACCAGCGCCCGCGTAACTACACGTAAGACAGAAGAAGCAGCACGCGGCAACAACATGAACAGCCCCATGCAAAGATTCAGCGGCAGTCAAGGAAATTGTATTTATGGACTTACGAAGGAAGACGCAAGAGAATGAAGCATCAATGTGCATCCGCTTAAAAAACTAACTAATTTATCTCGTGCTGTTTTAGGCATCTTAAATCCCTATCAGTCCAGACTTGACACGACATGTATTCAAGAAAATACAAAGTTCCAAAGGAAGAGGCTGGCAGGCCAAGTGTTTAGTGTCTGTTATACGTACGTCAGTATAAGGCATCAGTGTTGGCACTACCTATGTTGATCACTTGCTATGTTGATGCTGAAAATTCGAAAGAGTCCAGCAAGGTTGCCATCCTCAGGGGCCGCATCGCGGCGACGCTGAAGGACTTTTCACTTCATGCATGCGCCCCTCTTCCATGGCCCTATAGTTCAGATACTTGCGCATGCCTCTTGCTACCCATTAGTTTGCTGCATGGGATGCCTCCGCTGTGTTATTGGCCGGCAAAGCGTCTGCCGTGCGACGACCCCGATAGATGAGGAAATATTTGTAAGAGACAACGGGAAAGACTGAGAGCAGGAAACGGATAAGGCCGGCATGACATACGGAGTACACGATATGCAGCATACCATCCCAAGTGGTCGGGTCTGTCCGTGTGGGTGGGCTGCTTGCTGCTAAGAAGAGGGCGTGTCGTTAACAAGCAAAGAAAAGAAACCAGCTGTTGTCTTTTCTGCATTACGAGCTAGATTTATCGATGCGGTAATACTACCTGGTGCCACGAGCTGCCCGTAGAGTCACTTGATATAGCACAGTTCGGTGCTGATAAAAGCCGCAGCAAAGGCAGGGTGATGAGTGACGCCTTTCAACCAATCCTCTCGTCTGCTGTATTCTCTGCGCTCTCAGTGGCCATCAACTTTCATCTTTAAAGCAGGTCGCAAACAAGCAATGTACTCTCCCCATTTGATCAAGCGGCAAGTTCGGCATGTCCCCAAATCCCTTGTGTACCAAGAGCTGACTCGTCGCAACATGTAAAGGGGGAGGGGTGGAAAATAGGATATGCCACAAGAATTGCCGTGTGAATGTGTCATGTGTGTGCGTCGTGACGTGGGATGACGAGTGCCTATCAAGGTAGGAACAACCACCCCAACATAGGGAGAGAAAAAGGGATGTGTAAAAAGATGTGAGCCGATACGGGGACACAGAACAAGTGAGAAGAATGCAGGCATACTGGTCAGAGCATGCATTGTGTCTGTCATTAGTTGCTGTCCTTTTGCGTTTTGGGAATAACACGAGGTGTACGATGTGCTCTAAAAACAAGAACAGTAGCTGTTTTATCGAAATCGCAAGGATAGTTGGAGGGCAGAAACGAGAAAGTGCACCTGAAGAGCAAGGGACAAGGTGAAGGCATCGTCTGTTGTTATTGAGAATGTGCCGAATCCAGACCACAAGGCCGGGCTAGAGCAGCGCAGATGCAGTTTAAAGCATCCCTTGCCTTGTTAATGGGGCTAGCAGGAGACGAAGTAAGACACGATGCACGGCTACAATCACCCTTGCGTCAGAGGAGGACGAGGGATGGGATGAAAATATAGTGTCCGGCATGCAATAAATATTATGGACAATTTGACTGGCCTTGTTTTAATACTTTTCGGGCTGTTGTTTGTTTTGTCTCTCGGATATATTTTTACATAACAGAGAGAAGATCGCGGCGGCCACTTCGGTGGGGGATCCTCGAGGGTGTCCAGTGAGTACTTGAAACCCCGTCATTACTCAGTAAGAAGCGTAAGGAGCTTGGACATATCCCTCGTCACCGAAACCCAGAAATGGCTCTTTTGGGGGCAGAAAGGTAGAAGAGGGTGGTGGGATAATAATTGGCGTGGGGGAGTCAGGAGCACGGTGGGAGAAACGGGCAACAGAGAGCCGGATGAGCAAAACAAGCCTCAATGCTGATATGGCAAGAAGCTTGCGAGATATCACTCAAGCTTCCACTCCCTTCCCTTGCCAGGCACAGGTCCAGGGTGCTGCAGTAATGTGACCGCGAGGGGATGCATGCCTGGGCACAAAAGACATCACCTTGCATTTCCCCCCACGCACCTCGCCCTTATATTTCCCTTTTACTCGTAGATGTGCACCTTTTCGGGGACAAAAGCCGTTGGGGCTTGCTGCCTGTCTGTTGGTCCGCTGAGACAGCCGGAATCGTAAGCGAAAAGTTGGCACCTCTTCAACGTGATTATCGTTATTTATACATGTTCACGCACCACCACTGCTCTTCCGCCAGGGCCATAGGGCAAATGAAAGTCCATACGGCGTATGTATCTCAAGAGGCAGATGATGACTAGCTGATAACATCCAGGCGAGTGACCTTCAACAGATAACACTGGCATCAAGGCGCCCTTGCCCACTCCATTAAATTGGGGGGTGGCGGGAGACCCAACAGCATGGTCCCGGGGTTGCTAGCAGCCACAAAGCTCCTCTTTTAATTTGTTTCTTTCAGGAGTGTTACGGTGTACGACGTATCTACCTTTTACCACCCTGAAATTATGACAGACGAGTGGTCCGCATGCTACATCTACATGTACATTTTCCTCACCGTGAGTTCTGTCATGCTCTTTCTTTTACTCTTGAAAACCCCGTTCGTCTCAGACGGAACCGGGACGCTGTTCCGCAATGGCGGCCGAATTCCTTGATGTGATGAGAGACACCCTATGGGGCCAGTAGTCCCTGATACAGCCCATCATTCAGGGGCAGCAAGGCAAACAGCTAAAGGTCACAAATATGACAAGTCTAGAACAGGGGAGCACGAGCGTGAGAGAACCAAGAAAGGGAGAGAGAGAAAACAAAAGAAGCAATTTACGGCGGCCTCACACTCGGTATGGGCCACAAAAGCCCCCGTTCCAATACCAAACCGCCGGGGCAGCATGGGTCATCAAAAGAAACGAAGCCAAAAAAAAATACGAAACCGAAAACGCCTCGTTCCTTTTCACTGCGAGCTTTTACTGTACACGTACATGTACATGTACAAGTGCTAATATCTTACGTCCGCTAATATCTTACGTCCACGCCTGCCCTCATGCCGAGTCAATATTACAGTATTACAACACTTGCCCCTGGTGATAATCCCGGCTGTGTGGTTGGAAACGGATCTCGCCACTTCTCCTGTCTTAGGACCACTTCCGCAGCTTCGCTAGCTAATACGAGTAATGAAGGAGGCGACCGAGACGACCTATTGGGAACCTTTCTGGTAGATCCTGCTCCAGTATTGGTAGCTGCACTGTACAGGTTTTCACAAAAAGAAAATACATGTACACAGTCGCAATTCCATGTACTCCGTACTTGTTCCTGTTTTCCCTGGAAATCTTGACCGGAATCCAGATTTGAAGCTCAGAAAAGCTTGCTTCAGCGCAACAGTATGAATATGATGCAGGCAATGGTGGTATATACTTGCAGGAATCAGCACGCTGTTCCCCGTGCTAGGCATCTTCCAGTGGGTTATTAACATGCATTCTAAAAATTCTAAAAGGGCCCCGTCCCGTCCCGGCCTAGTAGGAACACCAATGTTCTTCGTGATGAGATACAAAGTAGTTGTACATGTAGTTTTGTCCCTAAGGAAAATATCTTTTCAGCTTGTGATTTTCGTCCCGCCTACTTTTTTGTTTCGAGGTAGCTCAGTAGAAAGCAACTTGTCTCGCGTTTAGGAGAGAGCGATAAAAGAAAGATAGGAGGAGAGCATCAATACCAGGACGAAAAGAGGTAACCGTACGGAGTACATGCACGTTTTGAGATACTTTTTTCAGCGCCGTTGTATTCTGGGGAAACCCTTTTTGGTCCACCTGCCTGCATTAACATTGCACTTCCTTTCCTTTGGGTGATCACCATTACTCGGATCTTCTGCCGGGCGGGAAGCCGAGGACGTTGTGCGTCCATTTACTTTTGCGCTCCCTAATAGCAACGGCTGTATGCATATGCATGCGCGTGTGTAAGTAAGCAGCATATGGAGAACACCCCTAAATGTCGTGTGATGTCTATCTTTAGTTTTTGGGGCTTGAAATTGAAGTTGAAATTTTATCAGCTTTTATTTGGTGCGCAAATGCTGCAGGAGGCGGTGAGCCGAGGCCCAGTACGCCGTCCACGGAAGAAACCTATCCATTACCCTATAAGCCGTGTGCACACATTCATCCTATTTCGCCATTTTTACTCTCCCACAACGGAAGAAGAAAACGAAGGTGCCTCACGAAACGACATACCGTTCTGTGGCGTGCCGGTCCTTTTCGTAGCTTCAGGAGGAGGCCAGGGGCGAGAAAGGCTCCAACGGATGAGCGGATGCATACTCATTGCATTTGATTAAGATGCTAGTTCACAGTTCACATGCTTGAAAGACCGCAGAGGCCGGGCTCACGCGAGGCCTATCAAGGCTTTTGTTCATGAGGAAACAGCTTGCGATTTCTATCTATACAGGGAATATTGACGCTTAAAGCAGTAAAAAATAGGTAATAAGATAATGTAGCGTATAAGAGGAAGGGAGAAAAGAAAACGAAACGAAGCGCAGAGTTCACACTCCAGAAAGGCCCCATCCTTTTCGCCTGTGAAGACTAGATGAGGCCCTCAATTATATAGAACAGAAAAAGAGCACCGAACTTTGTGGGAAGGAAAATATACCCGTCTATCTATGAAATGCATGTCCAGTTGGACAGAATTTAAAAACACAATAAAAGCAGATAAAAAGCAAAATTCTTTTCCGATCCGCCCAATTTTTTTGTCCGTCCCATGAAAATAAAAGAGAAAAAAACGATAAAAGAGAATTCCACCATATGAAAGAACAGAAGCGGTAACTTTCTTCCTCGCAGAGAAAAAAGGCCCTTTTTGCCCTCCCGAAACATAAAAATGCAGACCCAGAAACCCTTCCAAACACCCTCCTTTTGAATAATAAAACAGGATTCGGGGAAAACAACGAGGGAAATGAGAGAATCGGCAGCGTCAAAGGAGGGGTTGAAAGACGAGAACACACGATGCCAGTATCGACAGGTGTGCATCCAAGTGGAGAGGGAGGATGAAGATATGTCGACGAAGGTGAGAAGAATCACGCTAAAGCAGGCTTAGAGAAGGCCTGCAGCTAGACAATGACGTTGGGCAGCGACGAATAGCGCGAATGCATCAATATAGAGATCCGGTTGGCTGAAAGGCGCGGGAGTGCCCGGTGAGAATGCGTCCGAAGCAGTAGTAAGAGGGCTTGCCAATGTGTTGTCGATGTAGAGTGCGTCGAGGGCATGAGAAAAGAAAAGTGGAGGAAATAAAAACCAAAAACTCAAGTATTTCCGTCTAGTATGAACGCCGATCCAGAAGTGTGCGAAAAGAAAGAGAAAATAAGAAAAATAAGAGACCGCGCAGAAACACGAAGACCAAAGTCAAAAACACTCGCTGAGCCCGAGTGTTCCCTCATCTCATCCCTGCTTGTGCTTTTTTTGTTGTTTTTTGTTGTTCCACGCCTTGCTGCTGGAAGCGAGACATTGGTGGCAGTGAGCCGAATAGTATAAATGTGTTGATCATCGTCGTGTTCCCCTCTTCGGTCGTTTTTTGCGAATATTAAAGTTGTACAGGGGGAATATGGCTGAACAGAATGCGACGGAAAAGCAAATGGCCATGAAGCAAAAACAAAAAGGAAAAGTGGTGGTACAGTGTTGCGGCGACTTGAGCGGTGACGAGGTGAGAAGCGTGCGAAAGGCGGTGGAGGCTGCGTATGGAGTTGCGCTGTCGAGATAGACAGGTCGGTATTGTGCTGCATGCACGATGCATGCACGATGTGTTGTACGTGGGTGCGGTGAGCATGTATGTGTCCCGGTGTCGGGGTGCGGCGTCTATATGGCGATATGGAGTTGGGGGGAAAAGGAGGCAAGCCAAATTCGCAAGATCAGGGAGAAGCGAGGAAACGTTCTGTCAGGAGACGCCCATGTTGCCGTGGGCCAGCTGGTGCTGAGCGCAGGGAGGACATCGCGAGATGCGCCATCGCCAAACGCTTTGCGCCAGGGCTCTTTCAGACTCGTCTGATTTATCTGGTCTTCGGCGGTGTCGGCTTCGGGACGCCTGTTGTGTCATAGGCACCGCGGCCCAGGTTGACAAGACTTTGTGATGGTCTTCCAATCATTTTGAATGTGTGTTTGTGGTGGTTTGAATGTTTTGGTTGGATGGCAGAGAAAGGAAATGTTCCTATGTTCCTATGCGCGTGTCGATCTGCGAAATCAAAGAGGCAAACAGAATAGTAAGAATCTACTTTTTGAAAGGCCATGTTAGCAAGCTGTGGTATGAAGGAGTAGTCCCCGTTTTATAGCAAAGCCGGAGTCTGGTAGTTGACGCGCAGAGTGCGAGGAAGAGAAGCTCCGTCTCTGGTCAACAGTGCAGAAACGCTCCGTTGATCGCATCGCATGTTTGTTTTCTGACTCACTTAGTGTTATGGGACGGCGCATGCAACTGCAACAATATGCAAGGCAGTAAGTAGTATAAGGGTTGGGCAGAAAGCTCCAGAGAATAGTCGGGTGTTGTGTGTTGTGAGGCGTTTGTTTTCTGAGTTGAGGCTGAGGTGGATGTTAGAGGCGTGTGGATGAGATATTGAGAGAGGTTGAGAGACGGGTAGAAAACAGAAAAAGAGATATTAGAAGTAATGTAGAATAGAAATACAAAAAGAAAACAGAATAGAGAAAAGAGAAAGGGAGACACGGAAGATAAATATGAACGAGACGAAGAAGTGCAAGAGAAGGGAGAGAGAAGGAAGCTGAAGCAAGTCGCAAAGACGGGAACGATCGTCTTTTTGTGCGAAAAGAAAAGAAACCGAAAAAGAACAGGGAACGCAGGGACCACAGGGGGGCGAACAGAAAGAGAGGGAACAGTCAGAGCAAACTGGCACAAATAGCCACGAAACAAGCGCAAATTCAAATAATAATAAAAAGATTTAGACAAAAATGGGGGGATGGGTATTTCCTTTTTCTCTTGTCCTTTCTTTGCGCCGCGCTGTCGCGTGTGGACTTAGCAGGCGCCGGGGTCAGGGAAAGCCAGGACAGGGAAGGGGGGTGTGAATTTTGATTCCAGACTACCAGTAGTGCTGGATTTGGGAAATGGAGAGAGCTGCCAGGTACGACGTACTTAACGGGTGACAAGTGGGACCTCAGAAGGTGCTGGGTACGTTGTCGTGGAGGCAGAGAGGCCGAGAGCGTGAGAGCAGGGGAGCGAAGGGGGTGTGCGGAAGAACGAGGCCGCGCGCGCCGGGAGGGATTGTATTAGGGGTGGCTTGAAATGGCCCCGGCAGCAAGGATGGCAGGGTATGCAAGAGAAGGCCTGAGGCGGCTTCTAGAAGAGAAGACGCTCGATAAGCGATCGTATCAGCACGAATAATAGGCGCAGCAAGTCGTGTTACGCTGTAACGAGGGCGCTGGGGCCAGTGAGAGGAGGCGCACACAGGCAGGAATGCGTAGAATAAAAGACAGCGTCGCGGTGTCTGGGGCCAAAAAATGAATCTCTAAAAAGGGGTAGGATATGTGGCAAAGCTGGATAGTGCGCCGATGAGGAGAAATCTAGTGAAGAAAGGGAAGGAGACCACGGCTGGAGGAAGGAGGAATCGACTGCTCTTCTTATATCCCCAGAGGTCGCTTTGGAAGCAGCGGTGCCAGAACGATCGCTCCTTCCCTTTATCGTTTGTGTCTAAACGCAAATGTACTCCATATGTACTCAGTATTACTCGTACTGCATTCGGTAGATAGGGCAGGCCTCGAGCGCCTTCCCAAGCCGGCTGGGCCTCTCCGGCTCGTTGTTTGTGCCCCGTTCGCACCTCCCGTCTCTGATCGAGCCTTCCGTCGCGTGCAGCCCCGTCAGTTGGGCATGGGTGTTTCGTCGCCTCAAATTCAGACCTCCCTTTTGTCCCCGATATTCCTTCACATCTGCTGCCCACCACGGCCCTTGATGTCGGGTGTTTCTCCACAAGCCTCTCTTTCTGCACGTCCACACGTTCCTCTTCTTTTTGAGAAAACCAGGTTGAATGGCCGCCTTTGCCTGCTGGCGGTTTCTAGGGCTTGGTTAGGTATCTATGGCGAGGCCAACATCTTGATCCCGGAAAAACACACCGAAGGCCTGTGCTGACCTGGCCCGGCTACGCCCCTTTGTCGTTTTCTTCACCTCCCTCCCTTGTCAATTTTTTTTTACCTTGCCTCCCACCCTCCCCCTTTGCGACGCTCGCAGCCAGCAGCTTTGGCAGCCCCAGCCCTCGGAAGAGTAGCAGAGTCGTCCTGGCAGCACCACTGCTCAACGGACCCAGCCAATGATGGCCTGACAACCAACCTGACAGGTATTACCCATGCCTCACGCCCTGGTTTACCTTGCGCCTCATCTCTGCCCTGGTACCAGGGCGGCTGGGCCAAGTTCGTGGCTGTCCGGACCCGTCCTCCAGGTACGAATTATCCGCAAAATGCTGCATTGCGCAACGGCGCACACAAGGGGAAATCCTACTGCGTGATGTGCACTCCGAGGACTGACGTACAAAGTCTTCTAGGATACTCGGTGCTGCAGCGTACCTGTACGGAGTACATGTGTACTAATACGTCGTACATGTACCTTACGCGCCCTCGGCAGCTCATAACGCCATCTGCAGGCGGCCGCAAACTCTATTTAAGGACACAGCAGACGGCGCACGAGTCGACACGGGCGTGTGCGCTTCGTGCGACAGGCACAAACGACAAAAAGTTCAGCGTATGTACATCTTACATGTACTTTGAGTGCGACAGACGCGACCCAAGACATCCTCCAAGCCCGAGACCCAAGATCCAAGACCCGCGAGAGGCAAAAGGAGCCACAGCGGGATCGCCGTTCTAGCGAAAAATCTCTTTGCTTTTTCCATCGCTTCCGCGGCCTCCTACTAGCTTGACAGGCAAAACCCGCGAATCTTGCAATCAACATTCCTTGGGACACTCGGGGCGGAGGCCGGACGCTTCCCCGTAAGTGGTTGCTTGATGGATGACCCATATTTTCAGCCGGCGACCTCTCTCGTTGGGAAAACAGGGAGACACTATGCAACTATGAGGTGTGTATCGCAAGGCCCAAGAGAAAGGAAGTGAGACATCGAGCGAGACATCAACAGGGGAAAAGATAAACACAATGAAAAAGGACAGCCCATGGGAGACGAAAGGAAGAACAAAGCAGTTTACCATCTTTCAAATTGCCACCTGCACGCTTAAGCCCAAAGCAGGGTGGCACATCAGAAAAGGAGGCGGCAAAACGCAGGTAAGGACCCAGCAAAATGCGACAGCATGGCTTGATTGGCAAAAGGACAAGAGGGAAAGAAAAGAACAAGAAATAACACACAGCAAAACGAAGAAAGGGCGACAGCGATCCCCATTCCCCATTCCACCATTCCCCTGTTTTGGGACAGACTACTTCTCAAACGAACCCAAGTAGCGGGTACTTGACCCGCTGGCCCGCCCAGCCCAGGGCGCATCCACACCCCACACCATGCACCATGGAACAAGAAGGGACGGAGTTGCATGAAAGAAGAGACGGTATGGAGAGCGATAATACTCCCGCGGTAGCTCAGCCGATCGAGCATAGCCGCTACTGCATGCTCTCTGTTGGCCCCTGGGAAGCAAGTACCGACGGACGCGTTCTGGAGTGCAGCTGTCAAACAGTGTTTGCGCGCCTCCCAGCCCACGGAATGCAAGATGTGAGCATCTGACAGTTATCTCACCTCGCCGAGAGCAAGGTGTGTGGTCTGTTTACCTTGGGAGATTGGTGTTTTCTGGCTGGCTTGGTCTTCCCTGTCAACCAGTTCGCCAAATAACGCCCGACACCGCGTCCCATGGCCTGCATGCCAATTTGGCCGCATGAGTCAGGTCAGCTGTAGGCCAAAGACATTGTCAAAGGAAAGAAACGCTTCGAGGTGAGGTACGACAGCTGGCGCCCAAACGACGCTAGGCCGGCCAGCAAACGGGGTGGAAACGTGTGCAGGCTTCTTGCATAGGCCGCCTTCTTTTTCTCGTCATTCAACCGAGGCGAGAAGAGTGATGCTACATGTACAATGTGCGCTCGAGACGTTGACGGCTGAATTCCAACAACCACGACAAACAGCAAACAGCAAACAGCAAACAGCAAACAGCAAACAGCAAACAGCAAACAGCAAACAAACAAATAAGCAAACAAACAGGCGGCCTCAATAACGTTTCTTTTTCTGGCCGGTTTTACCCTGGACCGGATGCCCAACGATATTGTCCGTATCAAGCCCAGCTCGGTCAGGCAGTGCTTGTTTTCTTTTTTCTTTCTGGTTGTGCACTTTCCCGAGGCTTGCAATGATGGCCGCCAGCTGTCTTCCTTTCCTATCGTTCTCAAAAGTCTCCTCGCAGATCGCACTTCGAGGGCCTGGCCAAAGACATGCCTCGGAAAGGGATAGCTTGACCCAGCATCTTTGGACCAGGCGCTAGGAAACTTGGGACCACACCAACGCCAGGGGAACTATCCGTCCCAACAAGCCATCCAACCGGCTCCTTTTTTATTTACTTCCTGTGTTGGGGTAATGTACCACTGTCTCCATAGTAAAATCCATAAAGGAGGAAAGATGCCCTGTGAAAGCTCAGTATGACATACGGAAGAGCAATGAAAAAAGGACAGAAATCAGTGTGGGTATTGCGAAGGCACCTGGAAGATGTGCCAATGTTGCTTTTCTTTGCTTTTCCGCCACTTGTTTTTTTTTCTGTCTTTTGCTTGACCCTTGCTTAGCTATCGTTTGGATTCTTTTTCTTGCCTCGGGGAACACGGAAGCGAGTCGAGGTCGTGCTCAGGCTCCAGTTTTTTTCACCATTAAATTTGGTGACGGGAAAACCTCGTGTTGTTGGCAGTGTGCTGGCTTGCTTATCTTTGACATCTTTGTCGTCTTCGACACGAGACATGAATCCCGGCTGAGGGCAGCCGTTGCCGCCAAAGGACCGACTCGACAAACGATCATTTTCCAAGGCACCATTGTCATATTTTGCTTGCTTTTTTTTTTGTTGGCCCATTCTCCAGTTTCAGCTCGGGTCACCATCCACAATCTGCCGTGAGCATCAGGCTGTTATCCCATAACAGGGAAACAGGGACAGCAGGACGTGACGTCTGAGTCCAAGTATTGGCTAGCATCTTTTCTTTTCTTTTTTTGCGTTTCATGCGGCCTCCAAGGCACTGGCTCCGGGGCAGGGCGGGTATTGCATACAGCATGACAGGTATTTTACTAGAACCTAGATCGATATGCGTGCGAAGTTGCCGGGGCCCAATAGATACGAGGGAATTAAGGCGGTAATGGGTGAGGACGTCTAAAGCAACCCAGTTGCCAAAACTGACAGAAATTCAGAGCTGAAAAGGAGGCAAAGGCCCGAGAAAAGAAAGCAGATATTTCGCCTTGGCTTTCCTTTTTTTGGTCAAGGCAGAAGCAGGCAACAACGCCGCCTCGACTTTCTTTTTCTTTGAAAGCCCTGCTTTTGTGGCTTCTGCACATAATCAGGGACTTGTACTTTGTAACAGGGCGAGACTGAGCCTCACAGGTTACGTCGTACTCCGTATTACTCTGTGCACCGTTACAGGCGAATGGCCACGGGTCTCAGCTTTATTTTTCTTCTTTGATCCTGCGCTTTCACATGTCCTTCGCGTCCCACCCTCTTGTCCAACTGGTGGGATGCACGAATGCTCTACATCAAAAGGCAGCACAGCCAGGCCAGGCGCACGGAATTTCAGTGTTTCCACAGGTGAGCTTGTCCACCAGTCTTCTTTCATTCTTAAGCGACTCCGATCCTGTAACTCCTTGCGTGCGGAAGACGAGGCTAGGCCGGGTGCCTTGTTTCTTCTTCCGTGCAACTTTTTTTTGTTCTCCTCTAGACTTGCACATTTCTCCCCTTCTTTTCCGGGTCGCTGGGCACTTGGAGAAAGGAGGGAAAACGAAGGAACGAATTATAAATGCAGGAGACAGGGTGTCCGATTAGAGAAACAAGATAGAAACATATTTTCTGTCCTGCCTCGCAGCGTGGCACTTCAGCAGCAAAATGAACCCCCAACGTATCCTTCACGCCCCCGCGCATGTTTCGATGCACCTCGCAGAAAAAGTGAGAGAACTCGACTGAACCCCCACGCTCAACTTCACCTTGCCATTATTCGTCGTTCTTCTTTGCCATCCATGCCCCATCTCATTTCAATGTTTTTATCTCCTTCTCCCACCAGTCTGGTAACTTATTTCTCCTCCCGCGCGTTCCCACGGTCCACGTTTCTTTCTCGGTGGCCCCTGTTAATTCTGGGGCCTCGCCGCCAGTCAACTCTCTTCGTGTTGACGGGTATTGTGTGTGTTGAAACAGTCGTTTACGGGTCTCTTTTTACTCTTAGTTGTTGGCTACATTGGAGTGATCCAACCGGCTAGGTCACTAGCTTTATTATATTTGTTTTTCCTCCCTTCCCTGCCGCAGAATGAAACAATACTGTCCTTTCTCTCAGATGTAAGGTGCAACTACCAGTCCTCCGTATAGTCTAGGCGTCCATATGCTCAACAGAGCTTCATTATTGTAACAAATCAATATATGCATGGTACTTTTCTGAGAAGAAAAAAAAACAGAAAAGGGAAATAGTACTATTGAAGAGCTGCCTCATCCCCGGGAGAAATGAGTGCTGATTTTGTTGGGCTCTATTGTCGGTAAAAATAGTGCTTTTTTTCCTGTTGCGTATGCGGGTTCTGTTTCCGGAGTGAGTTGGGTTTATTCAGGACTATCAAGTATTACTTTTTTTTCCAAAAAAAATTGTGAGAAAAAAAAAGCCGTTTTGTTAAATTTTTTGGGGGTTTGCTTTTTTTCCCTTTTGTGCCTTTTTAAAAGTAAAAAAAACATACAATAAATATATACAGTCAATTACGAAAATGAAAATACAACTTTAGACATGCAGAGTATTGAGTTCGTGTATACAACAAGAGTCTGACCAAGCCGCACAACTCTCTATGAACAATTACAAAGCCAGCGTGATGACATGGCAAGAATTCATGGATAACAAGACATGTGTAGCGCTACGGCCAACGCATAGATACATCTCATGCACGGCTGAGCAGTGTGCCCTGGTCCCTACCCATTTGTGGTTTCCTTCTTTTATATATTGATATCTATTAGCAGGGTCGCCCTTCCTTCGGCCATAAAAGTCAAGCCCCATCGCCTTATGCTTCATGCAAAAAAAAATACCATAAGGGGCCGTGAGAGTTTAGTCAACATGAATAAAGATACGTATTCCCTGTTCGTTACAGCAGCCAAGTCGGGAAAGGACAAAAGAACGGAAATGGCAGGCAGAAATGCACATACCGCACCGAAACTCAAAAACTCTAGAAGATGGTGTGAGGTCTTTTCTGGTCCAAGTTTGGCCTCTCGGAGAACGCCACCAGAGGCAAAAGGAGTGCCTTATCTATTCTATCTATATCGTAAAGTTGCCAGAAGACATAACCCAGAATGAGAACAGAATCAAATGGCAATACACCACCACCGTGCGTCACTTTCGGCACTACGGACAGACGGCAAGCAGTAAAGTAAGATAGATAGATACATGCATGCCGAGTAGACAAAACACACTGTTCGTCTCATCTTTCTTTTTGCCACGGCTTGATTCGTTCCTGTCCTTGCCGTCTCCTTCTTTCTTTCCTAGACAGACGCTAGGGCATGGCATTTTGGTGCAGACTCCTTTTCTTCCCAAATTACTACCCTATTTCTGGTTTAATTAGGAAACGAAAAAAAAGGACATGGACTAGACACAGACACAGCATGCTAGCCAGCAGCCGGACAAGGGTGTGGCTACTCCGAACAGGGGTGACACGCTGGAAGGCCCCGTTTCGACCCTTTTTCTCTCTTTTTTATTTCTCATGGATGTCTATTTTCTTCAGATCATTTTGATTCTTGTCTCCTCCACGTTTCCTCACAACTCCTTTCCACTTTTCCACTTTTCCTCGACGCCCCTGACTTATTACTTTCGTGCCTTTGAAGCCTGCGTCTGGCATTCCTTTTATTACCTGGTCCTCTTCCTTTTCTGACATATCCACCCCTTCGCCCTGCACACTGGCTCTTGCATCTCGGTGTGCTGCAGCGAACCCTTCTAGAAGAAAGGCAAAGACCCACTTTTCGTTCCTTCGCTTGCACGTTTCTGCAACGCTCCGAGGTTGGTTCCAACCCGATCGCAGTGACGAGGTCTGTGTGTATTTTTTTCGTATTTTTTTTCCTCTTGCAAAGAAGGCTGCCTCGGCTTTCTCGCTCGCCCACACCCCTATTCCCTTCTTCCAAGGGCGCCCGAGTTCGTTGCCCTGCTAGCCTGTCGCTTTGGTAACAGGCGACGTGCTTTGATGCTCACAATCAACTGGACAAATTGAGTTGCCTGCCTGGTAATACCCCGTATCTTACTCCGTATAGCTGAGCTAAACCCTTCCTTTACTTTACCATCTGCCTGCTGTCAACGGCCCGTTGCAATTTGACCGATTCAGTAATGGCCTCCCCCGTAATGCGTTTTGAGTGTGTTGATGGGTAGCAAGCAAACAAAGGCCGAATGCGACCCCGAACAGCAGAAATGCTGTTTGGTTACGCTGTCAAGATACTTCCCTTCTGACCTCAGCCTGTGTTCTCGTTGTGCTCTGAAGCCAGTGAGCATGTAAGATGCATGTATGTACGGAGTGTGTGATACGTCGTATATGCCGTCAGCCACAAAAAGCCACGAAAGCGCCACAATTTACTCACTAACACGAGCAACTTCAAGACACGGCATTCACTGCTGTTGCACGTTTCTTATAATTCTCACTAATAGCCGTCGTCGAATGGCTTGGCTAGCTCATCGTCCTACTATATAGCCACTGATGCTGTGTCTATGACATTTCGTGGACGGAGTACGATGATCTTTGATTCGCACATCTCGTGGCTTCTTCCGCCCTATCCTGGCTCGGACTCTTGGACTCCGTGCTTCGTGTTATCCATCTGTCAAACATTGCCCTCTCCCGTTTCCCGAGGGTGTTTTTTTGCCGTATATGTATTCCGGGGTTGTATTTGCGGGTGCACAAAAGATAATACTTCAGAAACGCCGTCTGTCCACCATGCCTCGCGTTTTCCTGCCCAACATACCGTATCTGAATATCTCGTGTTACCACACCAGACCAGCACATATCCTACACTCTGCTGCTTGCACTGAACTGACAAGGACCTCACCTGGCCTTTGAGTTCTGGCTGGACATGTAGAATGGGAGAGCTTCCCTATCTTTTTTTGTGGAAGAAACAAGGCCAGATATGGTCACGACAGATCAGGCAACCATCGAATCACAAGAGCAACTGAAAACGCTCCATGGGACTTCAGCCCTCTCCGACTATTACACAGGACACTCATGACTCAAAAGCAACCTCTTTGCTCCCCAAAACGTGCCGCCGGAGAAGCATTTCGAGACGAAGCTTTGCCAACTTACTGCCGAACGCAGATTGAAGCTAGCTTTCATTACAAGCAACGCCACCAAGATAGCGCATTTAATATTGTCAGCGGCGTCTAGTCGTATGAGTTTGCAAGTCAAATCGCCATGCTCTCAAATGTAGTAAGAAGATACGTGCACTTTGTGTTTTCTGTGAGATTTCATGCCCAGGAGACAGCTACGGAGCACAGCATGGGGACGGTCCTTGCTCATTGTGAAGATCTCAGCATAAATGTCGAGAGGCAATTTCAGTATCAGCTACGTGTACATGAGATACAATATTGGTGGGCCGAATGCTGTCTACGCGTACATGTACATGCACACTTTCAGGGCAGAATGAAGCAATAATGCTGGATCAGTAGGGCATGGCACAACTAACCAGGCTAAAATTAGCGACAGGCTCAGGGGATGGGCGGCGGAGCTGCAATTATCTGAGCAAACTGCTTGGAACAAAGCTAAACAGCAAACGCCACGATCGATGGACATTGCCTGCCGGGAAGGAGCCCTCTTCTGGGTTTGTAACGGCCTTTGTTCTGTGTTTCTTGCCCAGGGGCTTCGTATCTTACCTTCCCTGGGTGACGGGATGAGACGGATTTTATGCCTCGCCCCTTCCCTTCTTTTTTATCGTGTTAATATTGCTCACAACTAGCTTCCTCAAAAGAGCCTGTCGCCGTTAGGTCCTTCCCCTTTCTTCGTGCCCACTCCATGGAACCTCTTTGCGGCCGCCATTGATATTAGCGTCCGCTGTTCCTGCAGTAGCGCAGCTTGCTAGGAGCCTGCCCTCTGGGTGTCACGACAGCACCAAGAGGAAGGAAGGCAACACAAAGATAACCCTAAAATAGGAAACCGCGTTTTGTGACCTGTCTCCTTTCTACCTTCCTTCTGATCCCAAGCCTCTGTCCGTCGTACCAAGCCTACGGAGAACCCTTTGCCCCTTCCCCTTTCTAGCTGTCGTCGGATGAGGAGGAAGTCGCACTGGGACATGTTTTACTGCGCAACAGAACGCTTGAAAAGGGAGGCAAGAGCAGGGAAGTGCGTGGAAGGAGGGAAGCGCATCTAGCCCTTTCCCCTATTGCCTCGCAAAGGAGACGGTTCTGTTTTTGCCTTCCCCTAACCCACCACAAAGTGCACGCTCGCACACACAGACGCTCGCACACGCTGACACGCACTCGCACACACGCAGACCAATAAGCCACAATAGTGTTTCGTCACCGGATCTTTGCGACACGAGAGCGCGCGAATCGAGACGCCCGCACCGGTCAGTAGGACAAAACACCCCCTCTGTGATGCCCCTCTGTGATGCGTGATACTGCGGTCTTGTCTCCTGGTTCGCAAAGCCCAGAGCTTGCACAGCCAATCTCAAATGCCGGCAACCAAGGCCCCTTTTCTCTCCCGTTCACTGACTCGCAGGCCGTGGCGAGGCTACTTTTTTCAGCCAACAGCAATGCCAGGATGTAAGGCGCGTTCCAAACGAAGCAGCTGAGATGACCAGCACACCCATTCCAATCATCTCGGACTTGCGTGCGGCCTCAATCATGTGATGAGTTTGGATGGAGGACATCCTATTTGTACGATGGTTGCCGCCTCTCTCTTCCAGTGAGAGATGGATGAATGCACTTGGCGATGGGGCGTCTATTTCGAGGACCCATGGAAAACCGAGTCTTCTATTGCCTTGGTCTCCAGGGCAATACGAACAGAAGGCCAGACCTGAGTACAGGCCAGACCTACAAGCCAGACCAACAAGCCAGCCAGAAGCCTGAACCAGCTTTCCGGCCACACCGTGGCAGAGCAATGGCTGCACACCCCTGCAGCAGCGCTTGCCACAATGCTCCACTCCCAGGAAATCAAAATTTCCTCCGTTGGATCCAATCGGCCGGGAAGGCCCTCCTGCGGAAAATGGCCCGAATGGAAGGAATTTGCAGAAATCATGCCCACTTGCTGCCCACCTCTGCCCTGACACCCACCTCCACCCCCAGCGTCCCCTATTTCTGCTACTTCGTAACTTGTCACCTTTTCTATTTCTCCCCTGAGTCTCCCGAGAAAACAACCTTTTCCAGTGGGGCTTTCCTTGCTTTCAATCCGTTCTGGGCAGCTCGCTCGTAGCGGTGAATGCGCAACTTCACCGCCATGCCAACCTTCACCTTGCATGCAGCCAAGCTATCGATGCCCTGCACATGTACTTGTACCATCCAGGACGGAGAACGGAGACATTTGATGGATGGATAAGAACGGCACAGCATCAGAAGTACCTCGTCGCCAACCACAGCCACGGACCTTCTCAAGCCATATCATATCACACCCTCTTCGGCAGAGATCCGTCTCCCGACCTGCAGGCAAAAGGAGGGAAAGACACGAAAGGTGCAAAGGTACCTCGATCTGAGCATGTACCTTTTTGACACGATCTCGGCCACTATTGGTATTTTTATGTTCCTTTTTGGCTCGTCTTCTCACAAGCCACAATATCGTTCATGCACAACTGCTGCTCAACCTGTTTGGACCGTCTGCCCTCAGCTCAGGGTCTCCAGGAAAAGAAGAAAACAAGCAGAGTCCAACGCTAACAAAACGGGTCCCGGGGAAGATATCCCGTCTCTCGCTCTGAATTACACGGCCCACTTGGGTCCTTGGAAAAAGCATGGCTTGCCTGAACTGCGACGCGTCTAGGTCTGTAACATTGTGAGAGGCCGAGCATGGACGTTCACGGTCCAAGATTTCTAAACTCCCAGCCTCTTTTCACGAGGCCCACGCACGGCTCCTTAACCGGTACCAGCAATTCTGGCCTCTCTCTCCACAGGACTTTCAGATATCATTCACCGAAAGGCTGCTTCCGTGGCCTGTATCCACTGGACTTACACCCCTTCTTGGCTCTCAGCCGTTTCGGAAGCTTCTCTGTTCGTCCAAGCCGTTTGCCTGATCAGGAAATCAATTTTTACCAAAGCATCCAGAGGATCCTGCCCCATGCTTTTTTCTGCGTCTTTTCGTTGACACCGCTGGTACGCTAGTCTTGAACAGGAAACCGGCGCGGGAAGAGGACAGGACTTTGATCTTTCGATTTGTTCTTTTTCGAGTTCGTGTCTGCCTCAGCATTGGCGACCGGGCGACGTTGCACGCAGCCGTTTCCCTTCCCACACTTCCCACACATGTGGGCTCTTCTCACGCTCGCTCCCTGTCCAGGCCCTCGCAGCTTCCAAACACGCCATGCAGTGATTCTATCCGGTATACGAAGTACACTCTGTTCTCACCGGATATTCTCTGGTCTTTCCCGTCTTCCCACACGACGAGATCTACAGCTTCAAGTGGAAGGGCTTGTGGTATTTCTTCTTTCTCTTCTTTCATGCTTTCCCCCTCGAGTTGAAGGGACGGAAGTGCCGCTTGGCCATCAAGCCGGAAGTTGACGGTCGATCAAAGTTCAGTGGGGCTTTCTGGTGATGGCCACTCTATTTGCCTTTGATTTTTGCCTCTCATCCGAGCTGTCATCCCGCCCTTCCCCATGAACAGTGAGCAGTCACTTTCTTCCCGCCTGCTTCCCGTGTCCATCGAATGCGCTCTATTTTGTATGCAATGAGTTAGCGGTGACGGTGAACGAGAACACAGATGAGAACTCCATACATGCACATGTACGGAGTATGTTCTTTTTGAAATCAAAATCAGGGGCTAAAAGTACATCCAACATGTGTGGAGAAAAACAGGCTACCATCGCTCCAAATGATCCTTGACAAGTGAAAGATTTTTTTCTCATATTCCTGCCATGTGCTAACCGGCCATTGCCATGCATGTGAATGGGGCACGGAGTGTTCCGCTCTATGAGGGCCTTGCCTTGTTTTCTTTCTCGTGTCCTTCCACTTACACCGATGGTTTCTCGGCAGCCATAAGGTCCACTTGTGTTGAGGTTCACCCTTATTCTTACAGGTCCCTTGCAGGTGGAAAGTACTACGAGTATGGACCAAGAGCAAAAAGAAGGAAATATGGGAGTACGGAGTAGGTTCCGGGGAGAACCTCCTTGTGGCACAAAACGCAAGGCATGTCGGTGAGTGGCCTGACTCTGATACTCGGTGAAGGAAGCGGGTCTTGAGGTGCTCAAGGTGTGCACACAGGAAGCATCGAGGAGTGGACGAGGGTGCTCCATCCCGACAAGATAGTCACCAGCGAAGACAGCTATGACAGTCATGACAACCACGACAACCACGACACGCTTGTTGCATATTCCAGGGTTTGAATTTTCAGCGGCAGGTGTGTGTGGGCAGGCGGCATGGCTGCAGCAAAGGGCGAGAAGCCAAGACACAGGTACGGCAAAGCTCGATCAATATATGCCTTGTGTCAACGGAGCTGTCCCTTCTTTCTGTTGTGGCTGTGTGCCGTATGCTACGTCCGGAACCATCGAGTTCGAGAACACGCAGCGTACGCAGACGGGAAATGAAGAAGAACCAAAGCAATCGCGTTCCGTCTCTACCCGACGTCTGGACGGACTGATGGAGCCGGACCAAGCAAACTACATTGAGAGTTGAACTTTTTTTCTTTTCGTATTTTGAGCTCACAAGTTGAGTTTTCTATTTGTTTTTTTGTTTATTGTTTGCACATCCCGCAACCTCCTTCACGGCTGCAGCTCGGACACAAGGCTCGTCGAGAGAGAAGAGGGGGGATGTATTTACTGATCTTGGGCCAGATGACATCCCGAATATGACGCCAAAACTGACACGCGGCGACGGCATCTGCTCTTTGCTGCTACGCAAGGCCTGGTCTGGCAGGTCTAGCCATCCAGGTCACCGGCTTCAACCAACAAAGACGGAATGTGAAAGATCACCCAAAACAAGGCTTCATCATGGGCCTCCCTTTCGGGCCTCCTTCCTTGCTCTCTTTTCATCCCGTTCTCGATTGTCCCGTTCCCCGCAAATGAAGACATCACGTCTCTTCCTTTTTGGTATATATTTTTAACCTCTCTGGGAGTAACGGGGCCGGAAGGGACAGGCAGCGTATCACGACAAGATTGTGTTCATCTGAAGTCTGCCGTCCCGTGGTTGCTGCTCCTTTCTTTCGCTTTTTTGCTCTACTGCTTTTTGGTTGACAGGGATCACTAATATCCGAAACGGGACGCAATCAACCCCAAAAAAGAAGTGGCAAACCCGTTTCTGGATATGCACAAAATTGCAATATCGGCAATCCGATTATTTCTTCTTTTCCTCCGTGTCCTGGCAATGCTTGCCTGCAATCACGAATGTGAAATATGAAATAGACAAAAAGCACGACAATGGGAGATAATGCAGCATCTTCTGTTATACACGTCCATCTGTCTATTGTCATTTTTTCTCGAGAAAAAAACTGCACTCGATATGTTCTTCTTTGCTAAAAAAAAAGAAGAAAAAAACCACCCTGGATAGGTGGTCTGCTGCCGAATCATGAATTACAGAGTCGCATTAAAGAGTGGTCACTTGAACGCGAATGAACAACGCCTTCCCCTGGATGCGCTGTGCTCGGTCGGTGCACGGAGGACATCATAGCACGGGTGGAATGCGAGGCAAGAAAAGCAGGAAAATCAAGGTGCAAAGGCGTCCGATCCACGGTAGATGAAGATGGGAGTTGCATGTCAGCCATTGTACGAACGGCTTTGCGATCGGTGCTGGCTCCGGAAGGAAGCGAAGCGTCAATGTTTTACATGAGAAAAAAAGAAATAGAGAAGAAAAGAACGGGTGGAACGGCAGATCTTATGCAGCGCCTGTACTCCATGCTTCCACGCGTCTGATGCAGCGATCTACGCGGTCAAGGACTATTGAATATCACATAGTCGACAAGACTCTAGGACATAGAATGTGTGACTGAATTTATCAGAGTGAATGCTGCTAGAAGTGATTGCCACTAGAATTCATAAAAACCTGCATCTTCCTAGGGTACAAAGTAAACATATTGGTCATGCCACAAGGGCAAACAAGGCTCACCTCAGATCAGGTACTCACCTTGTTCTCGAAGAGCCTTTGGCTTTCAATGAGGTGCAAGCGGAATCACATCTGCTGCAATTCCCGTGTGTTTCTTTATGCGCAGTGTTGGGATGACGACGCCACCACGACTGCATGAACTGCGAGATCGACACGGATGAGACTCGATCGAAAAAAAGAAGAAAATAAAGAAATAGAAATTTGGTACGCACGTCAAAGGACCAAGGCCAACGAGGCAAGTGTTAAAGACACGTCGTTTTTTTTTTTTTTTTTTTGGTTCCGTACACTATGCAAGTAGCTGTCAACGAACAGCAACAAAGAGTTCGTAACATGGCTTTGGCTTTCCATGACCTGGTATACAGCAGCCTTTTCAAACTACCCAATGCCAAAGAGCTGGCCTCACTCGCACCGTCCATATCCCTCATAGGTCTAGACAGTGAGTTTGGCGTCTGCCTTGGCTGGCCGCTGCCCAAAGATGGTGCTGCCAATCCGCACTTCGCCGCTGCCGGACGCCACCCGCGCTTGCAAAGTCGTCACTCATGCCCATGCTCAGCTCCAACGGCTCTGCCAGCCCAAGCGCCTTGGTCACGAGGTCCCGCTGCTCCCGCAGAGCCACAAAATCGGGGTTCTCTGCGGAATCATTCACGGCCACGGCCTTGCTGCGGGCAATGGCACCAATGGTCATAAGGCCGAGCAGCCGCAGGTTGGGGCACTCCTCGACAATCGTGCGGCAGAGCGCCACAGTGTCATCGCCGGGGCTGCAGCCGGACTTGCTCTCCTCGCCCGAGGTGTTGACCTGGACGTGGATGTGGATAGGGCCGACCTCCTCTGCAGACTCGGCCTCTTTCTCTTTGCGGAACGCCGCCCGCGCCGTCTCAAGCAGCTTGGCTTTTTTAGCCGAGTCTACACTCGAAACGCACCACAGGTTGCTGATTCGGGCGAGGTTCTTGCAGTGACCTGGAGCATGTTAGAGGTCAAGCAAAGCGGAATCTACGTACGGAGGATGGGAAACATACCCGACTGCAGGCCGCCGATAAAGTGCCACCGGATCGATCGCGGCAGCAGCACTGCTTTGTCACGCAGCTCCTGTGCATAGTTCTCGCCAAAGTGCTCCTGGCCCTCCTGGCCCGCGCCCGGCTGGTGCAGCGCCAGGATGTCGTTGGCTGGCTTCAGCTTGCTCACGGCCACAAGGCGCACGCTTGGTGCAGCACTGCCACTCGACGCCGCAGCTGAGACCGCCACAGCCAGCCGCTCCTTGACGGCAGACAGGTTGGCAGCCAGGCCGGCAGCCCGCGCCGGATCAACCTTCATTTCCGTGGCGGCGGCGGCGGCAGTGCTGCTGCTGGTGTTGTCGTCTCCCATTGGCACCGGCTTGTGAGAGCAATTGTGGTAGTGGATCAGATACAAAGTCTTTGCCAAAAAGCAGCCCGTGGAGAGTTTTGGTGGTGTCGCCGAGGAAGTGAATCGACAACTCAAGTTTATCACCAAAATGGACAATGATGCGGTTTTGGTGGGTAGGTGCGGTTTGTGAGTTAGCTTTTGGTGGTGGTAAGGCAGTCACGTGCAGCATTGCGCCGAATGTCCAATGTATAACGCCAATGTGATGGAAAGGATTCAAAATTATTTTCGAATTCAAAATGATCACGGAAACCGCAAAGAACCCTGTCCATGGTAAAATATCTATTCAAAAGAGCGCCACTACCCGAAATACCGCCAAACGGTGGCCTGCTGGCTCTCCTTTGTATGCTGCTGGCCCCAAAGTCTATGTCCAATGCTGGGGAAAGATGGGAAGAACTGTATCTAATCGAGGGTGCCCGAAACAAAGCAACGCGTCAAAAGATTATGAAAGTGACGGAAGACAAGGAAAAAAGCCAAAAAAAGCAAAGGAGAACAAAACAATAAGAAATAAGAACACAAAAATACACAAAAATACACAAAAATTAGCGCCGCAAGACTCCGCTATGATGTACACGGGCTGCCTGTATATCCAGGGACCAGAAGATGTAGGAAAACGTAGATGATGGAATAAATAAACGTCGTGTAAATGGAAACAATAAGTCAAGCAAGTGAGGGGGCGGACAAGGGCGTCACCGAGGGCTCAGAGGGCTCTTGCCAGGGCCCGCAGCCCGTTTGAGCGTCCGGACCTCCTCCTCGAGCTTGCGTCTCTGTGCTTGTTCGTTCTGTGACTGTCAGTGCATGTTCCGAGGCTGCCATGAGTATAATAATCAATCCAAGAAGAAGCAAAACTCACCCTCAGCTCCTCTTGGAAACTTTTTGCGCTCCTCCTTCATCGTCGCCCGGACTGCTCGCTCAGCATGCTGGCACCGGCACGAGACGTGCCCCCGCCGGATGCGGGCGACACCTTGAGCTTTTCGGCATCGAGCTCCTCCTTGAGCGAGGCCACTGTCGCCTCGAGCTTCTCGGGTGTGGCACGCGCGTCTGCCTCCAGAGATGACTTGGCCGCAAGCGCATCGTCCAGCTGGCCCTCGAGATCCAGCTTCTCGCGCTCGGCCGCAATCGTGTCCTTGGTCAGGACCTCGTACTCCTTGAGCGTGCTCGCCAGCTCCCGCTTCATCCGGTCGAGCTGCGACTGGAGCTCGTCGTTCTCTGCCGATTTGGCCAGCGCAGCCACGTCCTTGGCCCGCTGCGTCCGCGAGCCATACGCGCCCTCCAGCTCCGCCTTGGCAATCGTCGCCTCCGTCTTGAGCTCGACCACCATGGCATTAAGCTGCTCGAGCTCCGAGTCCCGTGCCTGCACGTCCTTGGCGGCTTGCTCGGCGTTGGCTGCGGCCGCGTCTCTTGCATCCGTGGCCTCCTTGAGCTGCGCTGACAGGCTGGCTACATCGGCCTCGGCCTTGGCGACGGCTACTGCAGCTGCGAGCTCTGCGACTCGAGGGCGGCGAGCTTGCCCGTGCCCTCGGAGCGCACCTGCTCGGCCGACTGCGACGCAAGTGCTACCTCGTTGTCCTTTTGTGCAATCGTCTCCTGCGCCTCGTTCAGGTCTAGCAGTGTGCGTGCCAGCTGCTCTTGCGCTTCTTCGGCAACGCGCTGTGTCTGCTGGAGCTCGACCGTCTTGTTCTGCAGTGCCGCTGCCGCCGTCTGCAGCTCGGCAACCTTGTCCTGCAGCTCCTGGTCCTTCTCGGCATCTGACTTGTTGTTGAGCTCGCGCTGCTGCTTGATCTGCCGCTTGAGCACAGACTTGTGCTCACGCAGCTTGGTTGTCTGCGAGTAGAGCCATTGCACCTTGGCGGAGAAGGCCTGCAGCGAGTAGGTCTCGTCGGGGCTGATGGGCGACTCGTCACCCGACATGTCGCCATCTTCGTCGTCTGCAAGACCATCTGTGCCGCGCTGCCTTGCGCTCATCACGCTTCCGCTGCAGATCGGCAAAGCCAGTCTGGATAATGTCCCACAGGCCCATGAGAATAGTGTCCGCCTGCTGCGCCGCCTGTTGGCTCGTAGCCGACGCGCTTGCAATCTCTGCCGCACGGCCAACCTCGGTCTCGATTGTGGGGAGGATGTCCTCGAGCCAGCTCAGCTGGTTGTTCAGGCCCATGCTGGATCCGGCACCCGAGACCGATGGATTGGCGGAAGAGGCGTTGCGGAAGCAGAGAGGATGCGCTCCAGCTGGTCGTTGACGGCCGACATACGGCTTTCAAATTGTGCAAGGGCAGCGCCCAAATCGGCCTGTCGTTCTGCCTCGGCCGCATTGATCTGCTGCTCCTGCTGTGCGACGCCGAGGCCTTCTGACAGATACTGGATCTGGACAGACAGCCCGTCGCCGGGCTCGTTGCTGACGCTGCTGTTGCTCGCAGGCGGCCCCTCGTAGCCACCATTCTTCTTGGGGTTGAAGCGGACAATGATCTCGCGGAGACGGCTGTTCAAGTCTTCGATTTGCCGCTCGGCATCAGACATGGACTGCAGCCGCTCGCCGCTTTCTCTTTGGAGTGCAGCAAGCTCAAGGCCCAGAGAGTCGCTGGCCGCGCGCAGCTGGTCACACTCTTGCTGCAGGCGCGTGTTGATGTCGCGCAGCCGTTCACTCTCCTCGCGGAGTTCTTTTGTCTCTTTGCGGATCGGCGACTTCTGCGGGATCTCGATCGTGTTCTTCGGTGCGCGGCCCGAGGCGTCATACGGCTGGTCAACGGCAGGTATAAACTCCGGTCGTCAAACATGCCGTCGCCGCCCGAAACAAGCTCCATGCTCTCGCGTCCATTCGAGTATGTGTACATGCTCTCGGGGCTGCCCGGGATGCCGTTGGTGGGCAGGCCGTTCATCCGGGGGCCGTCGGCTGCCTTGTTCCGTGATGCTGCTCGGTGTGTCAACTGCAGGATGCCGGCAGTGTGCTGGAATAGCCGCCGCTGAGGTTCCATCAGACGCTTTTCTAACGCGAACAGCTCGGCGGCGAGCTCTTCGCACCGCCGTTCGCAAGCCATGCGCTCTTCGTCTGCTTCCCGCATTCCATCGCTGCTGCTACGGTCGCTCACAACGCTCCTCCGCTTCCCGGGCGAGTATAGCTTCGCCATGGAGATGGCGGCATCACGGTACTTTGACTGGATGGCCAGGTTCGCCTGCGTCTGCTCGATGCGCTGTGTGAGAGACTGGCATTGCTTCTTCAGGTCGTCGACTTCTTCCTGGGATAGGATGACCCATTCGCGGCTGTCGGACAGTGCTGTCTCGGTGAGCAGGTGCACCTGGATCGGGTCTTTGAGGTCGACGAGCGGTGAACTTTGTGGGCGTTCGGCATTGGACTTGAGAGAAGCAAGCGACAGTTAGCATTTCCTCTCGAATACAAACCGGACTCTTTCTCTCTGGGCTTTCCCCGGCAGCAGGGCACAACTTACAGGGTTGTATCTCGGCCGTTCCGCTTCAAAACCGTTGATAATCTCTTGTCTGTAGCCATTTGCCATGGCGCGACCGGTGGGCACGACGTCCTGGAAGGGCGACGGCCCGGTCGGGCCAAGGCCAAAGCTGTTCTTGGCCCGAGGCCGTTCATCGCGGCTGGCTTTGCGTGCGCAAGTCGTATACCGCCGATGTCCGCGGATTCAGTCGCTTCGTGCTCGTGTCTTGCTTGATGGGACGCTGGTCAAGGTCCTCGTAATCGGCGCCGCGTAACGTCTGTCCAGGCGCGTTAGGCCATCGCAGGACGACGGAAAACAGCGGCAGACAAAAAGGGAGGCGAGTGTAGCGAGGAAGGCGATATTTCTAGGAAAGGCTGTTGTTTCGCCGGTTCGCGATTCGCTCTTCGACAGGGGCTGGGGAGTCGTTGGTGAGGGCGAAGTAAAGTCGATATCCGGAGCTTTGGATGTATTGTCGCGAGAAGTGATCGATGGTCCGTCAAAAGAAAATGGCTTTGTGCGGAAAGAAAAGGAAAAGGAGGGACAGGAAGATGCTTTGGCGGATCTGAGACCGCAAAGGGGTGTTGGAAGGCCAATGAAAACTAGCAGTTCGCAGCCAGCAGGCGCATTCCTCAAAGCCGGCGAGACAGACAGGGGGTGCTGCAGGGTAGTAAATGGAGGACGGAGGAAAAGATGATGCTTGTGAATGCCGGACAAAGGTTCACGAAGTTGGGGTGCTAGATAGCGCCTGCTGTTGGCTCTTTCCCAACTTTCTCCTGTACAATACTCCTTTGCTTCCGTTGCTTCTTTCCCGTTTCGTTCGTCCAGATTCCCCCTTCCCTTTGAACTCCAGCGCTTGATATGGAAAGAGGCTGATGTCAAGCCAAGAAAAAATAGGAGGAGCAAAGCAGGAAAGACTAGCCAGCCAATTTGCCAGGCAGCTCTTTCCCTCTTTCCCCCATATTTTCCCCTTCGGGCGCTTCGCGCCAGGGGTCAGCCCGCTTGGCCACTATTAAATGCCAGCTTGTTCTTCTTGGGCTGTTCCTGAGCATGTATCCACTTTACGCGTCGCTATTCTGCGGTTCGGAAGGCTGGCAGCCTGCTGTGACACCCATGGCACGCAGCCACGCACGCTAGCCCCATCTAGCGTGTGCGGCTTTGCTGGAGGCCGTTCCTGTCCGCGTTTGAAAGATCGTCGCAGAGTTTCTATCAGTGGTGTGCCAATTTAGGGGGCTGCAGTGGTGTTTGCAACAAGCAAGCGCTTTATCTGTCCCTATTTTCAGGGGGTTAGAACTCGTAAAACGAATTACAGCATGTTGTTCTCCTCGAAGAGGTCAGGTATCGTATTATCACTGGAATCCTCGCCACAATTAACAATGTAGAAATGGTCCACAAGGATAGAAGAGACAATGCCAAGCTGGATTGTGAGTGTAAGGGCATGCAGACAACGCGTTTGCCGGCGGCCATGGCATGCATGAACCTGAGATAGTGGAAATTGCACAGTAATTTCGCCGTGGAAGAAACAACAAGAAACAATTGACTGCCATGTGCAAGTGATATGCGGTAGATGCCACATGAGCTGTAGTTCGAGACGCGCTCCTGACGATCGACAGCAGGACTGTCTTTTGTGTAAGCGAGCTGGCAAGGTCAGATAAAAGTACTGCCTTATTTCCTGTTTCACAACCCCTTGCCGCCAGAACCCCATTCTTTCGGTGTTCCTTGACAATAAAGCAAAGATCGCCACTGTGCAGCGAGGACACGAGTGATATCGGGACGTGAAGTAGTCGACGACAATGGAGCTTGCTCTTGGTATCGTTATTCTTGTGTTCTATGTACATGTACAGACAGAGGTCGTCCGCTCGCCTTACATGGGCTCCCGGAACTGGTCCAGGATCTGCTGGCCCATCGGCCGCCGGCGTCCTGCCGAGCCCTCCGCCTGGCCGTCGACGCCCGTGGCGGAGCCCGTGGCATTCTCTCCCTCGAGCCGCCGGCGCAGACCTCAAACTCGTCACGGCGCTTCTGCGGCCGCATGCCCACCAGCCAGCCGGGCACGCGCCACTCCGTCAACCGACCAGGAAGCACATCGTTGCGCCAGGCATGGGCCAGGACCCAGCCACGGCCGCGGTCAGGATCGAGCCAGGCCACTGGAAGAGCGCCAGCTGTGCTGCCAAAAAGTAGCGGTAGGACTTGTCCGAAAAGGTCAGCCCGGAAAAGTGACTGTCGTCTGCACCCGCGGCTGGCTGCTCCTTGGACGAGAACGCCACCCGGTACGTGTAACGGTGAGGCACAATTGAGTAGTATTGCGCCAGTATGGCAAACACGACGCCGTCGGGCCGGCGGGGAGGTAGTTGACGTGCCCGTTGGTCAGGGTCCGCAGCACAAAGAGGAGCATCGGCGGAACCACGGCCGAGATGAGCGATATCACGGCAATAAAAGACTAGAAGAACATGCAATGTCAGCCGTGAATCTTGCCATGGAGCAAAGGCATCAGCACAACGTACGGCGTATTTTTCTTGACCCCACATGCGCTCGACAACGCGCATTTGGTAGAGCGTCATGGCTGCGAACAAGACCTCGGACGAGTTTGTATAGCACAGCTGGTATGTCAGCACCCGCCATGTCTGGTGGTACCGGAGGATCTGGGGGTCCACGAGTATGTAAAAGTAGTGCTTAATGTCGAAGATGCTTGCACCAATCGACGAGGAGACGAGCCCAAGCACGACGGCTGCGGGTGACAGGTGCGTTGGTGAAAGACATGATGGGCGTCTGCGGGGAAGGGCGAGGTAGGCGTGGTAGCAGACTGAGCAACAATCCCGATGGGCCAGATGTCCTGCGACAACGCTCGCTTTCTTTCCCGAGCCCGGTTCACGTATGCACGTGCTCCTGGAGCTCGGACGGTGGCCGGTGGATGGATATTGTTCGCGATGCTTCGGGTGCGGCTACTGCGGAATCGGTGCTGTTGCCGGTTGTTGACAAGTTTGGCCGTCTTTTCCGACAACCTAATTGTTCTATAGAAGTAGCAAGATACCAGCGAAGGTGCTTGTGGCGTGGTCTAGGAAGAGTCGCGGGATTGCTGGCCCAGACAGGGACGAGAGAGCTGTGATGCGATTTGGTGGTGTTTGTCGCAAGGTGTTATTTTCGGCGGGCAAGCTGCTGGTGATGGGGCACGTCTTATCCGCTATCGACACCCGCTATTAATACCCCCAAATCCCCAAAGCCCAGCCTAGAAACGTGCCCACCCTGCCAGCCAATAGGGTGGTCCAACGTCACCTGGAAAACGGGCGAGTGGCTGGCGCATCCTTTTCCACGCATCACAAGAAAAACAGGAAAGCGCCAAACTTACTACCTCGTCTTACTTGCGTCTTGCTGGTGGCATTCTGTCCTTTTCTTCCGCCCCTTTACTCTCGCAACCTCGACAGCGACAGCCATCTCGCAGCTTTCCCCCACTTTTGCATTTTCATTGGGCCTGGTAACTCTTCAAGACGGTGTGCGTCTTCGTGCTAGAGCGCACACCTCTGGACTTGTCCAGCCAACGGCTACTTCGGCAATTTGAAAAAAGCAAGAAAAACGACAAAGGAGAGCACGGCTGCCAGCCATTCGGCCGTGGGCACCATGTCCGACCTCTACCTATCCCACCTCCGCAACTGGATCTTTAGCTCACCGCCGGCAGAATGGGTTGCGCACCAGCTCCACGAACTGGCGATCGGCGCCGTCAAGCAGGGCCCGATCCCGAAGCACATTGCCTTTGTGATGGATGGCAATCGACGCTTTGCTAGAAACCACAAGATTGAGACCATCGAGGGCCATCACCTTGGCTTCGAGGCTCTTGCACGGGTACATGGCTCTTTTTTTGGTGTGAAATACGAACGCTGGCTAACCAGCCCTTCCACAGGTGCTCGAGTTCTGCTACAAGTCCGGCGTCTGAGGTCGTCAACCGTCTACGCCTTTAGTATCGAGAACTCCAACGGCCCAAGTACGAGGTCGACGGCCTGATTGGAGCTCGCCAAGGTGTGAAGCTCGAGCAGATCATCCAGCACGGCCAGCTGCTCGAGCGGTACGGTGCCAGCGTTCGCGTGCTCGGCCAGCGGGAACCTCATCCGCCGCCGACGTCCTGTCGTGGACCGCGCCATCGAGGTGACCAAGAACAACACTCTAGTAAGCAGCAGCCATTGTTTTACGCGTCATAATGCGTCCACGTCTTTCTCTATACTCCAGTCCTGACAAAGTTCCAGTGCCGCCCTCAACATCTGCCTTCCCATACCACATCACGTCGAGGAGATTACAAGTCGATCCGCACGATCCGTTTGAGGAGTTCTCCACCCTCAAGCCCGCCACAAGCACAGCAACGACCTTTCGCAAACACGCATCAAGCAGAAGATCCTATCTAAGAAGCTTGACAAGCCGAGACGCTGTCTACCATCAGAGAGACGTCGCCGGCGCCGTCCATCACCGGTCCGAGGAGCACGACGGCTCTGTGTCGTCAACAACCACGCTGCCGCCCGGCTCACCCGCGTCACGCAGCATTGGCGGTGGGATGCCCAACGGCTCGGCCGTCCTCCCTAATACCGAGTCCATCACGGCAGAGACCCTCGACAACCAATGTACACGGCAGGAGACCCTCCCATTTGATATTCTCATCCGCACGAGCGTTGTCGACCGCTTCAGCGATCTTGTGCTGTGGCAGATCCACCAGAAAACACGCAGGTGTTCTTCCTCAAGTGCTTCTGGCCCGTGAGTTTGACCTGTGGCAGTACCTGCCGGTTCTTCTCGAGTGGCAGTGGCGCCAGAAGCAAAAGGCCATGAACGAGAAGCCGCGCAAGCGCAAACAACGTTGAGTGGGGTTTGTGGTTTGGTGCACCTGCTACGAAGATGGTACATGAAATATTCTTCCCTGGGACCACCACCGAGTCTATGAAAAGGGGCCACATCTGCCCGTCCTGGATCCTCGGCATTTTATTGTCTGTCTGTTGTTTCTGTGTTTTCTGTGTTTTCTTTCTTTCTTCTTTTTTTTCCTTTCCATTTCTTTCTCATATTATCTATCTGTATAGAGCGAGCTCACATACTGCGGCAGCTGTCTCTGCATGGCACGGCGTTACCTGACACCATTTATATAGCGGAAAATAGCGGTTTAATCATGGTCCACTTGTTTATCATGTTCGTGCTGCACCGAAAAAGCTGCTCCCATCACAGTACCTTCCTTATCTTATCGCACGCTTGGACGTGAGCGAATCGGCACGGTCATACATAAACCCGTAGAGTAAAGTGGAGATCGCCCGATGTTGGCGCGCTCCGCTGCCCCCCAAAGCCGGCAGGTGCAGCCCATAGAAGCACCAGCGCATTGCCAAAAGAAGGTTGGCACTTTCCGTCTGCTGGATGTTTCTCCTGCTCCTCCTTCCGACCAAAACGCAGCACCCGCAAGAATCCTCGACTTTTTCCCTCCTCATGACCGCTCGCTCGCCCAGCACCAGACATGCCTCTTCTGACATCGCCGCCCGTGGCAGACTATGCTGTGACCCTACGCAGACAGGCCCTTTTTGTCGCGACGACCAGTGGTCCTTCCCTTTGCCTCTGCGCTCTCCCAGTCGTCTTTGCCTTTTTGGGGGGCCTTCCGCCGCCTTTTTCTTTTCGCAGCGCTTCGCCTCGAGGGCGCCCTCACGCCCGCCACGCAACTCCCCTCCCCCGTCGCCTGGCTTCTTTTCCTTTGGGCAGGGCCCATTGCGATTAGCAGTTACCATTCTTGTTCAAACCCAAGCCTTACCACGCAGCTTCTCTGCATTCTACGACGTCCTCCTCCCCCTTCCTCTTCCTCCTCTGCCTCTTCTCCACGGCTGTTGACGCGTTGTTCAACCTAATTACTGGGCTACTCGACTTCTTCAGTCTCTGCGTCTCTTCGACTTCTCCCTCCTCTCTTCCTTTTCCGTCAATCGATTGATCCTGCGTCTCCATCTGCGACAATGAAGACCTCCAAACTCCCCGCTGGCCGCGGGGCGGACGCCCGCCCAACAGACGCCAGCCTGTGCGGCAGACCAGAACCAAACCCGCCCAGATCCTCGGGCCACGACCGAGCCCGCGCAGCCCGCGACCGGCGAAGCTTGCTGCCGCCGCCGCCCGCCCGAGCAGCCCATCGACATCTTCCCTGGCGTGACCCACTCTTTGCCGATGCGATCACGGCGCTTGCCCAAGGAGCTTTGTCAAGCATTTTCACGCTCCTTCAAAGGGAAGTTGACGCCAAGATTCAACGTCCCGGCCAGCAGGCTCCATCTGTCCAGCTGATCCACACGGCCCTTCGGCCAGCCAGTTGCCCAACCACCACACCGCTCGCCGTTAACGATGGCTTCTACCACCCCCAGCGCGCGCGGCCTCCTCAGCCCCAATGACGGCTCAGTAACAGGCCAAATAAGGCAAAGTGTCACGGGCGCTCCCCCAGCTTGCCCAATGGGCCACCCCACACTCCCACCCCGTCTGGCCTCTCGGTCGTCGGGCGACTTTGGCAGCCACCACTGGCTCGGCCTTTGAACGAAACCAGCAAACAATGTAACACGCGGCGCAACTGTTCCGCAAGTGGCCATCGAGATCAAGGAAATGCTAGTCGCGCTGGAGGAGAAGAACCACGTCATCTCAACGGCCAACGACGCGCGCTCAAACAAAGCAACTGGGCCGCATGACGACATCTGGCCGCCCTGGAGAATAGAGATTCGGCAGGTTAGCCATAGGTGCGAGATAGCAACACCCATTGGGATCCCTACCCAGAGAACCGTGCTGCCAGCCGCGCCACAAAACAAGTCACCAGGCAGGACGGTCGCGTGCGCAGGGCCCGACCCAGCCGCTTCTCCGCGAGGCCTTGCGCCAGCGAATTTGGCAGAGGAAGCAGCTCGCCCGCCAGCGATGCCCTTCGGAAAGCATGGCCGTGGCCGGCCCGTTCGTAAGCTCAGAAGACCCAGGCGGCCATACAAATATCTCTATCAGGATTCGGACGCAGATGACCATCACCAGAAGGCGGAAGCCGAAGAAATCCGCTGGCGGGGCTCAAAAAGTTCTTAGGAAGACGGGCCCTTGACCGAGGGAAAAGAGGCTGCTGCTAGCCGCCCGGGCCTATGGGCCTCGGACATTTTCGGGCCCCGGGGCTCTGGAGCTGCAAAGGCGCGCAACGTTGTCCTAAGGGGAAAGGGAAGGGTCAAAAAACCCGAGGGCTACGGGCTCTTTTGCCGATGGAGCGGGCCCTGAGGGGTTGTCTATGAAGAACACTGGTAAGATCAAGACGGTTACCCCCTCGCAAAAAGCCCCCGCTCCGACGCGGCGGCAAAGAACCCAAAGGCTTTGCCTGCGGCCCGGCAAAAAGGGGGCAAAAAAAAAAAGGTTTACTTTTTTGGGGGGCGGGTTTTTTGTTTTTCGTCCGGGTGTAACCCCTTGTCCCTTTTTTAAACTCTGCAAACTTTTAAATGTTCTTTCTTCTTCACAAAGCCGGAAAGGAGGCTTCCGGCCCGGGCACCCATGGGGCCCGTCTTGGGCATTTCCCGAAAAATTTCCCCAAACTAGTCAAAGCCTCGCCGGCACCCTCGCGCCTTCCCCCAGCCCAGTTTCTTCCTGCTTTGCGGGCCCGTCGTTCGCCGAGGGCCTGCTAAAAGAGCTTGAGCCCGACGGCATCAAAAGCGGGAAACGGCAGGGCGAGCCAGCGTTTGCATCAACGCACCCTACCCAGAAAAAGCCGATAGACCCAACGCCAGTCGAACTTGCAGGGTCTTGTCGTAGCAGGGGAAATTTTCCACCACAAAGACCCGCAGGGCGACGCAAGACGGGTCCACCTTCGGGGTGGGCTATGGGTCTTGCTCTCTCTGCAAAGCAGTGCCGCTCCGAGCAAGGGCAAAGCGGGCCTTCCCCTTAACCTTGCCGATGCCGCCCAAGACAAGCAGCAGGGCTGGCGTTCTGCAAAAGGGGACCCCTGGGTTTTCCCCCGTAAACACCCAGCAGCCCGCCGCACTAACGGTATCACAACTACTGCCGATGTGCTCCCGCCGACACGTTGGGCTCATTTTCGCGGAACAAGGAGGCCCCGAGATCTACCGCGGAGGACTTCTGCTGCAGCCGCGGCTCCTGCACCTGCGGCGGCTTCCCCGGCGAACGCAGCAATCGCCTTTGAGGAAACCCAGAGCGCACGCCAGCTCAAGGGCTGCATGAAACGAAAATAAGGCCAGCGCCACACCCCCAACCACCAGTCCCTGCGGCATGGAAGAAAGAATTACGAACGCGAGTCCGCCGCTGCCTGCCCCCCAAGGGACAACCCCGCCGCCGAGCCCATCTTCCTCCCGGCACTCGCAGGAACTATACGGTCTCGCGGACACCCCTAACCCGACAAAAGTCAAAAAACAAGGAGAAACGCCCCTTTCCTCCGGGCGGGCAACACGGCGACTCCCGTTCGCCGTCTCCCGTCCCCTGGGTACCAGCCCCCAGCGGCCCAGTGAGTACGCGGCAATTAACAACGGCTTGATACCTGCACCGCGAACCTGTTGTTAGTCCGCAACTTTCCGGGCCCAACGCTGGGCGCCCTCCCCTAAAGAACAGGAAAGGGCTGCCCAGAGAACCCAACCCGCGCCAGTAACCGCCATGGCCATGATAGGACGCGGTCTGCGGGCCCGGGGCATAACAACCATGATGCAAAAGCGCGATTTGCCCGGGCTATCCGGCCCTCGTCTTCTGATGGGCTTAATACCAAGTCGGAGAGGGGTTGGGCCAAGAGAGGGGGCACCCGCCGTTCCCCAGTTCTTCCTCCCGGGTCAAATGGCGAACCAACCGCCGCCCGTCCCCGACTAAAAGCGGAGGGCTAAAGCAAACCTTCTACCCGCCCGGCCCTGGCCCACCTTTGCGAGGCATCTACGTTTCGTCGTGTCGTCGCGGGTCCAGGGACACGTCACGTCTAGCGAACTCCGAGTCCCGAATGGCCACGGCGGCAGCGGGCAGCGGTATGGGCAAAGCCCAAAGCCCGAAAAGCCATAAAGAAAAGGGTGGCGGTCGGGTCCGTATTTCGTCGTCAGGCGGTACGGGAGCGGGATCGGGATCCCGACCGGGACCACTCTCATCATGGCCATCAACACAGCGCCAGCGACCGGTGGGCAACAGCATAAGCGTGACGGGCCATGGCAGCAGTAGTGGCAACAGCAGCAGCCGGAGTCACCAGAATCAGCAGCAACATAAGCTGAGCGCAGAGGAGGACGACGACGAGCCGCTATACTGCTATGCCGCGGGTCAGCTTTGGCGAATGATTGCTTGTTGATTCCGCGACTGCAGCGCGAGTGGTTCCACCTAGAGTGTTGTCGGTCTGCGCGTTGCACCAAAGATAACGGTATTTTTTCCCCCCTTTCTTTCCTGCTTTACGATGTTGTAAATCACTCCCTCCTTTTGTTGCTTGTCGAATTTGGTTTACTAACTTTCCTTTACAGTGAAATGAGTTACTGCGAAGACTGCAAGAACGCGGGGATTAAAGAACGGCGACCGCAAGTCTGTGGACGGGGATTTGGCATGTCTCACTCCATGAGGCCGGGTTTCTGCTTTCCTTTGATTTTGTTCCTTTTTTTTTGTCTCTATTCAGATCCAGCTTTACGGGATCATTTTTTTTTACTATATGCGATATATGTAAGATTTCACACCCTTGAAACACATTTGGTGTGGGCTGTTCTTTATTGTTATATTATGTTATTCCGGCGCGTCTAGTAGGGGATGGAGTTTTAGTCGGGGATGTAGTTATTTGGCAGAGGGCCCATTCATAAATTAAACATTTATTTGGGTGCTGTTATTCGAAATGAACTGGCGTGGAGTAATATTATGTTGTGATTTTTTTCTTTTTTTTACCTTTTTTCCTTTTTTTCTTTTTTTCTTTTTTTCTTTTTTTCTTTTTTCTTTTTTTCTTTTTTTCTTTTTTTCTTTTTTTCTTTTTTCTTTTTTTCTTTTTTCTTTTTTCTTTTTCGGTTTTTCCTGTTTTTCTGTTAATTTCTGCTTTAATTTTTATGAACTTTGTTTAATAATAAATGTACCGTAATTGTTTATTACATCACTGCATCATTGAAATCATTAAATCATTGAAGACAGCTGATCATAAGGAAACACGAGTAAGTCTGTCCGGACATCCATAAACGACATTCCCGTGCCCGACGAAAAGGCAACGTTCCAGCCCATGTTCTCGGCGTTTCTTTGTGCTTGACATCATAAAGGGTGGACGGAAGACTGTGCGGCCGAGTTGGGTTTCAAGAGGTTTCTTAGCAAGCCTGGCAGCGTTGTTAGCGGACTTCCATACAGTAGTGGCGCAGCGGTACAAGCGGGCACGTGACCTTTGTTCACGGTGAACGCCACGTACTGATTAACAGTGGAAGCCCTTTCCATCATTGTTTGTTTCCTCCCTTCTGTCGTGCCTTCTCTACGATACCAAAGTGGCGACCAAAGTTGGTCACGAGGGCACACGGTCACGGACCTCACCGACCACAAGAATTCCTCGAAATATTTAGGAGACCTCCGCTTATAGTAGGCGGCTTCACTCGGCTCTGGCAGTAGGAACGAACGGCTGGCTCCTATGAATGGGCCTCTCTCTTGCAAATTTTTTCGTAGTTTCCCACCTGCTTTGGACTCGACCTTGATCTCACCGCTGTCTCCACTCGCAGCCTATGGGCCTCTCGATAATTGAGAGAAATCCGCTCCGTTTTAAGACTCCAGAGGAGAAGGCACATTTTGTAGCGAGAGAAAGCACGACGCCCAGCTCGGGATTTGTTACGACCGTCGCCGTGGGCTTCGCCGTTCGTATTTACGTTGGACAGAGGGCACTTATGTAGCTCGAGACTGAAGCTGGCGCGTTGTCTACTCTTCTCCTCTGCTCTGCTCCCTAACCACTACTGAGTAGGCGTGGAAGGCTAATCCAAACCAACCCATTGAAACATTCAAAAGACAAGCGCGGAGCGATATCGCACGCGGATTGGTGGAGCACGGCTGCTCTCCGTTGTCGCACAGTTTCCACAACACAACCAGATGTGGCTCTGTGGCTCTGGCTCCTGTGGCTCCCCTCTCCCATCCCGTCTTTTCTCTTGATGTGGGCGTCTGTGGTTGGCGACTGCGGCGATATGGTGATTTCCGTGAGGGCAAGCGCGGAAAGAGCAGGAAAAGAAGAAGAGAAATGAACGGCCGATAATAATCAGATCAAAACTGCACTCCGCAGTGCTGCAGGCTGGTTTGGGCCCACAGGGTGTACACAAAAGGCTGAAATAGGAAATGCAGAGCAGTGTAAGTCGGCAAAAGTAACCAAAAAGCAGCCAACAAGAGGCCATAAAAACCGAAAGAAAAGGAAAAAAAGAAAAAGGGGACGCTTTTTCGCGTGCTGCCTGCTGACAGTATTGCCGCCCAATGAGCGCCCCCTGCTGCAATGTGTCCGGAATCCAGGCCCATCTCCTCACTTCCGATGAAAGCAGCGTGAAAAGAGAGACGATAATCACCACTGCATGTATTACACCGCGGAAATGTCGGAGCCGTCCAGCAAGGTGCCAGTGAATCACAAACAGCGAAGCGACGGCAATTACGGAAGCATGGGACGCTGTTACAACACGCTGTGCACAGTCACCGGCGGGGATGAGTGATCTCAAGACAAGTATCTTACTTGTGCTCTGCAGGACGCGATTGCGCAACTTCCCAAAGCGATTCGTCCATCTGGACACTCTTTTCCCGTCAAAGGGATACGAATATAATCGCTGGCACCTGATTCGAAAGCTCTGGGAAGCATCCTGCGAGATGTGGAATTTTTGTTGAGCTGCCAGTGCTTCAGTGCTTCTGCCCCAAAATCAGGCAATCACCGGACGTCCTTTTCACATTCTGTGTGTCAATGGTGCTGGCCATCAAGTAACAATTAACTAACAAAAACCGAACGACTGGATGAGACGCGGCGGCCCTCGTCGAGGCCTGTAAGACAAGGGTGCCCCAAGAGCCGCCATGCATTGCGACACTGCCGCCGGCGTTGGCTCAGCTGTTCCCCGGACATACGAGTGGGCTGCCAGCATGCCTGCGAGCTGTGGCCAGGGAGCATCGAAGCATCACAAAGGGCGAGGAATGGGTTGGTTTCTATTAGCAAATCGTCGGCCAATGAGATACCCGCTAGCTCCCTTTGCGGCCGCTGCTTTGCAGCAATGGTCTGCCACCTCGTGCTCAGGTGACCAGAAAGCGGCAAGACCACGCCCCAAATTACGGAGAATAAGGGGGCAGGAGCAAATTGGCTGTGTCCGGTTCGCTTGCTTTGGCACGGCGTCTTCGCGCACGATCCTCACACAATACGCCCGTACCAAGGTGTCCAACAGCGTGGCCTTTGCCCCTCTCCTTTGTTTCTCTTACTCAATCGTAGCGCACGCAGTGGGGCCAAGACAGAACGCAGCCTGCCCAAGCCTGGAGGGCATCTGCCAAGCTGCTGCTCCGTTTCTGTGCATTTCGGCCTTGTTCGCTCTTTCTCTACGAGTACCTCTTGGTGCCTACACTCTCGTACGGTGTAGCGAACTCGACCTTCTCCTAGCGTACTTTCGCCTCCTGCCTCGCCTCTTTGACGCAAAATCTCCACTGTAATCCTTCGTCTCTTCTTTTTTTTTTTTTTTTTTTTACTACTTTTGGCTCCAGTGTTGCGTTTCGGCCACTTCCCCAGTCTGCGCTTGCGCCAGTCGGGCGAGATGACAGATCCGAGCCTGGCTCCGTGGCTCCAAAAGGAAAAAGTACGAGTAGAGTCACCTGCCGCTGCGAAACCGCTGCGGCTGCTCGTCGTGCTAACAAAACCAAAGGCCGATGTGGCGATAACAGCACGCCGCCAGTGCCCACTCTCAGCCACCGTACGGACTGGTATATAGAGAGGACCCCGATATAAACACACGTATTTTCATCATCTGTGAAAATACCTGGTCTCTTCCTGGAACGCTCTTTCCTCCCCTACACAAACGACCATTCACTCCTGCCGTTTTGGTTCATTGGTCCCGAATACAAGACACGTACGCAAAGCACACCACACAACAACACAACTGCACAAACACCACATCCTCCGACATCTAATTACACGCCAATTAACCCCCTTCACCGACGGCAGCATCAACACGCCATTCTGCAGAGCTTTGACGTGGACAACAGGTCCCCTTTTCAACGCCGGCCTCTTGCACACTTCTCATAACGTAAGTCGCCATTGCCCTTACCTCCCAGTGGACATGCACATGCACATGCACTTTCCTTCCCACCTTTCACCGATTTCCCCATTGCACCTTCCCTTCCGTGGCTTCCCGGCCCTGCTCCCCAACATCGTCCTTTCCCTTCTGAGCCTCGCATCACGAAATCGAGCAACGATCCGGGGCATGAGACGAGACCAGCAGACGTAAAGCGGAGTCCATTGACAAATAAAAACGAAACAAATGAAAATTGAACACAAAGACCGAAAGAAGAAGGGGAGAGGGGAGCCCTTGGAATCGGGGACGTGAGGGCCAGACGAAGCAGAATCAGGAAGAAAGGGCGACCCAGAAAGAACGTCCACGAGCACGGCAAGTACCCGACAGCTCCTTCTGTTATGGATGGCCCAGAGCATTTCTATTATTCATACCGGCCGTCTGTTCCTTCCTTTACCTCAATGAGGAAAAACGAACACGGACTCGTGCTGGTTTTCTGGGCGGTTTCCCCTCTCCACCTCTGCCGCCTACAACAAAGCCGGCCAATTTGTTACCTAACAGGTCGAGTTTTTGACTAATAGAAAATTGGTCTGACGCTTTGCTTCGGGCCTCGTGTCACCTCCCTAGCCTGTTGCTTGCTGCTCTGACATACAACCTGCCTGCAAAGCCCCTTTGGTTGCGCCTTCCTCATATTATTGAATTAAGGTTCCTGCCCATTTCGCCTCTCCTGTTAGCACTTTCCGCATTTATCAAATGTTATTTCCTTTTATTGTTGACTGCCCTTTTTTCTCCCCTCTTTTTTCATTTACAGCTTTTTTCATTCATTCATCTTCTCTTTCTTCCTCCTTCTCAACACTCCAGATATCAGACGCTTCCGTCCACAAACCCCATCCGCCTGCAGCACACACACTGACAGCTCTTACCACCTTTCCACAGTTCAACCAGCAGACCGCTCGAATCGGTACCTCTATCCGCTCGTGACCTTTTTTCTACGGCCAATTTAATGTACCACCCCGGGGCACCGTGCAACTCATTAAGGGAGCGAACGCTCCCGCAAACAACAATAAAATGTCGTCCAAGCCTCACCACAAGAGGTCGCCCTCGCCCGACGGCCTCGGCCGGGCTTCTTTCTCCTCCATCCGCGAGCGGGACTCGGACCTGGCTCAGACCTTTACCTCCTCCAAGATCTCGTGCTTCAGCTCGCACAACCTCAAGGTCCTCGTCGCTGATGAGGTCGCTGTTTCGGACGAGTCCTCCCCTGCCTCTCCCCTTCCGGCCCCGAGCACGGCGGGCGACATTCCCACCGTCGACAACGCCATGCTGCTGCTTCCTACCCAGCATGCTGCTGCTGTCGACTTTGAGCTGCAGGCCAGACAGGACGACATCACCGAGTCTGTTGTCCGTTCGCTGGCATGGCTGAGCGCTGGCTCCAAGGATGGGTCTCTCGACGACGCCATCGAACGGCAAGATCGCCTCCTGAACGAGGGCCGTACCCCCGTAGACGGTCTGTTTGTGAACGATGTTGCTGACATTACCATGGAAGACGTGGAAGATGTTGAGCCCCAACAGCCGCCGAAGCAGCCTCTCGAGAAACTCCCCAACGAAATCTACGGTATGTTCTTCCACCACCACCTCTCACAAAATAAAAGCATATATACTGACTTTGGATACAAAAGGCATGATCGTTGATCATCTCATCCTCGATGCGCCCCCCGAACGGCATTTGACCGTCGCAACGTTGACCTCATGTCCCTGCTGGTGACGTCGCCCTCGCTCTACACCAAGACGCAGGAGGCACTTTACCGCCGGGTCATCATCCCGCACTCGCGCAACTTCCAAAAGTTCTTTACCCAGCTCGAGGCTCACCCAACGCGCGGCGAGTGGGTCCGCCGCCTGGACTTTTCGCACTTCAGCCCCGTCAGCCTGTTTGCCACTGCGAGTGCTCGCGCTGCTGCTCAGAACCTGACGGCCGATACGCTCCTCCGCTGCCTCAACCTGACGCCCAAGCTGCAGGAGTTCCTTGTCCAGGACTACATTGACGTCGACGTGGATGAGCGAGTTCTGCGGAAGCTGCTTGTTGGCCTCCCGCGCCTAGCGGCCGTCGATCTTTGCGGCTGCTCTCAGTTCAGTTCCGCAATGCGTTCACGGCCATTGCTGCCAGCGAAGATACGACCTGGCCCGAGTACTTTTGCATCCAGCGCCTGTCTCTGCACAAGTGCATGACGCTGCCGTCGACCGTTTTCGACTTTTTGCTGCCGAAGCTCAACCGCCTGACGCACTTGGACCTTGCGGGCACGCGCGTTACCAACGATGCGCTCATGAGCATTCCCAAGACGGCACGCATCAGCCACCTGAACCTTGCCAAGTGTTCTCTGCTGACCGCCGATGGTGTGATTACCTTTTTGTCGACCCACCCGGCTGTGAACCAGGACACGCTTGTGTTCCTGAGCCTTGGCTGCGACTCTTCCACATTCCAGCTGCTCGAGGCCGAGGATGTGTCGCGTCTGCTTCCCATTCTTCCCAAGACGCTCAAGTCTCTGAGCCTGAAGGGCAGCAAGATGGACGAATCGCACATGCCGACGTTGCGCGATCACGCGTCGCGCCTCGAGGAGCTGTCTCTCGTCGTGGTCTGTCTCTGAACGATGTGAGCGCACTGGTCCTGCCGGCGGAGCCGCCGTCGTCCACCACTCCGGACGAGGAGAAGCGCGAGGCGGTTCCCCAGGAGCTCCGCTACCTCGATATCTCCGACATGGATGCTGAGAGCCTCAGCCTGACGTCGCTGTTCATCGACGGTCTCCTGTTGGGCCAGAAGACGTGGCCTCTCGAGGTTGTTGAGGTGTCGGACCCCGTCTTCAAGCGCGTGTCCAAGTCCAACAACGCCCTTCACCGCATGGGCTGGCGCCAGTCGGAGATTGGCTCTCGCTCGTGGCTGGTCCGCGGCAGCCCAAGAACAATGTCAAGGGGCTTGCTGCGATCCGCGGCACTTTCGCCATGGAGAACGGCCAGCGGCCGTGGAAGATGGGTGCGCAGTCCTGGGGCATGCGCAAGATCCCCGTCGCCCACGCCAAGGTCGGTGGCATGTACGGCTCTTACATGTTCGGCCGCAAGCTGTAAAAAGCTTGGAAATCGAACTGACGTGTACGACAAACTCTTCTCTGTTATTTTTTTTGCATTATGCCTTTTTGCACCGGCATTTTAACGACTTGCTTTTTGTTTTCATCATCGACTTTTTAACGACCAACGAAAGATATCACGCCAGCGAAAAAATCAGTTCCAATAGCGAGCGCCAAATTTTTGATATTTTCTCCCTTTTCATGTCTTGCAATAGCGTTTAGAAGAGAAAAAAGGGACAAAAGACGTGCATTTGGCAAGCGGAAACCACATTTTTGTTGCAGTGTTGATTTTACATTTGGTCTTGGAAGTTTGGGATTTGTTCTTGTTCCCATCATTTTTTTGTTTTGCGATATCATGGACAGCCAACATTGGCGGATTGGGAAAAATGGGACGCTGGTTTCTGTTTTCTGATACTATCTGGCACTTTGAATATAAAAACTGTAAATCATTCCAAATCGACCATGATGCACCGAGTGGGCTGTAGCAAAATATAAATTGAGTAAGAGGCTTTGCCTCGTCAATAAGTCATGATGCGTAGCCCGAATAGGCAGTTTGAGATTACATAAGAACGCGTGACCTGGCCCTGTACATACGGCACGTGTTTTATGCCTGAGGCAACATGACTGAATCAGGCTAGCGCGTCGAACATATGCCGCAGGCTTCCAGCAAAGCTGGCACACCTGCCCTACTGCCCGTAAATAGCTATCTCTACGCCTTTCCAACCTCCAACTTCCGGCCATCCCACGGCGAACGTCACTCCTTTTTCCGACCCCCCTCCTTTCATTTGCATCGACGACCCATTACCCCCGGGATCATTGGCCTCTCCCATCGACGGTATCTCCTTTTTTCGACAACCGACGCGACGACATCATGGCGCCGGCGGCGCGGGACACGCCGTTCCGCTCGGCGGACATGAGCATGGTGCAGCTCTACATCTCCAACGAGATCGGCCGCGAGGTCGTCAACGCGCTGGGCGAGGTCGGGCTCGTGCAGTTCCGCGATGTAAGCCTACGCTTGTCGTCTGAGCTGCCATTTGGCGTGGCAGGACGTGGCACAACTGCTAACAAGGGATGCAGCTCAACGGCGACACCAATGCCTTCCAGCGTGCTTTCACGCAGGAAATCCGACGCCTCGACAACGTGGAGCGTCAGCTGCGTACGTGCACTCTAGTTAACTGGTGGTGAATGTGGACCGGTTGGACTGATAAGGGCTTTTCTCTTTTCTAGGGTACTTTGCCGCGCAGATGGAAAAGGCCGGCGTGCCGCTGCGCAAGCTCGACCTCGACTCCGAATCCCTGGCTGCCCCGAGCACCGCCGAGATCGACGGCCTGGCCGAGCGCTGCCAGAGCCTGGAGCACCGTGTTTTCCAGCTCAACGATAGCTACGAGACGCTCAAGAAACGCGAGGTGGAGCTGACCGAATGGCGCTGGGTGCTGCGGGAGGCCGGTGGCTTCTTTGACCGCGCCACGGCAGCGTTGACGAGATCCGCGCATCGACCGACGGCCGAGCCGACGACGACCTCGACGACGATGCACCGCTCCTCAACGACGTTGAGCAGAGCGGTGGCCAGAGCGCCGGCGACCGCCAGCAGGCGTCGTTTGGCGGCATGAACATTGGCTTCGTGGCCGGCGTGATTGCGCGCGACCGCGTCGGTGCCTTTGAGCGCATTCTGTGGCGCACGCTGCGCGGCAACCTGTACATGAACCAGTCCGAGATCCCCGAGCCGCTGGTCGACCCGAGCACCAACGAGCGGGTGCACAAGAACGTGTTTGTCATCTTTGCGCACGGCTCCGAGATCCTCGCCAAGATCCGCAAGATCTCTGAGTCGATGGGCGCCGAGGTCTACAGCGTGGACGAAAACAGCGACCTGCGCCGCGACCAGATCCACGAGGTCAATGCGCGCCTCAGCGACGTGCAGAACGTGCTGCGCAACACGCAGACGACGCTCGACGCTGAGCTGGAGCAGATTGCGCGCTCGCTGTCGGCCTGGATGGTGCTGATCAACAAGGAAAAGGCCGTGTACGACACGCTCAACCTCTTCTCCTACGACCGCGCGCGCCGCACGCTGATTGCCGAGGGCTGGTGCCCGACCAACGACCTGCCGCTGATCCGCACGACGCTGCAGGACGTGACGAACCGCGCCGGCCTGGCGGTGCCGTCGATTATCAACGAGATCCGCACCAACAAGAAGCCGCCGACGTACCTCAAGACCAACAAGTTCACCGAGGGCTTCCAGACCATTGTCAACGCGTACGGCACCGCCACGTACCAGGAGGTCAACCCGGCGCTACCCGTCATTGTCACGTTCCCGTTCCTGTTTGCCGTCATGTTTGGCGACTTTGGCCACGCAACAATCATGCTGACGGCGGCGCTCGCCATGATCTACTGGGAGAAGCCACTTAAAAAGGTCACGTTTGAGCTGTTTGCCATGGTCTACTACGGCCGCTACATTGCCCTGGTCATGGCCGTCTTCTCCGTGTTTACGGGTCTTGTCTATAACGATGTGTTTTCCAAGTCGATGACGCTCTTCCCCAGTGCGTGGGAGTGGGACGTGCCGGCCAACTTCCGCGAGGGCATGACGGTTACGGCCAAGCTCAAGGGCAGCTACCGCTACCCCTTTGGCCTGGACTGGATGTGGCACGGCACGGAGAACGACCTACTGTTCAGCAACAGCTACAAGATGAAGATGAGCATCATCCTCGGCTGGGCGCACATGACGTACTCGCTGTGCTTCTCGTACATCAACGCGCGCCACTTTAAGAAGACGGTTGATATCTGGGGCAACTTTGTGCCCGGTATGATCTTCTTCCAGTCCATCTTTGGCTACCTGGTCATGTGCATCCTGTACAAGTGGTCCGTCGACTGGCTCGCCATTGGCCAGAGCCCGCCTGGCCTGCTCAACATGCTCATCTACATGTTCCTGCAGCCCGGCTCTCTGGACATGCGCCTGTACAGCGGCCAGGAGTACGTGCAGGTCATCCTGCTGCTTCTGGCGTTTGCGCAGGTGCCCATCCTGCTCTTCCTCAAGCCCCTGTACCTGCGCTGGGAGCACAACCGGGCGCGTGGCCACGGCTACCGCGGTATCAACGAGCGGTCGCACGTCAGCGCACTGGACGGCGATGATGACGACAATGTCCACGGCAACGGCAACGGCAGCAGCAGCAACAATGGCCACGCACGCCGCATCAGCCACATGAGCGGTGACAGCGACGCCGGTGAGGGTGTTGGCATGCTTACTCAGGACATTGGCGGCGGCGGCGGCGGTGACGATGACGAGGAACACGAGGAGTTTGAGTTTAGCGAGGTCATGATCCACCAGGTCATCCACACCATCGAGTTTTGCCTGAACTGCGTGTCGCACACGGCTTCGTACCTGCGTCTGTGGGCTCTGTCGCTGGCGCATCAGCAGCTCAGTGCCGTGCTGTGGTCAATGACGCTCGGCCCTACCCTCAAGATGACCGGCGTGGTCGGTGCCATTGCTATTGTGATCTCCTTCACCATGTTCTTTCTCTCTGTCCGTCATCATCCTGATTGTCATGGAGGGTGTCTCCGCCATGCCTCCACTGTGAGTTTGCCCCTTTTCTTTCTCTCTTTTCTTTACGCCTTTGACCATTGCTATCGTCACAATCATACTGACCATCACCAGCTCTGCGTCTCGCCTGGGTCGAGTCGTTTTCCAAGTTTGCCGAGTTTGGCGGCTGGCCGTTTGCGCCCTTCTCCTTCAAGCAGCAGTTTGGAAGAGTCGGAAGAGCTCAAGGAGTACCTGGGCTGATCCGTGCATCACAATCTGTGTACATTTGTCATTTTGTGTTGCAACGGATGGAGGAAATTGTTTTTTTTTGTTTTGTTTAATCATTATAAGACGGAGGTGGGCACCAATTTTTGCATAACACTGTTTTTTTTTGTGTTTTTTTCGTGTTTTTTATTATTTGCTGTTTCCGTTTCTTCTCTTTTGTCTCATTTTCATATCGTCTCTAATTGTGTCGAGTAAGAAGGGCATGATATGGAGGACAGCATCTGTCTTCTCCCCTTTTTTTTCTTGACTGTAGTTCTAGTAGATTCAAACCAAAATCTTATAACGAAACTCCTGCTTTTGCTTGGTTCCAATGAACACCACATAGAAGCCAATGATAATGTGGTCGCCGTTCTGCACTTATTTGAGCCTCCTTCTTTATCATGTGTATCTATTCTATTGAATTTGATAAACCTACAGCAGAACCTGATATCTAATATTGCAGAAGTCTGCAGCGCTTGGCCCCCGCGTTTTACCCCATGTCTTTATTCATGGTAAATGATATTAAAACGGGCACATGGTTTTTGTGCAGTTTTAAACACACCCCCCCATGATATCTCTCAACCGAGCACTCGGACAGCTCAATTTCGGTGTAGAACAACGTGCCCGAGGCGAAAGTGAATGATGACTTGGGGGCTCATATCATTTCAGGGAAAGGGGTACGAGTAGGCTCGTATACAACAAGGACACAGACGAGGCAAAAATAAAGAGAAAAGACGAGTCAGTCCACGTGGGGTGATGGAATGGTGAGCATCGTGCCCTGCTTGCGGCTGACCACACCACCAGCCTCGCGAGGCTTTTAAGAGCCTTGTCTGCACACAATACTACAGCAGGAGATTGCGTTGTTTAAAATGAAAAGAAAAAAAAAGAAAATGACGCAGACTCTTGCCATTTCGCGGATAAGAAAACTGGACGGAGAAAAGTGCACATCTGCCCTGCTTTGACCATTGTTTTCCCTGTTTTCTTCTCCTTCTTTTGGCATCGCTTTCTGTTTTCTTGTTTTGCATTCTTGCTCGCCCTGAAAAAAGCGAGACCCTCCTCCCTGGATGGCCCTTTTACAAGTCAAGGCTGGTGTTGTTATTTTCTGTCTTATAAAAAAACAGGTAATACTCCGTACTTGAGAACCTAGAAATAAGCTTTTCATTCGCTTACTTCCCCCCAGCGAATGCCCCAGTGCTACACTGTTTGAATATGCAAAAACCCTGCCGGTTGCCCGCCCGTGCCAAGGCTTGTATAAAAATGTGCTTGCTAGATAGGACGAAATTTTAATGACTTCTCTCGACGATAATTGAGGTTTTTTGCACTTTTCTACTATCAATAATTGTGTTATTTTGTTTCTATTTTTTAAGTAAACAAACCAAAGGACAAAATTCTTATCTATCTACAGATTCTTCATAGTGTGATGCCGGTTTACCAACTCTTTTCTGTTATTCTGGCAGTAATCGAGTACCCGAAAGGCAAGGGGAAAAGAGAGCAAAAGAAGCAGAAACAAGAGGCATTGCAGGCCGTTGCCGTCTGATCGTGTCTTGCTTGCACTCCTTTACCCTTACCCGCGAAGCCTCTGACTCTTCGGCCCTTTTCCTTTAATGCAATGGGTAAAAGGAAAGTGCAAGCTAAAAGGAGACAATTTTTTTCGAAAACAAAAGCTAAAAGTCAACACAAAGCATACTGATATCAGAAACTATTAAAGAATGACAGAAAATTTGGATGAGAATAAATAAAGCTATGCTGATGCTATAGGGGGTATCCCAAAACCTGGCAGTGTCTAACAAAAATTAAAGCAACACAAAAAGAACACAAAAACCCAAATGATCAAAATGCTAAACCCCAATGCCGCCCGCCTGTGATGCTTGCCGCCGTATCACGATGCTCATAACCCCGTCTAAGTGTTGTATGCTAAAATGGCGACTTTTTCGTGTTGTTTTTTGTTTTCTTTTTCGTCGTTCTTCGTATCGCTCGAACCCCCCACCCGCAGTAGTACTGATTCTACCGTATTATGTGTGTTGTGTTATGGCTGGTTTGCCCTGGTTTGCCGATTCACACAAAGTGACGAGGGACAGCTTCAGACCGGGGGCTCGTAGACGAGCTGGCCCCAAACACGCCAGTGCAACACGCCCAGGTGCGCCAGGCGGGTGGCCATGTCCTCGACGCAGCCGTCCTCGCGAGGGTCAATGACCCGCGTCTCGCGGGCAAGAAGTGCGGCGGCCGCCGCAGCAGCAGCCGCAGCAGCCGCAGCAGACGTGCCCTCGGGAGCACGAGCAGGTGCAGGATGGACCCGGCCCCCAGCAGCCACAACAAAGAGACTAACATTAAACATGGCCTTGTAATCATTGACGCGGCGGGCAAGAGCGGACAGAAGCCGGTCGCGGAAGAGCTGTTTAACCTGTTTTTTTAGATAACCTTTTAGGTCTAGAGCCTTTTTAAGGTACGACTTAACCCGCTCCAGCGAAACGTGCTGCGTGCGATCAGCGCTGGACAGCGTGCGGTAAATCTCGACAGCCATGAGGGGCCATAGATCTTCCCAGCGGTCCGAAGGCCGGGGCGTGCTGGGAACGCTCTGAAGGAGCGTCACTAGGGTGCTGTACAGGTTCTCCGAGCGTTGGCGGGCGTTGGTAAACACCTCGAGCTGCCGGGGAGGCGCGCCAGCGGTATCGCAGTCCATGGGAGACTCCGAGTCCGATCCACAGGCGCTGAAGCTGACGCTGGAAGGCCGGGACGAAGTCGGAGAATCGGATGCTGGGGAACTGCGGCGTGGTGTTAAAGTCAAAGTCCTCCGAAGTCACCGACGACGTGGTCCATGAGCTGGAGTTGGCATGTGAGCTGAGGTACGAGGGAAGGCCATTGACGCCATGCGCCGCGACTGAGCGTCGTCCGCTGCCGAGCGGCTCAGGGCGCCTTCTTCAGCATCGGCCATCTCGTACACCTTCATGCAGACCTCGAGGTGGATGGCATCAAACATGTCGGACCGCAGTTTAACGATGCGATCTTCATCAAAGAGGAACGTGTTTGGCACCTGGCTGACGTCCACCGAGGGCAGAAGGAAGTCGACAAGGCCACTAAAGAAGGCAGCCATGTTTCCAAACGCTTGCCGGTGGCGAATGCTAGGGCTGGCAAAGTTGGACTTTGTCCGCTGGGTACCAGTTGCGGGCAAGCGAGACAGACATGCGGCGGTTCTGGAATTTTCTTGTAGAAGAAGCGCTGTTCAAAGTGCACAGTGTCTTCTATCAGGAGTGGCCTCAAGCAGCGGATCTGGTGGTTGGCGACATCGAGCTTCATCGCCTCCAGCACACTAAGCAGGCTGCACAAGCCCTTGACCAGCTCGTCAACATCATTCTCGCGGTTGCCGCGGCTCAGTTCGTTGTACATCTCGTCGACCCAGTCGTCGCGCATTGGTGCACAATGCATCTTTAAAACAGACGACAGCCAGTCGGCAAGCTTCTCGAGGTCCACGACGCCGCGAGCAAACTGCTGCATCAGAAGAGGCACATTCAGGCCCTCGTTCAGCATGTCGCGGTCGCGCGCCGGCACCAGCGTCTGGATAATGTCCTTGACGGCGTTGAGCAGCACGGGCAGAGACCACCCGTTGTCATCCGGGCCATGGGCCTTGAGGAACGCCTCGCGGTCGGTAACAAACTGAGCTAGGTCGCTGCGCAGGCTTGTCCCAGAACTGCAGTGCCTTGTCCTGCTTCGGCGCCGTCCCTTTTCGCCGTCGAGGTTCGGGCGGAAGTGCAGTTCCGGGTCGTAGTTGATGTCGTGGCGAAGTTTCGGGTTGTGGATGATCTTGTTGACGTCCAGCTCGCTTAGCGTGGCCTTGGTGACGGGAAGTTCGAATTTGTGGCTAGCCTGCTGCGTCGTCGACTGGCCGGGCTGGGACGAGTGTCGACGCCGGCCTTGTTCTTGGGGTTGACCGTCGTGCTTATCCTGTTCTTGTTCCCGGGGCGGTGACAGCTGAACTTGCTGCTGTGGTTGCGGCTGTTGTTGCGGTGGTTGTTGTTGCGGCTGGGTCTGCTGTTGTTGCTGGCGAGTCGACTGCTGCTCCAGTTTGGACGACTGGCCCAGCTTTCGCTGTTGTTGCCTCCGCTGCTTCTCTACCTTAATGGCCTCTTGTGTGCGCTGCATCTGTGTTGGCTGACGACACGACTTGTTCTCCTGAGCCTTGGCCGTCTGTTGCTGGCGAGTCGACTGCTGCTGCTGCTGGCTGGGCTCGTACGCCATGGACGGTGATGGTAAATCGCTGACGAGCGGACTCCGGGTCCCTGTTGCGGAGCCGCCCGCTGCTGCTGTTGACCGCGGGTCCTGTTCCGACGAACCTCTTGAGGAGACAAAGTTGTTTGTGACGCTGCGCTGTGCTGGTGTTGGCGAGCCGTGGACTTCCGAGGTCTGCTCGGTCGAAGTGGTCTCGTCTGCTGGCTGGCCCCGTGCGTGACCGGGCGCCAGAGTGCTGTCGAAGCCGCTACCTGCGCCTTGTTCGCCCATGGTTGCGAAGGTGTGTGTAAGTTGTGATGTGGGTGTGAGTGTGGGTGTGAGTGTGAGTGTGGGTGTCGTGAGGTGAATGTTGTGGTTGTTGATCTGTCCTTGCGGACTGGTCCTTCCTGTTTGGGCCAAGAGAGGTCGAATGGCCAGGCCTGCCCGGCGACTGTCGTAGGAAGGCGGCGAAGTTGTTGTCCAAAGGCGAAAAAAGAAAGAGGTGATGAGGATGTGAGGTGGGTGTGGAGAGCAGGAGCGAAGTGGTTTAGATAAAAGTGAGAAGGAGGAAGGTAGGATGTAAAGGAATATGGGAGAGGAGAAGAAAGAGTAGACCAAAGGTCGGGAAGTTGGCAGTTCTAAAATAAAAAACACCAGCTGGATCAGATTGAGACTGAGGCGAGCTGAAGAGGTCCAGTCAGCATGTCTTTCTGGGTAAGGGAGAGTTCTTTGTCTTGGGTCGGCTCGAGAGAGGGTCTTGGACCGTAGGCTAGAGCTGGAGAAGAAAAAAAAGAAAAAGAAATTAAAAAAAAACGAGGGCGAACCTTGGACGGGGGTTTTTGGGGGAGGCAAAACGAAGCAAACAAGCAAAAAGAGAGAAAGCGGTCGAGCCCAACTTGTTCCGGGTAGGGCGAACGTGGAACGATTGGGGATGGAAAGGGGAAGTAAAAGTTTAAGCATGTAGTATAACAATACAGCGTGTGAGCCTCTAAGGGGGTGTGGCTTGCAAAGGGGAGAGGGCGGCAATGGAGTAAAGGAGGGAGGGCGAGTTGTGAGCACGACGACGACAGGACGACGAGGAAAACAGAAAAGCAGAAATAAAAAGTGTAGTGAAAGCAGGAAAAGAGGCTCCAAAGGCGTCTCTGTCGTGTTTTTGAGAAAGGGCACCAGACAGTTGTTGTCGGGGGGAAAGTTGGCCCACGGGGAAGGAGCGCAGGAAAAACAGGAAGGAAACAGGACGCGGGTACTTGTTTGTTCCTGCCTCACGAGCTCTGCTGTCCACTCACTTTCCACAAAACATACAGAATGCCGTGGTTCAACGCGTCCCGAACAGCAAAACGGATGGCTACATAGGAAGGTACAATGCCGTCTCTGGAACACAAGAGGCAAGAGGTGGAGAAAGGGTGAGGAGGGTTTGCTTTGGGAGGGCAGGTGCGAGCGAGGAAAAGGGAAGGAGCGGACGAGGAGAGGAAAGACGTAAAGAGCGATGCACGACTGGATCTCGGTCTAGATGTGCGCGGAGCAGGTGGATTGGGCTCTGGATGTGCTCCCTTGGGGAAAGCGTAGAGTGCAAGGCACAAAGCAGGCACAAAGCAAGCGGACTTGAAGAAAGCAAATCGTGATGTAAGGCCCCGGCTCTGTCGACGGCAGAGTCAGCAAGGCGCTGGCTAGAACATACCTGTTGGGTTGAGCTGTCGCTTTGGGCGTCAGTTTTTCAGATTGAGACACGTCTTAGGGGCCAACGAATGCGGCCGTCACGGACGATGGGCGAGAGTGAAGCTCCAGTGGAGTCGCGTTCAGAAGTGAATGGCAGTCGAAAGCGTAGCCGTGGGCGTCGAGGGCTGGACTGGAATGCTGGACTGCAGTGTGTGGGGAGTAGGTTTCTCTTAATTACTCTGGGCCTGCTTGTCCTGGGCGGAATGACGAGACTTGGGCCGTCGCTGGTCCGGTGTGCTGAGAAAAGAGGGCGAGGGAGAACCGTCGATCGTTGGAACGCAACAAAGAGGGCGAGTGCGCGTGCAGATCTGGTGATAGTCGAGACGCGAGAGCCGGAGTGGAAAAGACGTGTCGATCGGGTGTGCGATAATCAAAGGGTGCGGTGAGGTAGCGGTGGACGGAAACGACTGACGTTGTGTGGCAGATGACTGTGCTGGAGCGAGGTCAGGGCGAAGGTGAACGAGAGGTGTGAGAGACGAGAGACGATTGGTATTTTAAAACGAGTCGTCGAAACGGGAGCGTGGGATATTGTAGGAGAGAAAGATCAGGGAGGGAACGGGGAAGGAAGGAAAAGAAGAAGAAGAAACAGGAAGGCTTTCACATGAGACGAACCCAGAGACAGGGGACCAGGAGGTTGATAAAGAAAGTAGTAAGTAAAATAGCGAGTGAGCTCGAGCCTTTTTGCGATCCCAGAAAGAAGGGTTACCATGGGCTATAAAAGCAATGGACGACGGGCTTGTCCGACAAGTTGGTTCCAGAAGAACGCAAGGAGAAGAAACGCAGCCGCACAGGGGGGTGCGTGTGAAGGAGAGATGCCAATTTTGCCCTTTTCTTAGTCTTTTGCTTTACGTCAAGTTTGCGGTTCTTCTCGTGGAGTATACACCGTCGAGGTACTGGTACCAGCAGCCATGAATAAAAGACACTACACACTCATCTCAGTACACACTACAGCATACACCACTACTTCGACGGAGTTTTGCTGTGGGAATATATGAAGGCCCTCCTGGAGCGCCGGTTGGACGAGCTAAAATGGTCGAATGGTGGAGGGAAGCGGCGCGATCGTTAATTAGAGGCGCAGGCAGAGGGGAAGTTTGAAAGAGAAAGGGGAAAGGGGTTGTGTGGCGTGGTGAGTGAACACGCTGGAAAGAATAAGAGAGAGAGAGAGAGAGAGAGACGACGGTGAAGACGAGAGACTTGATGAATGCAAAGAAAAAGTGATCGTGAAGGTGAGACGCTGGCAAGAGAAGACAGGCTGCAGACTGGCTGTACGAGTAAAGGGACCCTTGGAGACGGCAATTACTAGGTAATGCCCACCAAATCCCATCTTTTGAAATTTGCTGGGCTCAGGTGACGAAACCGGAGCAGACTCGGCATGGTTTGTTTCGAAGGCAGAGGATGGAGCACGCCCACGTACGAGTAGTGCTGGCCACGACTGTTATTGCCGTGTGTTGGTGCTTTGCCACTGCGCAAGTAGAGGGATGATGAATGAATGAGCTTGCAGCCAAAACAGTTACAGCTCCGTGGCACAGGCAAAACACCACTTGGGAAAGGGGCAAAACGGGCACCATAGAAAGACGAAACGAGGCCAGTGTGTTGATGCCAGTTGCAAAGTGAAGAAGCACCTAGCCGGTGACCAAAAACGAAGGCCGAAAGGAGCCCCCCAAAAAGAAGAAGAAAAGAAGAAAAGAAAAGACGCCAACTTTTTAAGATGGGATACTACAACGTATTACAAGACTCAAAGAGCCGATAGCCAGCCCACCACCACGAACAGCTCAATTCCGTTTTCAACAAAAAAAATCATACACCCTCCCCCCACCCACACTTACAACAAAATTGCGTAGCCACACGCCCCCTTAAATTTTCCCTGCAGCGGAGCGGGGAGTATTGGTTATTACTCGTAGCCTTTTGTAAGTAATTGCCTTTTATTCATCTGCTACAGAGGAGGTAGTATCTTAGATGTACATGTACACTGTTTAATATTGCGATTAGGCGTCTGGGCCGGCACGGGGGCATGCGATAGAGAGAGAAAGAAAAGAAGGGAAATGAAAAATCGGGGAGGGAAAATGTGAAGGACGGAAACACACCTTTCCCCTGACCCGCCCTTTTTGGCTGCACCGGTAGGCCGGAAACCTATCGTACATTCTAAGCCGTGGAAAAGGGCGCTAGTCCATATGCGGGACAACTGCCTTCAGCATCGCATACTAAGTCCGACAAGGCTTTTACGAGTACTCGAAGCCAGATACAGTATTCGTACAATGCCACATGCACACTGTACATGTGCAAGCCTTTTTTACAGGCCTCTTTGATATTTTTGTGCATTGCGTAAAGGGAATTGCACATGGCGGCGCGGGATGACAGCAACGGAATCCGCTGCCTCTGCCGGTGTGGGATTTTTATTTTTGTTTTGTTTTTGTTATTAGTTTTTATAAAAGCTTATAGAAGCTGATAGAAAGGATGGCAATGTGCAGAACATGACAGAAACAATCGAGTCACGCGCCTCGCGACATTACTATTAGCCTGTCCTTTACACGCACGACGTCATTGAGAAAAGAGGACAATAGTGCCCGGAGTCCGGCGTTGTTCTCGCAGCTCCGTTCCCAAAATTCAGGGCGCCAATTGCTTTCGGACAGAGGTCCGATGGCGTGTTTGTCTCTGAACTCGCCTGCTCCGGCCGGGGAGGCAGCGAAACAGCGGCTTGCCGGTCACATGGCTGATGGCGATTTTATTTTTATTTTTATTTTTGCATACGAGGTAAGACTGTAAAATAGCTTTGTTCAACAAAAAGTTCTTTTTCTGCTCGCTTTGCCGCCCAGGCGCCCTCACACGCATGTAAAGAAAAAGCCCTTATTTCCCTCGGAGTACTTGTGCCACTAGGCGACGGAGCGCAGAGCAGCGCTCGTGGTGCCCTGTGATACGGAGCAGCCTTTGCTTACGAGTATAGTGCGTTTAGCGACCTCTGTGCTGAAAAGTCATAGTGCGGGCGGCCTCAAGCTGAAATGTTTTTTTTTTAGCCACCGTCCACATGCGTATTTTTCAGGGGAGTCTGCGTGGCTGAAGCAAAGGTATGGCCACCATACGAGCAAGTCACGGAGGGCTGGCGCCTCGGCAAACAGTTTTAGGCCTTGGCCCTTAGGGGAGGGAGCTCTTTCGGCGACTTCTGGGTGGCTGTAGCGCTGCAACAGCAGCGTAGCTTCACGGTCTTTCCGATTGCCCACGCCCTCCGTCCTCCACCACAACACACCAAATTTGACTACTCGCACAGTTGGCCCCGGCTGAGACCACCGTAATGGTGGCCATTGCATGCGCACTATCGGCAGGAGAACAAAGAAAACAGGAGCCCAATACCCCCAGCCAGGCCGAAGCCTGCTCCAATAGCACCTTCCCCCGAAATGGAGGGCACCAGCCCCAAAACAGCTCCTTTTCAACAAAGTACTTTGTAAGATATGTAATACCTGTATTCTGGCCGGGGTTTGACAAATAGCAAATCTCGTATCCCTTCCTTCTGCTCCCTTTTGCGCATTCTTCATTCGGCCGGGGCGACGTGGCGACGTAAGGATTTCCTTATTTTGATCGGCTCCGGCGCTGGTGCTTCTCGGAGATGATCGTTTCCGTCGTAGACTGTGACCGTCGTCCCCGTTTTGTCTCAAGGACCAGTCAATTCTTATTCTGATCCCGGTATTTTTTTTTATTTAATTTTGCCAAAGCTCGACTTGAGCTCTACAGGCATCTCGTTTCGCCCACTGAGTACTCCGTACTGCAAACCACCGTCTTTGAAGGCCAGAACTGCCTGCAATCTGACAGGATCAGGGTCCCTTTTCTCTTCTTTTCTTCTTTTTTTTTTCTCACACACATGAGCTCCAAGTCCAGGCACCTCGCTCTCGGATTAGTCTCAAGTCGCCGCCAACCCCCCGCTCGGGGAGTCCCTTTCTGCTCGCTTCAGCCACACTACGTCACCGCTCCCTTACACGTCTCTGCCTTTGTTTGTTTGCCCAGTTGCCTGCCGAATGCGATCCAGGCCTTTTTCTCTCAGCGTATTTTGTTTCTCGAGACGAATTACTGTCTCCATTCTTTTTTTCTTTGTCTTTGTTCATCCTCCTGTCGAGCCACTCTCGGCGAAGCAGTATTTTGTTGGCCACTCACCCATTTGCCTCGACAAAGAAAAAAAAAATACGATGCAACTATTCCGCAGCAGGCTACAAGGCGAAGGAAGAAAAGACGCGTGCCAAGAAACGTGGCCTCGCCGCGACCACGCCAGCCGATGCGCGTATGCCGACGCCTCGTCCTCATGGAAGATGCCGTTGAGTACTCGCAGAGGAAGCGTATCTTGAAGCCCGGCACGCACGGCGTCCCCACAAGGGACAATACATCCTGTTCTCGCCTCCCGGACACATCCACAAAAACGGGTCTCAAACCACATGGCAACACTCAGCTGTCGCTTGTGCGTTGTATTTTGCAAGCACCGAGCGAATTGGCACTTGCGTCGCATGGCATTTCTCACCCCGTTTTGACTACCTGCCATTTTCTGTATTTTCTGTTTATTTTCGACATTTATTTTCGACATTTATTTATTTTTCTTTTCGCCCGCCGGCCTCCATCCCTGTCAAGACCCGGACAATGGCCCTCCTCCTCTCCCAAGAACCCCTGTCCTGTATCCCATGGTTGTGATCCGACTTGTGCGAGCATCGTACATGTACATGTATCTTACACAAAAGCACGCAAGTATTGACGCAGGCACGAGGCACAAGGCGCAGTTGGGGTGTACATGTACGTCGCACAAGAGTTCGGCCTTGGGAACTGTAAAGGTATTTTAAGACAGTCTCTAGTACAGCTTGCAGGTACCGGCCTCACAAAATTGGCCGGGGGGTACTTGCATCGTACAAGTGCAGCTGAAAAAGGGTCCAGAAAAAATAGGACACCAAAGGCGAACACACTTGGTACAGTACGAAAGAGGAAAGAGCGCAGACAAAAGGAGTCAAAAGCAAGAGGATGTGGGTCTCCCTTCCGGCTCTGGGCCAATCTGTCCAAGATTGCGCGCTAACTCACATTTCAGATCGAGAGAAAGGGGAAATTGGGGCAAACGGCTTTTGGAGGTGAGAAAGGTGCAAGGGTGGCTGGGCAAACTCATGTATCATACGACGTCAATGTGTGAGAGGCCGAGAAGGAAGGTGCGAGTGAGTACCATGGGAAGGAGCGAGAACACGGGCAAAAGAGGAAGGAGGCAGGAACTTCCTCACAACTCCCAGAAGAAATGCTGTCTACCACTAGAAGTAAAAGGAAATGTAGGAGGACCGGGAGGAAGATGAATAAGGAGTGTGCCCTGTTAATTTTGTTTCTTTCAGGGACCACCTTTGCTTTCTTTCAGCGCCGTCATGCATCAGACCAAGAGGTTCTCTGTTTTGGCTCTGCTGTGACCCTTTGGCATCTTATCCTCCTACAAAGCATCTATGTAAAAACTTGGAGAGGAGGCAATAACAAAGCCAAAGGCCATTGAACCCAGAAATGAAATTCTGGGGCTCTGCAGGCATGTTGTTTGAAACGAGTACGAGTAATTACATTGTACTCGTAGTCTAGTTTGCTGGACTCATGACGCGTGTGTATTAGGCTAAGCTTGGTGTCGTCAAAACGTATGTACGAGTATCTTAGCAGGTCGGGGTCTATGGAGTACGGATACTCCGAATACCGCACAAGAGCTCTATCAAAGATGATCGGGGCCTGTCAACTGGTGGAGGAGAATAAAGCGGAGCGGCTCTCAGATCCAATCGCATCCTAATCTCAGTGAGATTCTCAGCTCCTTCAGACACGGACGCCTGGCCTCGTGCTCTCTTCTGGGAGGGGAAAGATGCCAATCAATAGAGCTCCCTGCGTTGGTGAGTGGCACTTCCAGCTTGCTTGACAAGCCACTTTCGTATACGAGTATCCTTCCCCGTAGGAGGCGAGGGAGGGCAGATACGAAAAAGGCTGCCAAGACCAGGTGATTGGGCGTTTTGCGTAGCGAATGGGACTATGTACGATCCAAATGCAGAGAAAGCAAGACTGGTGCACGGCAGCAAGTGGAAAAATGAACAGCAAATAACGAATAGTAAGTTTCCAGTAAGAGAAAACACCCATCCGGTATTAGTCTGGGCCAGTCACGCACGGTCTACGAGTATGCTGTAAAATGCACGTAGAAAAAGTACTCTTCTTTTGGGGAGTCCTGGAACTGGATGCGTGTGGAACTTCCTGTCTGCAGAGCCAATTTGGCCGGGATGAGGATAGGCAAGATGGACAGCTCGAAGGAGGAAAGGCGACAAGGCGGGCGAAAGCCAGTCTGGGCTGAAGCAAGAAAGATCAGACTAAAAATGGCAGACAGAGAGCTTAAATGCGGCAGCAAAAGAACGAATGTGAGAAGACGAGCAAAATTGCAGGTCCCTTTTTGACAGGAGCCTAGACGGAAGAGGAAATACGGGAAAGTAAGGTCACCATACGTCGTACGTCGTAATTCAACATCTGCGTACAAACACTGCCATCACCTGAGACATTCGGCTGGGACTGAGTAAAACAAGAGCAAGATGGCAATACGAAAAAGGAAGTAAGAAGCAAGGCAGGGCGAGCATCGTGTAATGAAAGAAGAAAAGAGAACGAAAGAGAACGAGAAAAGGAAGGGTTGGTACAGACATTTTTTCCCGAAGCAGACCACCATGCTACCGGAAATTGGGCAGGAAAATGCTGCCTGTTCGTTGCATTGGCTTAATATCTGTTCATGTTTTGGGCTGTCTGCCCGTTCAATGCCGTCCAGTCTGTTTGCCCAATCATGCTAATCCAAACACCAGCACTGTCTCCAAACCAGCATACCACAATTCATCAGTGCATCGGCCGCTGCGCATTGTGTAATCAAATTTCGTAGGCCTTTGAGTGTGTTCCATCGTGCTCCACAAGCATGGCCACAGCACGTAAATGCATCCTTTGATGTACAGCAGTATTACTCCGTAATTTGAATTCGGATCATCTCGCTTGGACCCATCACGGGGCGTGAATAAGATACCACGCACTTTTTTACTTTGCATTACTCCGTACTGTGTTTGCGAACGCAGAAGAACAGGGGAAACTAGAGACGAGTTAGCACAGAGGCGTCTTCCCTGAGATTCATGCTTGCTTGTCGATTGGATATTCAAGTGGCCAAAAAACAGTGGTTTAAAAAGAGTTAGAAAGAAGACAAAAAGGCGAGGCTGCTCTTCGGCGCCCCAGTTATTGCAGCCAACAGACACGAGGCTAGGAGGCGAAAAGGCTTGGGTTTCAGCAACAAAAACAACGGCAACGCAAGACGACAAAAGACAAAAAGAGGCTCGAGCAGCGACGAATCCCCCAAAAGAGCCCGGTCAGGTTGCTGGTCTAACCAACGGTCACTGCTCAATTAGGAAATCTCCTCGCCAACAAGGCCACTTGTAGCAGATAGCTCTTGCTCTAAACGAGCTGTTGGACGCCTTTTACTTTTCTTTTCTCTTTTCTTTTTTATTCACATATCATGCGGAAGACCCAAAGAGCCAACAGGACCAAACCCCGGCGCAATGCCGCAGAGAGTCCCGGCGAAGACGCAGGCAACGGAGCTGGGAGGGGTCCTCGGGCGCCATTTCCGTGCCGCATTTCATGTGGAGGACAAACGAGGGCAAAATACAAAAAGCCGTGTTCCTGTATACGTGTATTACTGATTATGTGCCTGGTGAACGATGTACTCTGTCCGCCAGCATGTACACGGCGGAAGACACCCTCCCTGGGACGGTCAAAGGAGCTGAAAAGGAGGGTAGAGGCCAGAAGAGACAAAAAGGTGCGGAGCCGACATGTCGAGTACAAACGGCCCTCTAGGAAAGAACGGAAGCTGCTTCGGAGAGGGGCCCCGATGCTGGGCAAACCGTGGAGGCCTACGAAAATAAACGAGTACAAAGTACTCCCTGAACTCCGTACAGCTACATTTCAACCGCACTCTGGCTTTCGTAGACGAGCACCGGAGCCTATTTTAGAGCCAACGGACCGCCCTAACGTGTTGAGACGAGCCGTGTTAGTTCCCCAACACGGAGGGGGTCACGGAACCCGGGCATTTCATTGGACAATGTCCGTACATTTGTACCGTTTTATTTGTATTTTTGCCATTTATTAACCCTCAAAGCCACGCGGGCATGTATCCAGGATAGGAAGCAGACAAGAGGTGAAGACAAAAACCTGCAGAGAGCAGAGGTAAAGCTGAGCTGAGCTCCAAACGAGATAAATATAAATAATTAAAGAGAACAAAAATACCCCAAGGATCCGCAACCCGATCCTACATGTAGTACATCCCACGTGCACAGCGTCAGAAAGGTGATCGAGGGTAAATCAAGATAAGAATGTGGAATATACCCGATCTCAGATTGGATGTAGCTTTTCGGGCGCCATGCCCGTACCAACCACCCCAAGTTCGGCCGACCGTCTTCCAACCCGATGCCCTAAAGCTTCCGATGATGGACCGGCGGCCAACGCAACGCCCATCTCACCCATCCCATCCAACAACGAAAGATTTAAAAAGGATGTGCAAACAGACGACAAAGAATCGGTTTGCCGCCCTCGCCGCCCTCACCGCCCTCGCTCTCGCTTGTTTTTTTTTGGGGTTCGGTTCTTCGCCTTTTCTTACATTGCGTTGGTTGTGTCGAGGGCCTTTTGTTTTTTACTCTTTGCCGCATTCTGTAAATCATCTGGGCATCTTGGAAATTCAGATTCGCATGTGATGTACCTTTACAAGGCTGCTCGAAAGAGGTGACAGAAAGTGCTCCCACATCTCGCTCGTATGATTTCCAATACATGGTGGCGATGTGAAAGTCCAGCCGCAGATGACTTTTGGCAGTGTTTAGTAGGAGGATATTTTGGGTATGTATTTCTGGTTTTGTCACAGATATCGTCTTACGCGGGCTGAGACTTGGGGTGGCCGGGCCCAAACCCCTGTTGCTGTATCTTGTGCTTACAGCTTTGGCGTAGGTTGCGGGAAGTTGAACAGTATCTACTCAAAGGAAGAAGCATGTGTGGACGGAAACAGAGGGAACGAGGCTGCGTAACACTGCAGAGGCCTCAAAGCACAGCACGACACTGGACATGAAGCCGTCGCTGCAGAAAGCCCCAGTATGCAGGGAGTATAAATAGTATCGTTCCTTGCAGTGACTAGGGCGAGGAAATAAGGAGAATCACTAGAAGAAGAAAAGTGAAAGAGGAAAGACAAAAAAAAAGAGAAAACGCTGGTTGAGTCTAATCAACCAATGCACGCAAAGGCACGCACAAGCACACAGGCACCTGCACGAATATGCATGTGGGAAAACAGTGCTCCCGTCCGCGACTCGGTAGTCATCTAGTTGGAGGAGACAGAAGTTGGACGGGAAAAAGAAAAGAAAACATCTACACGTCAAAAAACCCGAGCTACAAGCGGCCAAAAATGAATTTGTGCAGCCTTGGAGACCCTCAGGGGGTTCGGGGAAACAAGCAAAAAAAAAGAAAGAAAACCCTGTCTGAGAAAGCAAAACAAGAACAAAACGGAAAAGCATCTGTAATTTTACCTCCTGCGCCGCCGGACTGGATACGTGCGCAAATCACCTAGGAGCGCAATTTCAATACATCGTTTTTTTTAAAGTTTCCATTCGCGTCTCCCTCATTTGGCTTTATATTTCGCCTGTCTTCCGCAGACGTAGCGCGTGCGCACGTAAGGGCATCAGACGATGCGAGGAGGTGCCGGCCCTTTGCCGAAGCGCGCCGTGTCTTGCCTCCTTCCCTTCCGGCGCACGTAGGGAGAGGTAGGTGAATGGGAAGAAGGGAAGAGACAGAACGGGGAAAGAACGACTGTTGCTCGGACCAGATCGACCGGACCGTTTCCCAAATTACTTGTCGTGTAAACTCCTCGAGAAAACAGGGCTGATGCATAGCAGAACAACGGGCAGCACCCTAAACGCCTCACTCCTGTTTGTACACAGCGCATGCAACGTCTTGTACGCCACGGCTTTGATGCAAAAAAAGTCTTGCAAATCCTGGTTTTAATGCATGCAGGTGAGTGCATGGCTCTTTCCTCCCCTTTCCTCATTTTTTCTCGTTTCTCTACCTTCGTTGTCCTTCGCTCCTTCCATCTCTCTTCCGCTCCCGTCACACGGGACGGGACCCAGGCCGGTGCTGCGCTCCCGTGATCCCCCTTCACGGCCAGCGAAGCAGCCCTCGCACGCACTTCCTCTATGCACTCTCACACACGACGGCCACGGTACACGGGCCTGTACATCAAACGAATTCAACGCACGGAGTACTGCGTGCAAACAAAAAACACCAGCAGGTATGTACATACGAATACATCCCTGCCCTCCCGTCCCTCCAAAGCTGTCCCACGTGGCACGCGAACCCGTCCTCGTGTGGCTCTCTTCCGACGAAGAACGCTGAACGAAACCCGATGAGGAGGGAACTAGAAGTGATAGAACGCACGGAAGATGGCGCAAATTCGGAAAATAAACAAATGAAAACAGACCAAAAATGATTAAAAAGGACCGTACAGCAGGTAGGAGCTGGTGAGCCAAGACCACACGAAAGGTTCTTTGATGGAGAACAATGGAATAGCCAAAAGACCCATTCCATCGTTCTTCGTTAAAGGAAGCTCCGGGACAAAGAAAAAACTTGGGTGGTGAACATTGGCACCCCGTCGTATTTGCATTCTAGCCCTGACCCCGTCATCGATGGAAAGAGAGAATGTGTGTGACGGTCAAAGGGCCACATATGATTCCATTCGGGGGATAGTCGTGAGTCTAGATTGCATGAGGGATGTTCGATTATTGCCATATCCTTTTCCGCCTCTCCCGTCTCTTTCTTTCAGCTGTCCCACGAGGTGGGCCATGGCATACGTAGTGGCTTAAGTGCTCATGTGCTCACCCCAGATAAAGGGTGCTAAGGAAGACAACGGAATCTCCCATATTAGGGGGTTCTGGACCATGTAAGAAACCCACATCGGCCGAGCGCTGTCTGTCAGCACAAAAGGACCCCGATGTTCTGAACGGTTAGCGCTGGGCCCCGGACCGGCCGCACCGCTGAGCCTTGCCACAACATCAACAACTTCGTGCCTTGGCTTCTTAGGGAGGGATGAAGCAAAATGTTTGTGTCATGAGTTCGTATCGTGGATGCTCTACCAACACCTTCCGTAGCCCAATCGCTGACATGGTGGATATACTGGGTCTTGGTCTGGCCACCCGCCTTTGTGCATGTGATGCACTGCCCGTGTAAGTCGCGAGAATTACGCGTACTGCAAGTTGTTCCTTTTGCAGTACTTGGCTATTGGCGGTGTTGCTGTTTTTCTATCGGTTTCTTTTCGACAGCACATATCCCACGTTGCAACACCGGAGGAGAAGCACAAGGAAGGGCGAAGAAGCGATGAGTCAAAGAATCTCGCATACACGGACACGGGCAGCCACCTGCATTGCAGCAGCCTCGGAAAGCAGAAGCATTAGCAGCAACGGCGGCGGCGGCGGCGAGCAGGTGGACGGGGCGAGGAGGCGTCCCGTCGGGCTGCTGGGCTCGTCGCAGGCCATGCTTCATGCAAAGGCGCCCAACTCAGACGCCTCAGATGCACTGTCTGCTGATTTTTATACTGTGGTTGTTGTCCATTGCTACCAATATTGCTCCCTCCTGTCATCATAGTCGGCTGCTGCCGTGATACGAAAACAATGGCGTACAGCCTCATTGTCACAGCGCATCCGGCGGGAGTGGAAGCCCTTGTGTCTCTTGTTTGGCCGTATCATTGACCCTCGGGCTCTCGGGTTTCTGATTGTCGTTGTGTTGTCGCCGTCCATGGCTGCAGTTCTCCGCCTTCCTACGCACGAAGCATGATGTATGCGACCCTATCATAAACGTTTCAAATCAAGGCAACAAAAGAGAAGCAGACAACAACAAAACGGGGCACGGCGGCCAAGCCCCAATTTATCAAAATGACGAGGCGGTGTGAGCCTTACCTGGTTTTCGTATTATAAGGTGATGACTGCTGAGAGTTTGCCACAGTGAGATGCGGCTGTGTTTTCCGTCGCTGGCCTTTACTGTTGTCGACGCCTTGTTTTCTAGAAGGCAGGTTTTTCTTCCGGGATCGCGCCCTATTCCATCCGCCTTGTGAAGGACAAAATAGACTGGCGGTGACGTGCACACATAATTTTTTTTCTCGCCTGCATGATACGTGATCGGAAATATCGTCTTTAACCAACCAGCTCACTTACAAGGGTCTCTGATGACGGCATTAGCTACATTGGTTGCAATGACTGCAATTAGTGGCAAAGAGAAAGCAGTGGAAGACTGAAAGAGACCGTTTGATTCGAGAACGAGGCCTGGTGGGCATCGATTATTGCGATATCAAGTTTCAGTGAAAGGCGAAAAAAAAATAAACCTGCAATAGTAAAATTGATATAATTTTTGCAGCATCGGCCTGCCAAAATTTGAGCCCAAAACGCAGAAAAACACACTGTGATTTTTAATTCATTTGTTTCTGCATTTGCAGGGGAGGCAAAGCCGAAAACAAACGCAAAAAGGTGACCCGAAGAGAGCCGCTTGGAAATCAAACAGATAATACCAAAACGCGCACTTTGCTTTGATTGCCAATCTCAATGGGGCAGCACTCGCATCCGCCTTGTGTACAGGGCAGCATTCTCACGGCATTCCCTTGTCTGTCCACGTCGTATGCAATGCGCTTTTGAGACGTTACCTGATGCTTCTGTCTGGTCCCTCTGCCCTAGTTTTCGCCCTGTCTGGTTCTTTACAGACAAATGACACACACGCACACACACATGAATAAAAGAATACGGCGGTTGTGATTGAATCAAGGAGCTTGGTGCTGGGCCTTGGCGTTTTATATTCTTACTCAGTAATCTCTAATCCCATGGAGTGGCTTTTCCGACCTGGCGTCGGAAGTTTTTATATTGTGACGGCGAGGCTCTGCTAGACGGTAAGTTCAATCAACGGAAGGAAAGGTGCAGTATTGCAAATATGCCAGCGGAACAAGCAGCAATGGCGAATAAGAAAGAAAATAAGAAACGTAATTTTAGGTCATTTCGACCAGCACTCCTTTTTCGTCACATTTTCATAATGCTTCCGCCGTTGCCTAATACACCCCCGACAGTTGTTCGAGAAGGGCAGAAGAGCGCAGAGTGATCTACACGGCATCTTGGCTTGTGCCTGATCCGAGGCGATCAAGGGAACAGGAAGAAAAGGCAAAGGGCAAAGAACGGAAACAGGGGCATGGACGGCGTTTTGGAACCATGGTGCGTTTGACATTCGAAATGAAATAGAAGCATGGTTAATGTGTTCGAGAAGCAGAACATCATCTTCGGTTTCCTTTCCACGTAATGCTGTTCAGAGCAGAGACTCCTCGGCAATGTTCGCCTTGATATGCATGCCACATCAGTCGGTAAATCTTGCACCGGGGTATTGGCAAGCTCTTACTCTTCATGCCGCAGTGAGTGATCCCTCATCTATCGTGCGAAATGCTGCTCAGTGCCCGCATGGTGCTCACTTTGACTTACTCTTGCAAGCAGCGGTAATCGTAGAAAGTGAGACTGAGACGACTCCTATAAAAGGACAATGAAAACATAATGACCAGCTGCTTGAAAATCACATCCGTGGATCTAGGTGACGCTCATCTCATGTCGTTTCCCATTATGAGAGAACATCTATATGCGTAAAGCTACGACTACGAGGCTGCTGATGCTAGATGCCAAAACGCAGCTTTACTGACACTAGGATAGGCTTACCTCTACGGAAGAACCGATGTGTATTGAGAGAAAGGTCAAAACTATGACGATCGTCGTCTGCTGAATGATGCCATCCAGAGGCTTGGACACCAGTACACATACGCGGGATACAGAATACCGTCTGTCCATATACAGATCGCTGAGCACGCTGAGAACACAGATACTAGGTCTGAGATGGATAGGCGCAGGGCTACGATAAGTCGTAATGCCGCCGTGCTATCGTGGATGCAATCGTCTAGAAAGACATACATATACCAAATCATCACCGGGCATCACCGGACATCACCGGAGCCTGGAAATATGCAAAAGCCCGGGGTAAACGCATTCCACAAAAAAACCGAGTAGGCCATCATATCGTACACCTCAGAGAGGCAGCGCCCAGCCGCCTGTTTGTTATATCATGCATCCATCTGCTAGCTTGCCTGGTCATGTCTCACAGCCTCGAGACGAGATTGCGCCACGCACATCCTTTGGCCTTGCAGCAGCGCGTATCTACGTTACCCTTGCGTAAGACTACTTTGACAAAAAAGGCCCAAAGGCCAAGAGGCATGCCCCCCCAAAGACGAGTAAGAAGCTGCTACGGCCGTGACCATCCTCCTGTGCACCTTAAAGCGGCGATATTCCGTCGGCTGGGGAGATTTAAAGGATGACCGCCCTTCCCGAAGAGACAGCGCCCCCCGAGGCCATTGCAAATGCGTGCATTGATGACCGCCCGCATCGCCATATTGCCAATTTCCCTTTGCAAGCTCACGATCTCGGAAAGAGCCTTGATGCACGGGAATGCCGCCCAAGGGCACGAGGAACGCCGCACGCCTCGTGCCTCTCACGAAAACAAACAAGTCACCGCAATGCAACAACGCAACTATCTCCACATCGGACTCGTTCGAGCCGTTCGTCTCTTTTCGACCGAGAGGGCAGCTGACCACGAATGCACCGTTGGTGGTTGTAGCCTATAGCTGTAAAGCGTTAATATTTCTCGTATCTGGCCGGAGGACTATCCCATAGCCTCCGGTTCCCTTCTAGCAAACAACAATAATAGACTATTTTGAGTTTCGAAGCAAGATAACTATCCCATGTACGCCGTGTGTCCCCAAAGAAAAGCTCAAAGAGCCGCCTGCAAAAAAAAAAGCAGAAAATATAAATCCAAAAGGGGAGACCTTCGAGACGCCAGAGTATCGTAGGTGGCGGCGCTTGGGTTTTCGCATCGCTTGACGCTAGCTCATATCTCTCCCCTGCCCATATTGCCCGACTCGTCGTGTATCGTGTGTCGTGTCGTCGAGGTTGGTTTAGTTGCCGACGAACACGGAGACCTAGGAACGAGATGCAATGCATAAGTATGAAGCCAAACCCATAAAAGAGACTACGACGGAATCACTTACCGCCATCAGAACGCAACACAGACTGATGTACGGGCTGAGGCGCTCGCCTATCCGTGCACACTTCCAAAAGATACCCATCAATCTGATGTGTGATATTTGTTAGCTGCCGTTGAAGACGATGCACGAGGCCTGGCGAGGGGCGTAGCGGAAAGCAAGAGGGATTGCGGAGCGCGGCACCGGCATGCACAGGGCCATCCGGGCGCAGAAACATACCCATGCTTGCGGCTATCGAGCAGCCGGGGGAAGATCTGGTGGACATAGGCGCTGGTGCAGATAAGGAGGAGGATCACCAGCAGCAGCGATTGGAAGTTGAAGAGAGCTGACTGCGGAAAGGGGGGAGAAGGTTAGCTGGCGATGCGGCAGAGCAAGACAGCGGAAGAAGGGAATGTGCATCCGACGTACCATGGCGACAGCGGTAACGAAGCTTGGGCGCAAGCGGTTGACGTATTCGTGAAAGCGCGGGGGTGGGATGTCGGCTGCTTTGTGGTGGATGGCGACACGTTTTCGATGGATGTTTGGCGATTCGGATCTGGCACCTGTAGCTTAGGTGGTGGTGGGTGCTCTGCTGGCCTGTTAGGGAGGTGCGTGATTGGCTGGAGTAGGCCAGCCAGGCCAGGCTGAGAAAGCGCGAGGCTCCCGCTGACGGCAGCCCCATATTACTGGCGCGGCAGGTGCGATCGCACTATGAACAGCTTGAAGTACGTGCCTCGTCACTTTTGCATCTCTTCTTGAGACAGCCACTTCACATCGACGGTACCAGCAACATAGCGACTGCGCACTTTTTTTTTTGAATTGATTTTCGAATTGATCCTGTCTTATATCTGCGCCCTACTACATCCACAACGACCGTGACGACCACACCCCTAGCCGCCATCATGGAGCCGCGCGCGCGTGCCGGCAAAAATGTCGGCAAGATGAACTTTGGCTACGGCGAGCGTGCGTGGACGGCTTTCTCTGCTCCCTGTTGTCTCTCGCGAGGGATGGTATATACTGACTGAAAATAACATCTCTGCAGTCCGCCAGTTGCTCTATGGCGGCGGCGACGCCCGCGAGCCACTCCCCGAAACCATGCGTTTGCTCGACGAGATCGCAACCGACTTTATCCAGGAGCCTCTCCTTTGAGGCAGCTCGCATCGGCCAGTACTCTGGCCGGCAAAAGATCAAGTACGAGGACTTTGAGTTTGCGCTGCGACGCAACCCGCTGTTTCTCGGCAAGGTGCGCGAGATGTTTGAAATGAGCAAGGAAGTCAAGGACGCCCGCAAGATGCCCGGTATAGGAGAGGGAAATCTGGCCAAGGCCGACGTCAACGAGCTGGCCAAACTGGGTGGCGATGGTGAGGAAGGCGGCGCAGGCGACAAACCAGGCGACGGCCCTGGCGGTGGCGGCGGCGGCGGCGGCGGCGGCGGTGGTGGTGACGGTGCCAACCAAGTGGCTACTGGACCTGGCCGTGGCAAGAAACGGGGGCCCTACGCGAAGACGGCAAACAAGAGAAAGAAGGCAAAGATGGAAGAGGAGGCGGCGGCGGCGGCGGCGGCAGCAGCAGCAGCAGAGGCAGCAGCAGGAGACAAGGAAGTCCAGGTCAAGGAGGAGCCGCAGGACGAGGCAGACGGGGCAACGAGGGCTGCTGCGACAAACGGCACCGCCGATGCCGAGGGTGACGACGAGCCTGACGCCGAGGAGCCCTCCAACCTGGATGCGCTTTTTGGGGACGACGACGACGACGGCGACGCGGACGCCGATGGCGACGAGGACGACGCGGTTCTTGGCAGCGGGCGGTGAGAGGCAGACCAGGCACCGGGCAACCAAGGACTTTTTCGATTGTGCCTCTAATCTGGATCCCGTATACATCTGCAGCATCCATTCCGCAGCATTACGTTGTCAGAACAAAGACACATCCAGCAGAAGCTTCTTGCGGTGCTATCCGACACATTGTTGAAACGGATACAGTGCACCGCTGGATTGCGAGTCGGGCAAATCCTTCCTCAGCCACGCTCTTATCTTACTTCTCTCTCTTTCAGCAGGCATAGCGGGACGGCGTTTATTTTTATCAGGAGGACGGGAAACCAGAAAATTGGCTGTATTTGTTTGACTTCAGCTCCAGGGACAAGGCGTTCAGGAATCAATTTCATAGCGAGAAGGTGATGGCACCAAGTTCTACTACTCACATCGACCGCCGTGCAATCTTATGGCCCACACGAGACAAGAAACACTTCATTCTGGTCAGAGTCGGCAATTCCAAGCGTACGTTGTGATGCTCTGAATATCGCCTACTCGTAAACAACTGAGATGCGGGAATGACTAAGCACTCGGACCGTTGCCATCCACTACGCTATGCAGCCCCTATCCTGCAGGGGTCACTTGCTGTGGACACAATGAGGTCAGCGGTCCGGCAGCTCCAGGGAAGGTGCTGGCCACGGGGCACCTGGGCTCCTGCCGCATAACCAGGCCAGCCTGTCACAAGCTCACCAAATTTCCAGGGAGATTGGCCAGCCATACCAGGAAGGAACAAAGACAGCTTGCACCAGATCGCAGCCCACTTCTCTCCTATTCCACTTCTCCCCTGCTCCTTCCTACCTTACTCCTGCCTGCTCCTGCCCTCGTGCATTCCCCATTGCGTGCTTTGCTGCATTCGAAGCTTTTTGCCTCCTTTTCTCTTTCAAAAGACAAAAAGCCCATTGCTTCAGCTCCAGCACTCGCACGCGCACTCGCACGCACGACAAACCACGCGCCATTTCTAGCTGCGGCGACCCTACCATGGAAGCAGCTGCGTCGTGATCTCCCTCCCATCTGAATTTCCGCGCCGCGCCGCCCACCCCGTCATTTCTCCAACGCGGCTGAAAGCAGCTGCACCAGCTTTTGCAGTCCTCGATCCGGCCTCGACCCAGATCGCGATATCGACGACACTGCCCTCGAAAAACCGGCACCGGGCCCTTCCGACACATCCCTCCCCATCTCCTTCCGCCCACTCCGTCCCACTCCCCGACATGGCCACCAACGGGCACTTTGCTGCTGTTGGCGACAAGCCGACGGCCGAGGGCTTTGGCCATGGCATCCAGGTCATTGACGAGGACAAGTCCTTTACGTGCGTTTCTTGCTCGATGATGCGGCAACGCCTCGCCGTAGCTGACTAGCTGACACCTCCCTGTTTTCTTTTTCTCTTCTCTTCTCCACAGATCACACCTGAACGAGTACCTCCGCGAGACCTATGTTGCCGAGGCCGGCTTCGATTACCACCTCATCTCCGTCTTCGGCTCGCAGTCCACCGGAAAGTCCACGCTGCTCAACAACCTGTTCGGCACCGAGTTCAGCGTCATGTCCGAGTCCGAGCGCCGTCAGACCACCAAGGGCATATGGATGTCCAAGAACAAAAGGGCGCTGACAGCATGGCCAAGAACATCCTCGTCATGGACGTCGAGGGCACAGACGGCCGCGAGCGTGGCGAGGACCAGGACTTTGAGCGCAAGAGCGCCCTCTTTGCGCTGGCCACGAGCGAGGTCCTCATTGTCAACATCTGGGAGCACCAGGTCGGCCTGTACCAGGGCGCCAATATGGGCCTGCTCAAGACTGTCTTTGAGGTCAACCTGCAGCTCTTCCTCAAGGACCGCCAGTCCACGCCGCGCTCTCTCCTGTTCTTTGTGATTCGCGACTTTATCGGCAACACGCCGCTGTCCAACCTGCGAAACACCCTCGTGCAGGACCTGACCAAGATCTGGTCTTCCATCGCCAAGCCGGCCGGCCTCGAGAACGCCACCATCGACGACTATTTTGACTTTGCCTTTGCCGCGCTGCCCCACAAGATCCTGCAGCCCGACAAGTTTGTCACCGAGGTCGACACCCTCGGCCGCCGTTTTGTTGCGGGCCATCGCTCCACAGCCGACCAGGAGTTTGTTGGCGGCGTGTTCCTGCCCGAGTACCACCGCCGGATACCGGCAGACGGGTTTTCGGTGTATGCCGAGGGCGTTTGGGACCAGATTGTCAATAACAAGGACCTCGACCTGCCCACCCAGCAAGAACTGCTGGCGCAGTTCCGCTGCGACGAGATCTCGCGCGAGGCGCTCGTTGGCTTTGACGGGACCATCCTGCCCCTCGAGGAGCAGCAAGCAGACGGCGTGCGATTGGGCCGGGCTGTCGTCCTGGCCGGCTCGGCGTCACGGGTGCTGCATCCCGCGCGGCCTGTCTCGAGCAGTTCCAGACGCAGGCTGGCCGCTACCACAAGGGCGTCTACACGCGCAAGTTGGCCGAGCTGGAGGGCAAGGTGGACACCCGTCTGAAGGCCCTCTACCAGGGCCAGCTGGCGGGTGCCCACAAGGCCGGCGTCACGTCGTTTACAGAAGCCGTCACGGGCGCTGTGAAGGCAGGCCAAAAGGCCGGCGGCAACTACGACTTTGCCGATATCGTTGAGACCGAAAAGGCAAAGACGCTTGAGTCATTCAAGACGGAGGCGCAAGGCCTTGCCATTCCCGAGGTCGCCTGGACCAACTTCAAGCCGCAGTACGTGCTGTTTGAGAAGGAACTCGACGAGGTCAGCGCCAAGCTACGCAAGGAGGAGATGCGCCGCCTGGCCACGCGCGTCGAGCGCTGGGTCAAGTCGCGCCTGGGCGATGCCGTGGGGCTCGAGTTCAACAAGCTGGGCTCTGGCCGTGCCGGTGGCGGTGCCTCTGAGGAATCGAGTGCCGCTGGCAACGCCGGCGGTGCTCCCGAATCCGAAAAAGACCTGTGGGACCGCATCTGGAACGTGTTTGTGGGCATCGTTGACGAGGCCAGCAGCGCTTCACAGAACGCGCCAAGAGCTTTGATGCCAGCGAGGCAGAGGTGCAGGTCGGTCTGTGGCGCCTGCGCCGCAAGAGCTGGGTCGCGCTGCGCGAAAAGATTGACGAGGAGGTCATGGAGGGCAACATTCTGCTCAAGCTGCGCGAGAACTTTGAGGACAAGTTCCGCTACGACGAAGCCGGCGTGCCGCGCATTTGGCGGCCAGCGACGATATCGAGGGCATCTACACGCGCGCGCGCGAGTCAACGCTCACCCTCATTCCGCTTCTGTCCCGCTTCCGCCTGGCTACCACCATTGCGCCGCCCGATCTGCCTGGCTGGATCGGCAACCAGCCCGCAGGCGCGGAGCCGAGGACGAGGACGACCTATCGCCCATTGGTGGCGTGGACGAGGAGGAGGGCAAGAGCCTCGAGGAGGAGATGACGGTGCTGAGCGAAAGCAAGCGCCAGGACCTGGTCATTCGCTTCAAGAAGACAGCTGATGGTGTCTATGTAGAGGCCAAGCGCGGCGCCCTGGGCGGCATCACACAGGTGCCCCTGTACTTTTACGGCATCCTGCTGCTCCTGGGCTGGAACGAGATCATGGCTGTGCTGCGGAACCCTTTCCTGTTCCTGCTGCTGGCCATATTTGCGGGTGGCACCTATGTCGCCTACAGCTTGAACCTTCTTGGGCCCATGATGCAGATGGCTAATGCCGCGTCGAATCAGGCCGTTGAGATTGGCAAGCAGAAGCTGCGCGATTTCCTCGAGAACAACGACAGCGCGCGCCAGGCCCTCGCCATGCCGGCACGTCCCAGCGGCGGCAGCAGCAGCAGCAGCCGCAACAACAGCGACAGCATCAGCCTAGACACGCTCAACTCGAGCGGCCGCAAGCAGGCGTCCTCGTCGTTACGAGACTCGACGACTTTAGATGACGACATTTGATTACGGACGTACAGAGACATGACTATGTGGAGGGGCCAGGAAAGGAATTTTGCCGGGTAGACACGAAGAGGAACAGAGACGAAAGATGGAAAAGGCGGGCATCATGGCTGCATTATGGCATTGTATTGTATATTTTTGGGAGGTCAGACTGGACTGAGTTGGAAGCAAATGCACACGCTGCACCTTGCTTGTTTTATATACATCGGAGCATACGAGTTTTTCCGTCATTACAGTATACATTCTGGTCTCAAGGAAGAAAGTTGGCTACTACTAATAAACTCCTGTAATTCATTTACCCAACATAAAAAAAATGATATTGTACAATCCCAAGTCAAAGCCAGAAAAAAAGAAAAACAAGAAAGAAAACAATACCCCTTTCGCCAAAAATCAAAAGGACTCAATCCCACTGGCTGGCCATACCACGCGCCAAGCTCGGGTCTACTCGTCGGCGTCTGGGCGGGTCTTTTGGCTGCTGCCGACGCTGCAAAGAAATCTGTCATGCGCTTACCGAGAACCCGTCATCGGGCGCATTGTCCCGGGTTCGGGCCAGTTCCACCTGCACGCCGCCGTTCTTTCTTGCTGTCCTCCAGCATGTCCTTGCCGTTCCAGCTTTGAACCGACACTCGGGCCCCAGCCAAACAGCGGGTGCATGTTGTGCCGCAGCCACGTTGTGCACCGGCCGTCGGACGGATAGCCAGAAGCCCCAATCGGGCGTTGTTGCTGGCGTTCACCGGACAGCGCGGCGTTGCCGCCTTGTAACAAGCAACCTCCAGCGCCACGTCAACCGTCCACCTTGGCAGCACACCGACGCTGCCGAGGACCAGGATAGATGGAATCGGCCTTTTTCGAAGACGGTTGATCCGCAGGGCCGGGAAAGTACCCTCCCGCTCCAGCTTCTTCTGGGTACGTCGCTGTGCGGGACCCCACTCGTGTCGACAAACACCGTCCCGTGACACGCACGCCGCCGGCGAGCACACCCCCGGGATTGGAGGCTGACCGTCGTATCCTCGGCTGCCTGGGCGTTGAGGTTGCCTGCTGCAAGCCGTGGGGCGAAACAATCATGTCGGCGCCAATGGTCGGCGCGCCGAGAGCAGCTCCACGGGCCCAGCCGCAGTTGCTGTGCAGCGCCGACCCGGGCCGGCAGACCGTCTCCATCAGGGTTCGAGCGCACCGTTGCCGAAAGACTGGAGTCGTCGAGCGGGTGGGGGCGCGTAACAGCATGCGGTCAGCATCAGGCGCTCGCCGCGGAGCAGGGCGGTCGGCCAAGGACACGCGGCGCCATAGAAGACACCGTAGACCCATGGGGCCCAGCCAGCGGGGCCACGACCAGCCATCGTCGACGCCCAGAACGCAGGGAACGCTCTGCTAATTGGCTTGCGTTGGCATGCGCCTCATGCATCGTCTTGGAGGACGCATGCTTCCTTGCTGCTTGCTGATGTAGATAGCCAGAAGGCAGGCAGGCACTGTGCCGAGAAAGTACGCGTATGTGGCGCCCGAAAGCAAGCGCGGCTTCGTCGATCGAGGGCGGCACAAACTCGCCCGGGTATTGTCTCAGAGGAACAGCCTCTCCATCGTTCATGCGAAGTGTCGTTGTCCATGGCCGTGATGTTTGTCGAAAGGAGAGGTCTTGGGTCTGACCAAGCGTAGCGCAAGGGCGCAGTAATTTTCCCGGGGGGGGAAAAAAAATGAAAAAAAAAAAAAAAAAAAAAATGGTTTTTTTTTGGGCACAAAGACAAGAAAGGGTGCGTATTGAAAACTCGGGCTTGCATATAGGACTGGAATGGTTCTGACAGCTGGACACGCTGAAAGTGAAGCCCAAAGCCCTTATCGCGATCAAGTGAAGTTTGGCGTGTCGGGCGAGACGCGTGTGCTGGAGAAAGACGAGAGGGGATATGTCAAACGTCCGTCGTTTTTAGCAGGCAGCTTTCAGCCAATCAGGGGCACTAGCGCATGAGACCTGCCCATAGCTGGCGGCCCAACAGTGGCCTGGCTGCCCTGAGGGTGCCTCTGGCCCTGGCTAGTTTTAGGCGGGTTTTGCGTAGTTTTAAGGGCGCTGTTGTCGCGCTTCGCCCAAAGAAGGAGGCACATAATAGCAAGCAATCATAATAGTGTCGTATTTTTGGAGGAAAGAGCGGCGCTTGCTGCACCACTCTCTCCTTCCCGAAACCCTTGCAAGAAAGAAAAAGCAGGTCAGTTCGCGACACGATTTGCTCCGCGGAAGGCGCCACCGCACTGTCAGCTGCACGCCCACCCTTCACGAGTTAATCGCCACAAGAAACAAACGGACACAAGTCGGCGGATGAGAAGCGGAAGGTCCACGAGGAAGTACTCTCGACCGCAGCCCGCCTAGTCAGCTTTATGTCGGCGTATCCGCGTCGCGCGGCGCAGGACCGTCCTCTTACAACGATTGCAGCAGCAACGGGACAAAACTACCAATTGAACAAAAGGCTTTCGCCGACATTGTCAATTTTCGCAATGGCACCACCGCGCGCGGGCGCTGTCGGCGCTCGACAAGAAGCGAGACATTTTTACAAACTCGCGAGCGCGACGTAAGCTTGCGGGAGGGGACAAGGGAGGAGGTGGGCTGAAAGAGGCGGTCTACGAAGAACATGTCGGACACTAATTTTTTGTCGGACGAGGACGAGGACGAGGACGAGGACGAGGACGAGGACGAGGACGAGGACGAGGACGAGGACGAGGACGAGGACGAGGACGAGGACGAGGACGAGGAAGAAGAGGACGAGGACGAGGACGAGGAACGGGGGAGAGGAAAGCAGATGACGACGACGACGATGATAGCGGCGATGTGCCAATGGATTTGACTACCGTACGTGACGAACCTGTTCTGCTGCAGTCCAATATGTGCCCCCGGCCTACTAACAGTAAAGCCCTTTTCCAGGTTCTGGTCTGGACCTGCTGCTTTGTTAATGGGCAAAGGTCGGCGAGCACGTTTGGCGGGCGCCAAGCGTCGACCCAGTCGCCCAGTCAAGACGCTCTGGGTCGCCTGGCCTGTGCGACGGCTCGGCGTCCAAGAAAACGCCGCCATCGGCAGGAAACCCACTTCTGCGCCCGCCCTCGTCGCCCACATCCGCCCGATCCCAGACGCAGCAGCCAAGCAAGCGGTTAAGCGCGCTTGACTATGGCAAGGCTGGCGTCCAATGCGCATGCGCCGGCCATTTACCTTGCACCTCCGAATGGTGCCAATGAAAACGTTCGGGCAGTACCGGACGAAGAAGAAGAAGAGGAAAGGACGAGCAGGAGGATGTCGGTGGGCTACAACGACGAGGAAGTCCATGCCAATGTGGCGCAGACGATGATAAACGAGGACCCTGCCGAGGAGGAGGGGAGGATCAGCGGAGGAGAGGCCTGAGCTGCCATACAGACCCAAGCGCCGCGCCCGGAAGACCACAGCAAAGGACAATCGCCCGCAGCCACCAAGAAGCTGCCCCCTGGGCCGCTAAACAGATTCCGAGCTCGGCCGCCAAGCCAAAGCGCGGCGACTGCCAGCCGGGACTCGGGGCAGGTCTGGCAGAAAGCAGCAGATGAACCAAAAGCAGCGAAGCCCGGGCGGCTCGCACGGTGAGGGGGAGCCCAAAGCCCAGGGGCCGCCACGAGCTGACAGCGCACCCAAAGCGACGCGGTACGTCTACGATCAGCGGCGACAGGGTGAGAAGAGCTCTGGGACGGCAAGATGACAAGCACCGAATAAGAGGCGTGCCGAAGGCGCCAAGTCCCTCTGGTGTGGGCAGCGACAGCACCTGGCGCCCAGTCTCCTCGGCGGCCACGAGAGAAACGACCAAGCAGCACCCAAAGCGAGCGTTACGGCTAACGCACCAGCAGTCGACAGGTGAAAGAGCCTTCTGGGGGCGGCAAGAGGATGTCAGCTACCGAAAAAGAGGGGCCGGCAAGCGCCAAGTCCTCTGGTGGTGGGTGCAGCGACCGAGCAAGCCGTGGCTATAGCATGTCCCTACGCGGGCCACCACTACCAAAGAGCCGCTGGGTGTCTTGTTGCTCGCGCGGCGTCGGCGTGAGAGTGGAGGAACGGCGGCAGCGACAGCCTGGTCAAGACGCGCTCTGGGCCCGCAAGCTCGGCTGCGTTTCCGGCCGGCTGGCGGATTCTGGTCCGCAAACTGACGATGTGGGAGTTCGACCCTTTGTTACCGGATGTACAGAATATCATGAGCCTGGATCCTGAACGGAGGCAAACAGGCGCAGAACAAGTTTTTTGTTGCCGTCCGTCAAGGACAATTGTGCTCGCCGTGGACGATGAGCGGTCTCGCGCCCAGACGGCTAATACGGGAGGCAGGCTGGCCGTCGTGGTGCAGGTTGGCCTCAGGCAAGGCTGCGCTGGTGGCTGGTACGGTGCGTCGCGGGCGGCGCGTTTGTCGAACGATGACGACAGAGAAGGACGAGCCCGAGGCGCGGATGCGTGGGAGTCCAGCCCTGGCAAGGTCACCGGCGATAACTTGTTGTGTGGTACCTGAGCCATCGATGCTTTGAACCCTCCGGCGCTGGGCCAGAGACGTGGAGATGACTGACGTACGCGGCAGAGATCGCGCTGTCCAACGTCGGCGAGTCCAGCACGCATGGAGGTGCGCGGGTCGCCGACGTGTGTCCGGTTGCGTGCCAGAGACCACGCTAAGCCTACCATTCTTTGAACGGGCATGCGTGATATGCCCAGGTTAAGAGAAAGAAGCCAAGAACTCGCGCAAGAATGCACAATGACGTTTTTTGTGCCACACCGGGGCATGGTGCTCGTCAAGGTCAACGAGTCCGCAGTTCGCATCGGCCCAAAAAAGGTGGCATTGGGTCAGCTTCGCACGGAGTTAATGCAGTTTTGTTTGGCTCTCATTTGTTTATGTCTCGTTCTGAGCGGCATGTCTTAACTGCTGCTTCTATCTCCAGGAAATCTGACGTGACAGGGCATTCACCCACAAACGATAAGGATCCAGAGGTGGGCTCGTGTGTGTTCTTTGCACCAGGGCTGCGAAGGTGCTGGCTGTCCCTATTTGAGCTCGACGCAGGATTTGGCCGTAGGGAGGACCTGAGAGAAGAATAGCCCGAGAGAAGATGCTGCGTCAACTCCCGGCCGCATGGGCCGGTGCGTGTTTTGTGTGTAGTTATTTTGCCTGTCAATGTTATTCCCTGACGTCGGGTGTGTTTTGTTTCCCGTTGATATTCCCTGGGGCTATGGGGCGAGAGGCGGGCACCCCTCCTTTTTCCCAAAAAAGGCATGCGTTTATTGCTATGTCCCGCGTAAATGGGGTCCTGTTGTAATTTGAATTTTTCGCTGCCTTCTGCCTTATTTCCCATGTCTATTTCTTTCTTTCACGCTTATATCTTTTACCTTGTTTTGTCTTTTGTCTGTTAACAATTCCATGAGCACTCGCCCGTGCACGACTGAACGTTTATGACTCTTTCAGCTCATCGTTCCGATCTATGCCACTGGACTTGTATGGATGCATCACGTTTGATTATACCGCGCTTCGCGACGGGCACGCCACGCCAGTACCTCTGCAAGCGGGATCCACTTAGACAGGAGCCGAGGCATTTCTCTGGATTGCTGGATGGACCCTGTTGCCTCCGTATTTTGCTATTTTTTTACTTCCCTTACATTATATTTATTCTGGTCCCTCTTGAGCTTCCTCCACATTGTTTGCTTTTAACGAGAGCCTTGCAATTAAAATACGGGGGCGCAGGTCCAAAAAAAACGAGCCATTTTCTAGGTCGATCCTCGCTGTTTATTTTCTTTCGTAGAACCCAAGCCTTGCTCTTGCCTTTTGCCGGGGGACTGCAGCAACGCGAGCTTCTGCACCTCTGCTCCGTAACTTGGCTCGGGACAGAAGCGAAATTCACAATGGACGAACAGCATTCTGGGCCTTTTTTGTTGAGTTTAAGTTTAGCTTTTAGGATTCTTCTTTAACGGGGCTTTTTATTTGATTTTCAACAGAACCACCATGGTAGAGCAGCAATCTAGACGAAGAGAACCCGGGTAGCCTTTCCTTGTTCTCGTTTTTATAATGAGAATACTAGAAATGCCTCTTCACCTGTTGGTACATATGCTTCTAATAGTCCATATCCCCCTGCCCACAATGGAGTTGACTTACCCTTGTATTATGGCCTGGCCTAAAAATAATACCCCTCAAAAGCATGTGCTTTGCCGTCCGTCTCCTGTTCGCCCCGTTTCCCTACGGACACAAGGAAGTTGACACAAGGACGAGCGGCAAAGAGAGCAGGTTCTTTGGGCTAGAAAGCAAATCAATCGATCCATATTGATGTGATTCTGCTAGTTGAAAAAATAGAAGATATTAAACCAGTAGAATTAGTGTCACACAACCTGCCTGTAAATTGTAGAGCAAAGTAACAATGTTTTTTTTATTTTCTATTTTCTGTTCATACTAAACAAAAACAACGTGAAGCAGAGACCATGGATGTTGGATCCAAAGGCCAGTCATATGGCAAATACACAGGCCATACGAGTATAAATCAATAAATGGGGAGCTGGCTCGGTTAACGCCGAGCAGGGCCGGATGCTTCAGTGAGCAGACCCACATGCCTAGTATTAGGTATCGCCGCCAAGCTCCCGGCGCCCAGCCTCCGCCCGAGACGTACCGTGGCGTGCCGAACCATTGCGCCGTTAGTGGCGCTGGCACCGTTGGTGCCGTTGTGGTGGGCAGTGCCGTTCGTCGAAGAGACAGTCTTGCCGTTGGCGGTGACGCCGTTGCGGTGGCGGCCAGAGCGCGGCGCGCAGCCTCGTGGCCTGGTCGGCCTTGTGTAGGGCCTCCTCGGCTCTGGCGAGCTCCCTCCTGGAAGCCTTTCTCGATGGGAGACGCGGGCCGCATCGCCGTTGGCAGAAGGCGTGCCGTTCTCAGGTTTGCCGTCTTCTGCCCGGTGCTCGATGCTGCTGCTCGTGGAGAAGCTCCCAGATGTGTCCGTTCAGCCACAGACCAGCCAGCTGGTCACGCGAACATGTTTGCGGGCGCCGGCGATGCGGCCACGGCACGAGGCGTGCCGCAGAAGCAGGTAAAGGGCTGGGCCACTGTCCCACTCGGTAGAAGGATAGAAGAAGGTGAGCTCATCGCCAACGCGGAGGCCCTTGGGGCGACCCAAACATTGCGGCTGGAGGTGTCCGAAAAGCTAGAGGGGAGGAGAACGAGGGCGTCGTCAGCAAGGCCGAGAAACTAATATAAAAATCGGTCTCGGGCGCCAAGCAAACGGAGGACGCAAAACATACCAGAGAGGGCTCGCAGGAGTGGTTGATGTGCTGGTTACGGCCGACCTGGACGGTTGGCGTACGTGGCAGCAGCCGCCGGGGTGACCGGCGGGCTGGACAAGGGCGCAAAGAGCGCAAAGGGGGCAGGTCGACGCGCGAAATGCTCTTGGTGGTGAACTCGCTGTCGCCATTGTTGCCGATGAGGACTTCTGGATGGCCGGGTGGGACGGCCTGCACCCAATGCGGTTTGAGGGGGCCGACATTGTGTATGTAGTTTGGTAGTTTGTGGGTATCTTGAGAAAAAGAGACAAAAAAACAAAATAAAAGAGAAGAATCGAACTATGCAAAATGTAACAAAAATGAAGCAATTCGTAGCCTGGCTTTGATTCGTGTCTTGTTCGTGACTGTTCCTTCCGGTTTGGGCGTGCCTCCTGTCTTTGTGTTGCTGAGTCTTTGTTGTGGGGTGCAACCCTCGGCTTGTATGTGCCTCGATTGGGAAATATCCCTTGGTATTGGATATGTGTGGAGTAAAAATAACAGCTCTGGAGGCCGGGGAAGATGCTTTAAAAGGAAGATGAAGAAGAAAAGGAGAAAGAGGAGAGAGGTCAAGAGAAGGAGGAATTCAGGAGCTTCTAGAAAGGCAAGGACAGCAGGAAGAACGAGAGGCAAGAGCGACCGTCCCAGCTGCTAGCACCGGACAAAAGCGAGGCCAAAACACAAACCGAATAACCACCGCAACCCCAACTGCACTAGGAAAACCGGGGTGCCTTCTTATGCTGGGCACAGGCTTAGCTCTCCAAGCTACAAGACCACGAGCAAACTTAGCCGACAGCCAGGCCTGCTGCTCCTTAGCTTTCTCCGTCCCTCGCTGTATCTTGGGGTTATGTGTGGGGGCGCCTGCCTTGCGACGTAGCTCGGTTTGTTTGGCTCCTGCCCTGGTCGCCGATTCGCGCCTGCTTGCGTCTTGTGCATTTGCGCCGACCGGCGCAAGACACATCTCGGACTCGCCGCTTGGTGGCTCCTTCCTTGAGTTTTCCTAGTAAATTGCAGTGGTGCCGCTTTCGTCAAACAAAAGAAGCCAATAGAAAGAAGGTCCCAACCTGCCCTCGCTCTTGCCTTAATTTTCTAGGTTCCCTTGATGCGGGCCGTCCACCGAGGTCGCGTTCCTCCTCCACACTTCCCTTCCGCCCATCGCGCCTTCCTTGGCTTGGCCCACCTCGCAGCTGGAACGTGTCTTGCAGAGTTAATACCGAGTATCGTTGCTTATCGTTACATATTGGGAAATGGGTACTTCGTGATTATGTAGTCATGAGAGGAAACAACCATCGTTGCTCCATGTTTGATTGTTGTCGACACGCTGTGCTACGCTGAAAAGAAAATCAGAGACGTGGCCTCCTCTCTACGCGTTACATTGCTCACGAGGAGGGGCATCAGAACACATTACGCGAATGTCTCCAAAATGTGTCGATGTCTGCCCCCTTTGTCCTTCATTGCCTTCCTGTCGTCATTCGAGTCGCTCCTCGCCCTCATGCACACAGACACCTGGACGACATGAACGATTGCATAGGCGACAGTTGAGCGGAAGAACGAGCATGAAGCCGACTCCAAACTTCAGTGGGGTCCTTCTCCGCATGCCTACTTTGTACTGGTCGATGGGCTGCGGATGGGCATCGGGCGCTATCCTGGCGATGGCTTGCTCCCAGAGCCCACTGAGCCTCCCCTGAGTAAGGTCATCTTTGGCATTCTTGTGTTTCGGTCCATGCATGGGAGACTCACTGCTGTCTCTCTAACACCCGCGTACGCCACCTTCCGCTCAACGCAGTGCCGTCTGCGCGGCCCTGCATGACGTATTCCCGTGGGTATCTATACTCGGCCTTTCGCTTCTGTTTGTTCTCATCCTTTGCCCCTCGTCCTTGTCTCCGTATCCTCAGCAGCGCCTGTGGGGCCACAGGAACTGACACATCAAGGGTTTCTTCAACATTACGATGCACAAGACCGAGCCGTGCCGTTGGCAGCTATGCCTGCCACCCCAGGCATGGCGACAGATCGTGTTGGACGTTGGCTCAGAAGACGGAAGCTGGCACATGTTACCTAGCGGCATCCTGTATCCGTAAGATACGCCGACACATAAGCCAGCAGCAGCCTCTAGCAAGAAGCAGCTCCCCCTGGATTATTGTTGGCTTACGCATGATTGATTACGCAGTGGATTACTTCCCACCCCTGCCAAGCAGTCTCTGGCCCTTTCTTGACGGCTATGGCCAACCCGTCAATGAACGACAACCGATGCCATCCTTGGCTACATGACCCGTCATTGGCAAAGCTTGTTGTGCCTCGCAATAATATTGCGTCCTCGGAAGGCGATTTTGGACTCGCTCATGCACAATCAGCCTTTGAGCTTTATGGGCGCCAAGCAGACGCCGCGGATGCTACGTTGAGTAGCGACGTTCCTCGATTACGGCAGGGCTGTGTGCAGTTATGCCTCACCAGCATGCCGCTGGATCGGGCACGCCACCAAAGACGCTGCCCGACTGCCACATCGAAGTTCCGAGCATTGATTGATGCCCGAATTGTACAAGCAGGGAGATGCCTATTTTTTGCTGGCCAATGCTCGAAGTAGACTCTTTGAACCTCGTCTTGGCCGGTTTGTGTCGAAGACGCCTGCGATTTCCCCGCCTCCTTGGACCGCCGGATGCCATGCTCGATTCCGGCGAGAATGCGCTTTGCCGGCTCTTCCATTGACCGGCGTCACCCATGCCAGACCTGAGTGGAACAGCACCTGTACGACAAAATATGAGCCTGCGTATGTGTTCAGCCTGGGCGCCAGCGTTAAGAGCCGAAATAATGCAGCTGGGCGATGAACGGCGGGACTGCGAGTGCAGCATGGATGAGCATTAACCGCATAGACGGCGGCTTTCCACTGAATGGACGAATTGTTCCATGCCAATCGAGACTTTTGGCGCTGGACGCCGCATTGAGGGAAGGTGGCTGTGTGAGAAGTAAGGGGGGGTGCTCTGATATGTCTAGGTGAAGGAAGCCAGTTTGATAATGGTTGAGCACTTGGCAAGTGATAAAGACGGAGATCTCACAGCTTTACCTGGAGGGAAAAGCAGATATTATACGATGGTAGTTCAAAGTCGGTTTTTTTTCCTTCTATTAAACAAGGACAGAACACCGAGCTGTACTCGTACAAACTCTTGTTTAAAAAAAGGGTAAGTGATTATATTATATATACAAAAAAAACAATGCCGCGCCATGATATTTTAATTATGGAAAACACCGGTTTATAGCCACTCGAGATAATAAAAAATGGGATATACAAAAATAAAAGATGAAGAAAACCGTTCTTACAGAAAAACCGTCACAAGAAAAAATATCTGGCCACTTTACGAAAAGTAAGCCCGTCACGACGGCCGAGTTCGGCTGGCCCGCGGCGCCAACTCCGAGTACTTGGGCCTCCTTCCTTTTCCCATGTGGCGCGGCTCCTTGTAGGCCCGCGGCCAGATAGGCCCGCGCAAACTTCCACGCCTCCGTGTCCGCCAGGTTCCACGCCTCGACGGCACTGCGGCAGGGCGACGTCCTTTTTGCCCTTGCTGACACCACCAACTTCTTGGCCTTGGCCAGCAGGTCCGCGCTTCCCTTGGCCCAGCGCATCGGCCGAATCGCCACGGGCCCCATCGTCCCTTGTCGTGGGTCGGGGGCGGCAGGCGCTCGGGCACCGGCAGCGGGCGTCTTGGACTCGCCCTTTTTGATGCCACGCTGCCTTGCGCCCTGGGAAACGGCCAAAGCCAAAGTGCCCATGTCGACGTCCTCGGGCATGGGCTGCTCGGCGGCAAACCAGAGGGTGTGGGCCACGGCAAAGTCGCACTGCGACCAGCGCGCTTAAAACTTGGAGCACGCGGGCACCGCCCGAGACACCGGTGCCGAGCAGCTCCTTGGTAATGTCAAAGAGCCAGGCTGTCGCGCTGCGACTTGCGGCGCAGCCACGGCTACATCCAGCGGCTGTCCTGTTTTGATGCGCGACAGACTGGAACGTGTACGTAGGGTGCGGCACGGTGCCAAATGGTGAAGAGCGATCGAGGTGTGCGGTACGTCGGCGGTGTGCGCCGCGATTGGTAGCGCGAGACGCAGGGCTCGCCACTTTTGGGCATATTGGGCGGGCAGGACGCCTCGAGCGGCCGACACGGAGCACTGCACCCAGGCGGGTCGCCAGGTCCGGTAACGCCGTTTCCAAATCATCTGCGTCGTGTGCTGGGGGGTGCGGGCTTCAGCCACAGCAAGTCTGCCGGAACGGAAAACGAGGTTCTGCCAACGTCCACGGTGATAGGTGGGCATTGATTCAGCTGGTTCAGGCTGCAGCCAGTCCGCTGGCCCGGGTCCGCGGTGGAACCGTGGTCGCCGACTTGGTGTACTTCATGGCGACGGTCTGGGTAATCGTAAAATTGGCGAATGCGCGCCGCCGGCGTTTCGTCAACGACAAAAGGGTAGTCTCCTTGGATCTTGGGCTTCATGTCGCCAATGGTCGTCCGTCGCCGTACGCGGCCACAACGTCAACCCAGCTGTGCACGGGCAAGCCACCTTGCCGGCGACTGCGGCAGCAGCAGCAGGAGGCTGTCGCCAATAGGGAGAGCACGGCTCCATAAGTCGAGAGGAAGACGAGGGAGCTGCCTCGAGGCCAGCCTGTCCGGCGGGCCATGGCAAACATGCCGGCAACCGCACCGGCACCGGCACCGGCACCAGGCACCAAGCGCCGTCGGCCCTTTGCAGGGGCCGCGGCCACCGGCGCCGTCTTCACAGTGCGGCAGGTCGTCACTGGCGGGATGGCCTCCAGAAAGGTCTCGGCATTGACAAGCGTCGGGTTCGCGAGGACCAGCTTTGATCGTGTTGCGCGATCTCGTCCTTTGCGAACCGCAAAGAGGCGTCCGTCTCGTCAGACCCTCCCAGCGGACGTGAGCGTTGGAGGTTAGTCGCCCCGGCGGTAGCGAACGAGAAGGAGGGGTCAGTCCCCGGCGCGGCCAATTGGGCAGGAACAAAGTAGTTGGCCAGCAGGCCACCGCCCATTTGCTCTCTCCAGGCCAGCCAGCGCATGAATGTCGGCCTTTGGCACGCCGGGGTGACCTTGAGCCGCTGTAGCTCCTCGTAGCGCGGGTTGTTCATCCGCCTCGGCGCGAGCTCAGCAGCACGGGGCGGAAGCCCTGCGCCCACCAGGCCCGGCGCCAGGTTCAGCAGCAGGGCGCTCTCGGCATCGGCGAGCTTCTCCTCGCGCTCAATGGCCGTGCTCGTAGCTAGCAGTAGATGGGGGGGCCTCGGGAGCGGTGGCAGGAGAGCACGGTTCTCGTCGAGGGTAAAGGAGGAGGAGAAGGCGTCGAGAGCCACTTCCAGTCGGAAAAACCAGGCCCGAGTCTTCGTGCGAATCGTCCTTTTGCCGTGGCGGCGCATGCGACTTGGGGCGGAACGGGTTCAAGGGAATTGGAACGATTGTTCGTGCACATGTGGCGGACCGTGACATTATAAACTGGCGGAATCAAGAAACTTGTGGTCCGCAAACTTGGACAGACTCGGGCCGGTTGGTCAGCGTGCTGCTGGAGGAAGCGTTGACGATGACGCTGAGAACACCGCAAAGACAGATGAACCACTGCCGGAGAGGAGAATCGTAATGCGGCCGCCTGTGGTGATTGGCAGGCAGCCAAGCCGGCCAAATACAGACGGCGTACTGCTTCCTGGCACTTGTGGGCTCTGCAATGGAGAATTGGAGGTGGATGGCGGGGAAGCTGAAAGTCTGGGCGACGGAGAAATTGATCGTGGAGTTTCGTTGATTGGTTCGTGAAATAGAGAGGGAGAGATCGTCGCGGGTTGTGGCAATAGGGGCGCAACACGGCGCGGAAAGCAAGTCGAAACGGTAAACAGAGTGAACGAATGGCGAGAAGAGAAGTCGAAAGCGCAAGAAAGGAGGACCGAGAGCCCCTATCTCATGGTGGATGCAACACGGTGGATGTCGCGGAAGGAGGCGACAGGCGAACGAGAAGATGTCGTCCTTTGGGCAATGCGAGAAAAAAAAACTCGCCTCAATGCAGCCAAACAGGAACCGCAATCGAAAGGCCAGTCTCGTCGTGTCCTGCGATGGTCGGATGTCGGAGGCGGTTGTTGGTGCGGCGCGGGTTTCCTGGTCGGAAGATCAGGCTAGGTCAAGCATCTGAAAAGGAGACGTCGATATGCAGCCACGCAGCCTCAAGCACGCGTCGCTACTACGTACTTTTTTTAGGGGCCACTGAGGTGGGTGGGGAACATACGTAAGAGGAAAGCCGGCCAAGTTGGCGGATAGACACGTGAAATTTGGTAATCAACCACCTTGTCCAGGCACTCATGACCGCCCTTTATTCTGCCTTTCCCATAAAGTGGATCAACAACATAGTCACGTGCGAGGAGGGAGAAGAGTGGAGAGGGTTGACCTGTGGGGCTCTTTTTTTCTCGCTCCACACAAAAAAATCCCATGCCGTGTTAATTTTTTGAAGTGTACGAAAATTTCCCAATCTCGCTTACTAGACCTTTTCTCCCACTTTCACGACGACCACGACACACTCTTTTCCCTCCCTCAACCACCACCACCGACAATCCGACACAATGGCCAAGGCTAGCAACTGTACGCACTCACCCCGGCTCGATCTTCTGCTTCTAGAAAATAAACGAGAAACCGCATTTTCTCGCACTTACCGCTCGTTGCTAACATGTGTTTTCTGCTGCAGCCATCCACTCCTCGCGCCGCAAGTCGCGCAAGGCGCACTTCACCGCTCCCTCGAGCGTGCCGCCGCAACATCATGAGCGCTCCCCTCAGCAAGGAGCTGCGCGAGAAGTACAACGTCCGCAGCATCCCCATCCGCAAGGACGACGAGGTCCAGATTGTCCGTGGCTCGCACAAGGACAAGGAGGGCAAGGTCACCTCGGTCTACCGTCTCAAGTATGTGATCCACGTCGAGCGTGTCACCCGCGACAAGGCCTCCGGCCAGAGCGTTCCCCTGGGGCATCCACCCCAGCAACGTCGTCATCACCAAGCTCAAGCTTGACAAGGACCGGGAGAGCATCCTGGCCCGCATCAAGGCCGGCCGTGACCAGCGCCAGAAGGCCAAGGAGGCTGCCAACTAAGCGGATCGCTTTATTTCCCCTGCGTTACCAATAGTCGACAAGCTGTCACCTACCTTCCCCAAGGATACAACCAAAAAATAAAAAGCCTACCCAAAACATTCGAAAATCACAAAACATGGAGACAGGCTCGCTCATCCCGCCTTCAAGGGCCTTTGCTGGATCCTGTCTCTTTTTCTCCGAACCTTCTTTACCGCTACATACCCACCAAAAGAACAGAGCCATCCTCGAGATAGGACACCCTCGCATGGCTGCCGCCCTCGCTCACACTTTCGATTCTCGTCTCGTCCTGATCTGATTTACGGCGTCATTGGGATGGGTTTTTTGGGAGGCGGATGAGATATAAGCCGCCACATCTGTGCAATCCGGAAAGGAGGAGGGAATCAAAAAGATACGAAGATGAAAAATGAAAGACAGTTTTTTTTTTTTGGCACAATGGCCGTTTCACGTTGCCCAGAAAGTGGCAGACTACTGTGAAATGATCCATGGGAGGTCCTCCCGAAGACGAATTCCATTGTATCCAGTGATGTCCGTAGTATGCCGCTGTCCTTTTGTCTTGCTGATGTAGAAGACTATGTCGTAGCTTGTAATATCGTAGCCTTATTAGCTCTGCAGTCGTAGGTTGTCTGTCGACAAGATTGTATCGACTTAGACTTGGCACTGCCTCGTGCCTCCATCCCTCCAACCCTCCATTGCAAACAGGATTTTGGCTCCGGCCGTAGGCATCGGCAAGCCACGGCATGATCACTATGGACTTCACCTGGCTTTTACCAGAAGCTTTACTGCCGCCGCATGTTGCGTTGTATATGTTCTATTTGCTTGGCTAAAACATAGCGAAATGGGTACAAACTCAAAAGGGTAACTAGCTGCCTGCTATGATACAAAGTGTGTGCTTGACACTTGTCAGATATCGAAATAAATAAGAATGTAGACTGTCCCTTACCAATGACGAGTACCAAATAATCTCCCTTCCTGAACAAATGTAGTAGAGGAAAGCACGCAAGTGTTCCTCCAATGCCCCTGGCAGTAAAACAAATACCCACGTCCCAACCTTGATTGTTGTGGCGCTGAATAGAAAAAAAACCAAAAACAGAAAAAACAAATGTTGGCCACCTGGCGTTAAAATATTGCGAATGCTCTGATAATAGGCGGGCAGTGAAATGACCCGTGTTGCAAAAATAACACTTGTCGACAATGATGTTGCAAAAACTTCATCTTCCAATGGCCTTAGAGCCCGCTCCAATGGGCAGGAAGAGCAGCGTCGTGTCTGCTTTCTAGGTGTGTCATGCCTTGAAACTGCTGTTCGAGAGATGCCATTCCAACGTTGTCTGGCGGGGGTCTGTTCTCCCCAGTCTTTGTCGATGCTGGGTGATGAAGACGCTGCTGCCGTCGTCCGACTTGATTGGCGAAAGCCGTCCCATGGCGATGGGCGACGTTTTGCTTGAGTTCAGTGCCGCTGCCACTAGGCTCTCATATCCGGCCGCGTACTGTGGAAGAACACCCTGAACGGTGGCCGATGTGAGAGCACCTGGCAAAGACCTCACAGTTCGAAGATATGTTTCGCTTCAAAACGGTGTGGAGAAACTTTGTTCTTTCATGATAAGTGTTAGATGGTTCGATCTGCAAGGGGCTGAATTGTTGAAGTGTGCTCGTTAACAAACCTTGTATTGTCTTGCTGTATCATGTCTTGTTTGCCGTTCTTGTCAGTGCTTCTAGTCGGCTCATTGGTGTGCTTAGGAGAGCTGCCGTTGACTGGCTGCACTTTTGCCGAAGCATCGGAATCAGGCCGTCTCTACGAGAAAAGAGAAAAGAGCCGCGTTAGTATGAACAGGCAACACTATGTAGTCGAACGATAGACAAGGCAACTTACCAGAGTGACCTTGATAGGTTTTTGTCTTTCCCTCCGAAAGTTCGATGCATACTGCCCAGGAACGCCAGGCTGAGAAACCGGTGCATCCTTTGGCTGAAAGGCGCCCGTGTAGAAGTCAACGTTGGGATTGCCAATGGGAATGCGTCGGCTTAACAGAGGAGGGGGCGAGCTGTCCCGATTTGCCTCTTCTTTGGGAGATACAGGTAGAAATTCTTCCCATCGAATCTTGGCAGGCCCCTGCGGGTAAACGATGGAGCTCTCCCCCAGTACAGATATTGCGAGCGGGTTTCGTCTTGGGTCAGCTCTCGCTCATAGACGTAGTCAGTGTCTCTGGCAGTTTTGGGATCAATGCCGGCCGGCAGAGTTCCGACAAGGTATGGCTTTCCCAGATTTGCCTTGTTATTGTTGGTCGCCGACGAAGAGTGTAGCTTGTTCAGACCAGGAACTCTGACTGTATCCTTGCCCGTGTCATGGCTGATAGTAGCTCCTTCGTCCAGGGCTGTACCGTCCCATTGGAATGAGCCACAGGCGCGGAGAGCCTCAGCCCTGGGCTCACTGGCAAACAAGCGAGGCTCAAAAGGAGGGGCAAGAGCCGCTCTGCTAGGAAGAGTGGACTTTTTGACTGGATCGGTGAGTGACACAGAAGGATCGACATGATTCAAGCTGAATAGTGGCTCCTTTCTTCTGGACATATGCCTGTGACGGATGCTGTCGGATTTCCTGGTGCTGCTCGAAGCATGCTTGACAGTACCTTGGAAGGATGTATTCGACTGCGATCCTCTGTTGGAACCGCGTAGATGTGGACCAGCAGGCTCAACTGCCTTGACATCTTTCTTTGGATAGTGGCTCTCCTCATATTGCAGATGGCTTCGGTTCAAGTCCTCAACCGGTCAATCTGGGACTGCAGCATCTTGATGGTATGCTCCATTTCCTTCTCATCAATTTGGTGCCTGTTGTACATCAACTGGTCCGTGTGATACTTCAATGAGCTCCGGAGCATCTCGATCTGCTTCCTGCTGATTTCACTCGGCCGGATCGACGAGACAGGTGGTGCCGAAGGAGGCGGTGGTGCTTTTGGCAACGGGCAGTTCGCTGTTGTGGTTGCTGGAGCCAATGGCCCGGCCTGACTCTGGGCCACGTGCGGTGCTTGGAGAGACCCCGGCATACCCGGAAACCCTAGGGAAGGGTTGAAGATTTGATTCATCCCAACTGGTGATTGGCCCATCAAAGAAGTATGGAAAGCCGAGAGAGGAAAATTCGGATGTCCCAAGAAACCCGAGGGAAAATGGGTTTGAGGTCCAGGTGCCATATGGGGAGGTAAAGCCGGGGGACCAGCGGGGTATACCAACTGGCCGTTCATGAGAAAAGTCTTTGAGCGATCGAATTGCCCCGAAGACTCACGTCTAGGTTTCTCCTCTGCCTTGTCAAATGCCGGTGCTTGCAGGCTGGAGGATTTATCTAAAGAACCGGCTTGAAGGTTTTCTTTGGCCGGTGCCTTGAGCAGCTCGGGATGAACAAACGGGAGACCGCTGTTTTAGGGGCCCTGGCGGGTGAGAAAACGGAAAACCTCCCGAAAGACCGGCAGGCAAGCCGAGGCCCATGGGTAGCGGCATCATCGGCATGCCAGGAACGGATGTAGGGAAAGGGGGATAGAACGAATGAGGTGGCAAAGCAAAGACCGGAATGCTGGAAGCCTTGGGAGCCGAGAGGTAGGTGCCTTCATTCACTTGTTGAGCATAATCATCAGCCTGCTGGACGCCGTCTTTGACATGACTGCCCTCATCTCCCTTGTCCTTGAAACGTTTTGACATGGGCGAGGTGCCTCGCGTGTTGGGGACAATGCGGCCACCTGCAGTGACTCGCACGTGTGTAGGAGAGATGACAGCCTTGTAAAAGCGCTGGAAGCCCTCACTCTGCTGAGCATTAATGCCAGTGGGCGCTGGACGAGGCTCAGCCGTTGCTGTTGCTTCAGAGCCAATCCTCCCGCGATATCTCCATTCCATTTCGGTGGACGTGCTGTTCGCAGTTTCGCGTCGGGGTTGCTGTCTGACAAAGGCAACATCCTCAGGCGCAGGAGGGAAGTCGATCTTTGGGCGAGCTGTGCTTGGTTGTTGAGTATGGAATGCCTTGAATTTGTGGAAACGACCGAGCGTGCGAGACTCGCCTCCAATCTGCCTGCCAATGGATCCGATTGGAGAGCTTTGTTGCCTGTCAGCCGAGACTGCATTACATGGCCTTGAAAACGGGAAAACTAAACTCTCATGCCCACTGCTTACCGTGATTCACTCCTTTTGAGGAGCATTTGCAGCGGCATAGGCACGCCACGGTCCGGAGGTCCAGTAGCTGCTGGGCCGTGTACTTGAAAGAGGGCATTATGACTGTGCTCTCGATGAAAGCAAAGATACAGAATGTCCGATGGGTGAATTGGCTCTGCAATGGAAGATGGTTGCAGCAGTGGTCTCGGCCGAAAGGCAAGCAGGGATGCAAGACAGTATAAAGAGGATCAAAGGGCTGATGGAAAAGCCGGCAGATAGGTCCTGGACTGTCAGTTTCTGAGCCTCAAGTTGGGATAAAATGAACTTTGGAACCCCATCACGATCTGCTGGAACGGTAAAGGCTGTATCGGGGCCTTCCAGCACCTCGACTGCCCTGCAATGCCTGCTTGCTCCGTAAGTGATGTTTTGTGGCAAGGCAAATCGGGCCCGTCAACTCTATGTCATAGTGCTGCAGCTCAAATAGCTGGCTAAGCAGCTTTCTGGCGCGCTGGCTAGCCGTTTCTGATGGCATGTTGGAAGAATGGCAGATGAGCAAATGGGGGAGGGGGAAGGGGAGGCAACTGGGGGCTGGCAGAAGCCGGGGCTGGCTGTGATGGCCCTGAAGCTTGGCTAATGATGATGGTGCGAGGCACGATGTGATGAAAGAGAGAGACAAACTCGAAAGCATAGAGAAAAACAAAGATCAAAGAAGATAGTGCCAGGAAGTTGTAAGAAAGAACGTGCTAGGGAAGCGTAGACAGAAAACGGGTAAAGAAACAGTAAATGACCGGCCACGCAAGCATCGATCAGTAGCCTTACCGGGTAGGAAGCAGAGACAGGTAGCAGGATGTGAAAGCAGAGCTGAGCAGGGCCTGGAAGACAAACTCGACGAGCAAGTTGCGTGAAGCAGACTGCAGGAGGCGGGATGGCTGGCTGGAGGCTAGATGTTGTTTCGTTGGCTGGTTGGAGGCTGAGGGTAATGCAGGAGAACGACAGCACAACCGGTAGGCATACACGTTTTTCGTGTCAAAAAAGTTCAAGAAAAAGGTAGCACAACTGAATATCAGGAATGAGTTGGTGCAGACAGGAGTGGGTGAAGGGGCGCGAGAAGGGTGACGGGTGTCCGATGTTGACGGATGGAGATGGGAAAAGGGGAGAGAGAAAAGGAGAGAAGCAAAAGCTGTGAAGGCGATGGGGGGATTTCTTGGTCCTAAACAAACTGTTCGCGACTTCCACAGAGACAGCAATGGTAAACAACGAAGCGCCGGTGGCAGTTCCCTGTTTTGGAAGAACAAGCCCTGCTTGCCGTGGGCGACGGGAAACGCAAACTGGAACGGGCAACGGCAACGGGGGCAGCAGGTGTTCAGGGGAAGAAGGTGCATATGGGGTGGAAGGAAGGAGCTCATCAGAGTCAAAGCCAATGTAGTGGATGTTATGGACCGATGGACTCGAGGTAGGAGCGGTCTGCTTGGAGCTACGGGGAGATAAAAACGGAAGGTACGAAGGCCGTCGCGCCTTCCCTTCCTGTCTTGCTCTTGCCAAGCCTGCGTTAATACTAGAAGGCATCTGCACCGAGGCTTGCGCCTTCCTTGCAAGGAATATTATCGTGGATGCTGCCCACGCATGCCACCTTCCTGCACATGGCAGCTCGTTCTTTCCGCAACTGTAGTTTTCAGAGGGACAGCAGTTGGGCAACTGCGCTTTCTTCATCCTGAAGGGCAGAGCAGCACGTGAGCCAAACAGAGGCAGCCACCTGGCTGTGTAATAAAGCACAAAGCTCGAGACAAACGTGGAGACACAGCGTGGTCGTTGCTTGGCTGTCAAGCATCGAACTCGTATAACAAACCGACTCGAGAAGTCGAGAGACAGATCGACATCGTGTAGGTTGTTGTTTGACCCCTGTCGCATGCTCACGTGACTACGAGCTAAACGGATCGCGCGCCAGGTCAGTTTCCGCGCGCCCCTATGGAGTAGCGGCCAATAGCGGGAGCCCCTGTGGGGAACTGGCCCCGTCGTTAGCTGGCCCGACACTTCTAAGAACGGCCACTCTCCTATTTTCCACAGTCAACAGAAGCGAGAGGAGGTATCACAACGTATTCGCAACGACGCCAGCCCGACGCCAGCCCGACGGCACTTCCGGAGTCCTCTTGACGAAATTTCATTCGAGTCTTTAAACTTCCAACCACTCCTGTCCGCCAACTCGACCCTTTGCAGCGAAGTGCGTCCTGCCATGCCTGGCCTCTGCCTTTCTACGCGTTCACGATCCTGAACTTGCCTCACGATACCCTTTGCTCGAGCAGCCCTTCGCCATGGAGCCTGCCGTTGGGCACATTGTCCAGCTGCAGGATGGCACCCGCGGCATAATCCGGTTTGCTGGCCAGCCGCATTTTGCCCCTGGCGATTGGGTCGGTGTCGAGCTCGAATCGGCCATTGGCAAGAATGATGGCAGCGTGCAGGGCGAGCGGTACTTTGACTGTGCCATGGGCCACGGCATGTTCCTCCGGCCAAGAGCCGTGACGGTCATTGGTATGGCTGGCAATGATAATGGTGGTGGCGATAACGATGACGAAGACGACGAAGACGAGGAGGATGACGAGGCGGAGGAGCCGGCAGCACCAGCGCCACCACCTCCACGACAGCAGCCCCCACCAAGAACGACGGCGGCGGCTTCTCGGCCTTCGGTGGGTGCTGCTGCTGGAACTGCCGCACGGAGGACAACAGCCGGCGGCCGGCCGAGCAGCGTTTACACGAGCACATCTGCTGGCAGCCGAGCCAGCATGTCGGGTGATCCCAGCCTTACAAAGAGGATGAGCCTGAATGCTCCTAGCCCGAGCCCAGTCTCTCGATCGAGACCATCCAGTATTGCAAGGGTAAGCAGAAGATGCCTACGGAGGAAGCCCGGACTGTGGAAAGTCGCATATGAAAAACACAAACTGACACTGCGCTCCGTTGTAGTCGCCGACAAAGTCGCCTACGAAGCAAATCGGGACTGGCCCATCGAGCACGGCGACATCACGGACGGGAACACCCTCCAATACTGGTGCAGGTGCTGGCAGCCGTCTATCTTCGGCAACAGCTCGCCCTCGCCCGTCTGTCGCGCTTCGCGGACATCGATGGGACCACCGCCAGTGCCGGCGACACGGGGCGGCCGTCTTTCAGCCACAGGAACAGGAGCCGTGCGCTTCCACCAGCACCACGCAGCCACGGCTAGGAACCATGCGACCAGGGCTGAGCAGCACCGCTCCTCGGGTGGGGAGCCGGCCGTCCAGCGTTAGGAATTGCGTCTGGCGATTCTGGAAACGAAAGCTCAGGGAGCCGACCTGGCAGCACAAGACCTACGCGCGGCAGCATCGACGGGCGGATCATGTCTCCTAATAAGAACAGCGACGACGAGATCCTCTCACCTCAGCCCAAGAGCCCCGTGCAGTCTCGCGCAGCTGCACTGGAGCGCCTTACATCGGGAGCGCCAAAAGCAGCAGCTGCCGCTGCCAGCGCACGGCCATCAGCTGCGGGTGCCGGCAATTCGACATCGACAGCTCGCCCCGTAGCCTCCAACGCGGCCGCACAGCGCGAGATTGAGGACCTGAAAGCCAAGCTGCGCGTCCTGGAGCGGAAGCGCCTGGAAGACCGTGACAAGCTCAAACAGCTGGACAAGCTGAACGCCGACTGCGACAAGTACCAGGGCATCATCCAAAAGATCCAAGCAAAATACCAGCCTCAGCAGCAGGAGAACAACGACCTGCGCAAGCAGCTCAAGGAGGCAGAAGCGCTGCTGGAGTCGGTGAGACCATGCAGGCCGAGCACGACTCGGCTATGGAGCTGGCGACACTCGACCGTGAGATGGCGGAAGAAACAGCAGAGGTTTACAAGGCCGAGCTGGATGCCGTCAAACTCAAAAACGAAGAGCTCGAGCTGGAGGTGGAAGTGCTCCGCGGCGAGAATGCCGAGTTTACGCAGGGCATGACGCCCGAAGAGAAGGCGAGCGCCAGCTGGCTGCAGATGGAGCGTACCAATGAGCGTCTGCGCGAAGCCCTGCTCCGCCTCCGCGACATTACCCAGCAGCAGGAGGAGGAGCTCCGTGACGAGCTCAAGGTGCTTGAGGAAGACGTCAAGGAGCTGACCGCCGTCAAGGAGCAGCACGAGCTGACCAAGGAGAAGCTCAGCCAAACCGAGACCGTGGTTGAGGATTTGCGGCAGCAGCTCGATGCGGCGCAGGCAGCGGACGACATGATTATGGATCTGACTGAGCGCAATATGAGCCAAGCGGAGCAGGTCGAGGAGCTCAAGGCGGTCATTGAGGACCTGGAGAACCTCAAGGAGATCAACGACGAGCTCGAGATCAACCACGTGCAGAACGAGCGCGAGATGCAGGAAGAGATTGACTTCAAGGCGGCGGTCATCCAGGAGCAGGCTCGGCGTGCCGGCCAGCAGGAGGAGAGCTCGAGGAGATGGAGTACGGGCTGACACGGTTCCGCGAGGTGGTTACGAGCCTGCAAAACGACCTGGAGGACATGCGGGCGTCGCATGCGGTGACTGAGAATGAGTCTGAGCAGCTCAACAGCCGCTCGCGCGCCATCATGACCTCAACATGAAGCTGCAGCTCTCGGCTGCCAAGGCGCAGGTCAAGACCATTGACCTCGAGCTGCGGCGCATGGAGGCCCAAGAGGCTGAGCAGCACCTCGAGATTGTCAAGCTGTTCCTGCCCGACTCGTACCAGCAGACCGACCGCAACTCGGTCCTCGCGCTGCTGCGCTTCCGCCGCCTCGCCTTCAAGGCCAACCTCCTCAATGGGTTTGTGCGCGAGCGCATCAACCAGCCGGCACACCCGGACCACGAGGATGATGTGTTTGTTGGCTGCGACGTGGTCGACAAAGCTCACATGGGTGGCTGCTATGTGCGACCGCTTTGTGGGCGCCATCAGCCGCTGCTCGACCGAACAGTTTGCCCGCTTCGATGGCGCACTGTACGAGCTCGAGCCCGTGGAGCGTGCCCTCAACGCGTGGATCGACGGTCTGCGCCGCGACGAGCTCAAGGAGAAGGCCTGTGCTGACGAGCTGCAGCGCTCTATTGCCCTCATGTCCCACCTGGCCGAGGTGCACCTCTCGCTGGCCGCGATGCAACAGCCTGGCGCGAAGAATGGCCAGGCGATGGTGCAACTATCAATGTCTTTAACAACAACAACAACAACAGCAGTGCCAGCATTGGAAACGACGACGAAGACGACGACGGCCGTGACCTCGAGGGCTTTGCTGATAACCTGCACATGCGTGCCGTGCTTATGCAGAGCCACCTCGAGTCTGCGTCGATTGCTCTGCACACTGCCCGTGCATGGTGCAGCGTATTATCCCGCCGACCGGCGACGACGACGATGCCGCACAGTACTTTTGCACGCCGCGCCGAGGCTTGCCATCTCCCAGACACGCAGTGCCAAGTGGTGGCTGGCAAGGCGGTGCGTGCCCTCGAGGAGCTCAAGTCGCGCTCGCTGTCACTGATGCCAGACACCCTGGAGGCGTTTGAGCAGTGCGAGGCGGCCTCGCGTGGCCTGGCAGACCTGGCACGCCGCATGGGCCTGGACCTGTTTGCGCTCCTGCAGGAGGAAGGCCGCACCGAGCCGTACACATACGCAGAGGTGCAGACGGTGGTGCACAACGCGACCCAGGCGATTGCCCGTGGCGTGAGCAGCAGCAACAGTAGCAGCAGCGACGGCGGCTCCGGCGAGGACCTCTTTGCCACGTACCTCGGCAAGCTGCGTGCGGTGGCTAGCCAGGTGTCGGATGTGGCGGCACTGTCGGGTGACCTGTCGCAGACGCTCGAGTTTGACAAGCCGACGGCGCCATGGATCGTGCGCGGCCAGGAGATCAAGGCGTCCAAGACGGTGCCTGTGGATGCTGAGGAGGAGCTGCGGCGCCTGCGCGAAGACCACGCCGAGGCGCGGCGCGCGATTACGCGGCGCGACAACGACCTTGGCACAGCGCAGCTCAAGATCGAGACGCTTGAGAGCAAGATGCGCGACGCGCAGAACAAGGCGTCGGTGATTGCCGAGTTGGAGCGGTCGATGGCGGCTGAGCAGGTGTTTACGAAGCAACTCAAGGAGGACATTGAGAAGCAGGATCGCGAGCTCAAGAGCCTCGAGGCGGAGCGTGACCGCTGGAAGAAGATTGCTAGCAACACGAGCCTCCTGGCGGGCGTGGGCGACGATGGCAGCGGCGAGGGCGCCACGGATGGCAGCCGCGGCGGCGCAGGCGGCAAACGCGGCGGCCGCCCGCCACTCCAAGGAGCGTGCCGTGGCGACGGCGCGCGAGATGGAGGCCCTCAAGAGCGAGATTGCCAGCCTGCAGGCAGTGGTGCGGTACCTGCGCGAGGACAGCCGGCGCGCTCGGCTCACCGAGCAGTCCAACCACGCCTGGCTTGCTGAGCCGCTGCTGCCCAAGACGAAGCGCCAGAAGCAGAACCTCCAGAACCTCCAGAACCAACAGCAGCAGCCGACGGCGGCCATGCGGGCCCAGGCAGTGGCTGCCGAGGCGCGCGACGTGCTGGGCGAGCTGGTGAAGATGGCCAGCGCCGCCAACGTCTACGACCTCGGCGCACAGCTGCCTGCGGACCGTCTGGCGTGGCGGCCGGCGCGCTCGTCGCCGCGGTACCACGCTGCCAAGCTGGCCGAGGACTATGCAGCCTGGAAGGGCTGGGAGGCATCGGTGGCGCGCAAGGCTCGGGACGTGCGCAGCGGTGCGGCCGTGGCAGCCGGCGCTGGCGGCGCGGGAGCCGACTTTGTGTCCAGCAAGCGCCTGGCCCGCAAACAGCACGCGGCCATGGCTCGCCAGCAGCAGACACGCCTCCCCGGAGACAGCGGGGACGACGAAGCTGCAGCAAACAAAGAGAACAACCCTGCTGGCGGTGTCCGTGTTGCTGGCGAGGGCACGCAGTCGTGGTGGCGGCGCCAGGTGCACACAGACGACCCCGTCTACCGTGCTTGAGGAGGGATGCAAGACACAAGACGAAAAGACTGCACGGGAGCATTGGGAGCTGTTTGTTGTATATTTGTGGCCCATTTTAATGCTGTTGTATTCTACAGAACTGTATGCTATATACCCAGATACCTCTTCTTTTACATTTTTTCTTTGTCACCTATTTTTTGTCACATTATTGTTTGGTCACATGTTATATTGTGGCCAGCATGCAGTGGTACCATCTTGGACATATGTTGAACTGTGTTTTTTGCCTTTTTCATTCCGATATACATAAACCTAGAGTGTCCTGCAGCCGCTCGTACTTCTCACAGTAAAAAGTTAGGGGCAACCTGCTATGCCTTTCCTTTGCCCTTCTTGCCCTTTTTTGGCCGAATCGCTGCCGGCAATCGCGCCGCCTGGGGCACCGCCACCGCCCAGGGCTGCCATGGCCTGCCGCATATCGGGCATGCCGCCGCCCAGCGGGCCCAGACTGCCCGGGCCGCCAGCGCCTTGCATCTCCTTCATCACGTCCTGGAACAGGTTCTCCGACACCGCCGCCGCCCGTCATGGCAGGGCTCAGGTAGGGCACCAGCTCGGGCATCTTCCAGCCACGCGGCACGGCCGGGCGCGGGTAGGCCTCGGTGTGTGGTGGCGGCGGCGGCGCACCGCGCACAGTCTCGCGCAGGCCTGCGCTGTCCTCGGTCGTCGGGTGCGCGGCGAGGTAGCGTGCCACGAGAATGTAGAGGTGGTGCTTGTTCTTGACGGTCGAGCTCTCCTTGAGATCGACCTTCACGCGGCCTGGGTTGGCCCAGTCCTTGGGGTGTGTCTTGGTGGGCTCAAAGACGGTGCGAAGCTGCAGCTGGGCGCAGGCATCGACCATGTCGCGCGCGAGCGGGTTGGCAACGGCCAAGCTCTTGCTGACGCGCCGGCCCTCGGCACGCGAGCGGTTCTTGTCAAAGTACACGGGGTAGAGCGCGGGGAAGCCGGCGTAGGCGGGCGGGGGTCCCGTGCCGCCGGGCCCGCCGACGATTTCCTGGCGTAGAACACCCGGCTGCTGCTGTGGTATTGACGATGCGGCCGGGCGCTGTGCGGATGCGGGTTGTCTCTGGCGGATGATGTCGGCCTCGTCAAAGTCGTCAATGTCGCCCTCGGACGGGTCCGAGAAGGCATCGTCGCTGTCCTCCACCTCTTCGATGCGTGCGTGGCGCGACATGGCGGCTGCGTGGTGTGGTCGGGGGGTGGTGGGAGGGTAGGGTGTGTCGTCGTGGAGTCGTGATGTTGGGGTGGATTTGGATGCGGAATGGTGATAGCGCAAGTGGCCTGGATTTTTCTCGTGGGCAGCGCTGGCGGGGCATGGCAAGCGCTGGCTGGTTTGTGGGCAAGCATGGCAGAAAAGCGGGTCCATAGCCTTGCCTAACTAGTATTAAGGGGGCAGACGAGGCTGTCACACATTTTGTGTCTACGGCGGGTGCAGGGTCTCAGACAGCAAAGAAAGAAGAACGGGTCAAGATGGATGCAGAATTAATTCAGACAAAACCAAATACTAACTGAGACTTAAATGCTCACTCAACTAGATCAAAATCACGTCAAAAAGAAGACATATCAATCTGCAAAATATCACCAGACACATGCCCAATTGCATGTGTCAACTGGCATCACGTGACCAGCTATCAGATAACGAAAGAAGAACAAGAAACATGTGTTCCACGACACACTCGCACGGAGCAGCACGCTCTGAGCAGCCGGCATGGACCGACGGTACCTTTGAAACCTGGGGCACGGGTGCAGAAGTACAGTACGCCGCGGGTGCGGGCTTCCCAGAGAGAGATATACAAAATCAGTCGTCGCCAAAGTACGGCTGCTTAAACTTAGTTTTGGGGGGATGCAGGCTGGACGGGAAGCGGCAGAAGGGCTGCATGCACTGGCCATCGCGGACGCTGGGGCACTGTATGACGAGCGGATGGGAGGTTAGTAAACCGATTTTTGGGGAAGAAAGCAGAAAACAAAGTAAAAACAAAGCCGACGGAGCCAAACACAGGGACATACGTTGTGGCCGTAAATGCATCCTTCCATGGTGCAGTCCTGGCCATAGGTGCAGGGCGACTGGCGCATCAGGAACGTCAGGGCCTTCTTCTCGTCCGGGGTAATTTTGAGCTTGTGGTTGTATTCGCAATAGTCCTTGGGGCACGAGCCGGTAATGACAAACACATTGCAGAACTTGTCCGGACCGCGGCGCTTCTTGACGTTGTCGACGGCCACAGGGTTGAACAAAACCGGCGGGTCGAGGCCGCGCTCGCCCGGGCTCCAAGACGGCTTGCTCTTCTCGACCAGGGCAGCTGCCGCCGACGCTGCTGCGGCTGCCTTGGCCTGCAGGCTCTTGGTCGTGGCCGTCGGGAACTTCAGGGCGGGAGGCGGTGCAGCTGGCGGCGTCGGAGGTCGTCGCGCTTGCATAGGAGCTCACAACAGGCGCAGTGGGCGACTTGGTGGCCGGCGAGGAGGCCGGCAAGGGGGCCGCAGCCTTTTTCCTTTGTTTCGTCGCTGCGGGTCGCGCAGTTGGTAGTTCGTGTTTGCATGGACGGGCGACTTGCGGCCGACGCCGACGCCGACGCCGTTGCCGTTCATGCGAGTAGCAGCGGCGCTCGAGACACGGTCGACTTGCAGCTTATCAGAACGGAACACCGAGTCGTTGAAGTTGACGACCTCAACGCCCGTGGCGACAAGCTCGCGCACGGCCGGGGAGCCCTCGAGAATGCGAAGACGTTGACGCGTCTCGCGGTCGCTACTGAGCTCGTCCAGGAAGGGAGCATATCCAGAGTCGTGGGAAATGCCGAGCACGACCAACTGGCAGTTGACGTTGTTTAAATGCCAGCGAGCGTCCTCTGCCTGCTGTTAGCATCGCTGCTCAATAAATACATAGAGGAAGATGGATGTTTTGATCTGAGAGGAATGTGAAAAGCGCAAGAGAGCGAGAAAACGGTACCTCTAATCTTGGAGTCTGCGCGCTCTTTTCCAAAGCCAACATCAATAAAGTCAAACGACGCCTTGGCCTGCGTGAAGCCCAGCGTAAACTGCTTGAACAAATTCTCGCTGCCGATGCTGCCGGCATTTTTCATGGCCGTGGCCAGTCCCGCCTGGTTGGCGCAGACCTTTACCACAATTTCGATTTTGGACGGCAGGCTGCCGCACTTTGTGGCCACAGCATCGCGAAGGGCTTGGGCGGCTCTCTTGCCGCCCTCCATTCCGTCATTAACAAAGTCTTCGTGGAACTGGGTGCAGTGTTAGGTTAGCGGGGCGAAAAGCGGGAGGGGGACTGCGTTTGCCTACCAAAAGCCCGTCGCCGTCAACCAGGACGGCCACATAGGGATGCCGATTCTGTGCCAATCCGTTAGCCCGGGGTTCTTTACTGCCCGTCCCTCTGGGTTCTTTGGGTTCTTTATGTTCTCTGCGTCCCTCGCGTTCCTCGCGTCCCTCGCATTCTTCCGCTTTTCATGCCCCTACCCACCTTGTGCTCGTCATTCTCCTTTGTAAGGTGCTGGAGCCGGGCCTCGGAAAGCTGGATCTGCTGCTGTAAGTTGCGTCGCGACGTTCTGGCGTCGTCCAAGTCGAGGCGGCAATTAAAACAGTTCGCGCTGCAGCGTTTCGGTTTGCGACGAGAGGGTGCTTTCTAACAGTTCGCAATGCTTCATCATATCCTAGAGACGGACAAAAAGAGAGGATGTGGTCAGCTACTATGACTGCCCAGAAGCAAAGAGCAAAGGGGGGAAACAACACGGGGGCACCGTGCCACAGTGGCAGCAGAACGGCCTGCTCAACTCACATTCAATAGCATCTGGTGTTCATCCTGGTACCGGTTGAGGCCGACGCATCTCTGGCGGAAGATGGATAGCGTGCTGTCCATCGCGTTTGCTGCCATGGCCATGGGAGCTCTTTTCACTTCTTTGGCGGGCCGGTTTGGTGCTGTGCTGTAGCAGTCGAGCGTAGAGGTTGAGGTCTGTATCGATGGCTATTCGAACGCAAGGAGCCGGTAGAACACCAATGTTTGGTGCCGTCTGAGACTTTGGAGGAATAGACGGTGAAGTTGGAAAGACTGGGGAAAGCTGTAAATCACAGCAGTTTCGAGCTAAGAAGATAGTCGTCAGACATCGCGTCGCGTCTTGCACAGTAGTTGTGGGGGCTATTCAGAAAGGGGAGCAGCCAACTTACACCCTGGCCAATCTGGCACCTAGCTTGCGGGTCTAGCGTCGCTGGTGGGCAATCGGCACCAAACGCTCCAACGGCGGAGATGGAGATGGCGATGGTGATGAAGATATTGAGGGGAAATTCTGCCCTTTCCCAATGGCAGAAACACGGCCGGAAAGGGAAGCAAGGGATAATAATGAGTCGCTGCGGAAGGAGGAGAGAGGAGAGGGCGGATGCTGTGGAAGGAGCGTGAGCAGTCAGAGGGAGGGAAGGAGCGACCCAGCGCTTTTTATAAAGCGCTCGAGGCCAATGAAAAAGTGCAGGGCGAAGCTGGCTCTGGCGGTCCTATTGAGAACACCTAACAATCAGAACAGGAAAACTGGAAATTAAAGCAGCTCGCGCAATTTCGGAAACGGAGAACAGAACAGAAAACGGAAACCAGAAACCAGAAACCAGAAACCAGGTAAGTGGACGGGGCTGAAACGACAGGGTCACGCCTGGCACCCAAATATCTGACGAGCTTTATTCGCGGTCGTTGCTCGCATAGACGCCCGCCACATAATCGTGTGGGACACAAGGCGCTTCATATTGTGCTGCCGTTTTTGTTTTCTGTCTTTTCCTTTCCTTTCCTTTCTTTCTTCCCTATTCATCACTTGGAGAGATGTATGGTCTCTACATCTCATGTTTATTGCACTCTTGCAAAGGAACAGGAAGACCAAACAAGATCATCGAAATGCCAATGCATCTCATTTCACTATTTACTCGCCATTGATCTCATCTCCAGATTATTCTCACCTTGGGCCGTAGCCGCTGGCCTGTCAATAGCCGCCCGAGTGGCATTGACGCCCAGGACAATGACAAGTCAGCCTAGTGGCCTGTCGTGCATCTCATTATTAGTCAAAGGGTTACTCCGTGCTTTTTCTCTTCTTTTCTTTCTTCTTCCTTTCTTCCACGTTGCAATTGACAGGCTATGGGAGCCTCCTCATCTCGGGCCTCCCTTCCCCGCCAATGGAGGGTGTGATTCCCAGGCCACCACAATGACAGGGGAGGCCTTCCAGGTACGCTGTACCTGAGCAAAACGCAGCCTTACGCCTCAATCGCCGAAGCACTGTCCGGTCGTTTTGTATGTGTACATCTGAATCCGCACGACGACAAATTGAGAGAAAATAGCGAAAGTGGTGGCGTTTGTGCATGATGATCCGCCCTGCACAAAAACAAAAAGAGACTGACCCTTGGGAATTTAATTTCCCTTATCACCTGTACTCCGTAAATAACAGGAAAAAAAACAGACAAAAAACGACGTGTATCCTAACTTTTTGGAACCTAACCTTTACTGCTTTTTTGTGCAATGCAACCCAGGGAAGGAAATAGTGAAATCAATACGAGTATATGTGCAAAGTACATGCGTGTACGGAGTACACGACGGCGTATAACCGCATCCTAAAACGACGGTGTAGCTATTCAGCAGGCTCCACAGACTGTTGTTGCCAAAGTCGCCCTCAAACTGCCACGGAATCACGGTGCCGTCAATGGACGAGTTTGCTCCGGGCTCGCCACCAGTGCTATTGCGTCCGTCGCCGTTCACCTGCGCCTCAGCCGCTACTCGGCGCGCGCAGCTTCCACAGTAGCCAGGGCAGTACCGTCGGCGGTATGGAGATCGGCAGACAGGCCACCCATGCCAGAGCCGACCGCATTTAGAAAATCCATGCTGGTCCCGCCCAAGCCGGCCCAAGCCGCCGCCGTCGGTCGTCGTCGTCGTTGTTGTTGTTGTCGCCGACCCGTCGCTGACGCCTAGCAGGATGTTGTAGGCCAGGTCGCCCGTCGGACAAATGGGTGGCAGCGCCGACCAGTCAAAGTTGTCGGGGAAGATGGAGTCGGCAATTGCCTGCTCGCCGTCTTCTTGCTGCACTGGGAGGCCGTCAAAGTCTTGCTGTGCCAGTTGGGGTCCAGCAGGTCTGATGTCGACGCAAGCGGCTCTGGCTGCTGCTGCTGCGTCACGCTACTATTTGGCTGCAGCATATTACCTGGTGCTTGCTCCGTCGGCGGTGTTGCATTGTCGTTGTTGCTAAAGACATCGCTGCCTGCGCTGGAACACAGCCGATCTGGACCGAAGCCCGACCTGGTGCTTGGCCATTGTTGCTCGTAGACGCGCTGCCGTTGGTGCCATGGTATAAAGAACCGCTGCCATTGCCGTTGCTGTTGCTGTAGCCGTTGCCGCTTGTTGAGCCTGCCTGCGCCCTTGTTACTGCTGGCAGCCAGAATAAGGCCCTTCACCCTTCAGGCTGGGGTCAATGTTGCTCAAGGTCAGGTCGTCGACGGGCGCAGCGCCTGGGCCGAGAATACCACTTAGGCCGTGGTCGTTTTCAAGGAAGCTGATACCGAGAGTTTTCCGCAGGCGCAGATAAATGGCATGCAGCACGCCGAGCGCCGACCTTGCCAGGCTGTAGTGCTCCATCATAACCTCGAACCGCTGGACCGACCATCGGTAATGCTGGATGGCTTTCCGGTAAGAGTTCGGATGCTCTTTCGGGAAGAGGATGTAAATGGCAGGCCATCAATACGAGCGAGTCGAAGGTGCCAAAGAAGAGAGAGAATCTGGACATTATGTTAGTTATAAGTAACGAAAAACAGTCGTTGCAACAACAACCCGCAACAGCTCACGTTTTATATTGCTGCGGCTTCAGGGAGGCAAAGTGCACTCGCTGGACCTGCAGCATACGAATGCACGCCTTGAGCGCCTCCGTGCGGCTCTTGGCCCGGGTGAAGATATACGGCCGGTGCAGCGCCATGTAATTAAAGATGAGAATTTGGGGCATCGTTGCGCGGATGCTCGGCAGCCAGGCAAAGCCGGGGAGGCCATCAAATCGGGTGTCTGGGTTGTCCATACGGAAAAAGGGCGGCGTAACGCGACTCAATGTCTTTGATTGTTTCGTGCAAGGCATCGACACGGCTGAAATCTCGCGGGCACGGCCCGTCCTTTTCGAGTTCGATAACTGTGCGCAGCGGCGAGATGGCTTCAAACGACCAGATAGCACGCGACAGCGGCGTCGGCGGATCGTTCTCGCCACGCAGCTGGACAGGCATGGTGGACCGCTCGGCAAATGTCTTGGGCATGATGCAGTCGACGGGGAGTGTGATGCGCGCGTTCATGTCCACGGTAATGGGGCGGCCGAGGATGACGCCCATCTGCACATCCCAGCTGACCAGGGTCATCCACAGGCGCCGGCGACGCTGGATCTCCCATTCGTTTTTCCAGCACGGCCTCGGCAGTTTGCGTCCAGGGCTTGGGGTCCATCGAGCTTCGGTGCAGTCCAATCTCCTGTGCATCACGGATAGCACTTCCAATCACATGCCACTGGTGAATCTGTTAGCTATTCATCCTCGCCATTAAAAAGAAAGAAAAAAAAAGACAGGAAAAGAAAAAGATAAGGAGAAAAAAAGGATGTGGGGTACAAGGCAATATTTTACATACTGCTTCTGTGATGAGGGCTACGTATTTGAGAAAGGCGCCGCGTGCGAATCCAGCCAGCACGGTAGTAAACGACATCTGACGCTTGCCGAGGAGAGACAAGATGCCCATGCCGGCCTCGCTGTAATCGAGCGCGAGGTCTTCGCAGGTGACATTGGCTGTGTGCTTGATGTCGTCGAAAAAGGCCGCGTCTTCCTCCTTGTTTGGATCTAGCATGAGCAGGCCCATGGCCATGACGTTGAACAGCAGGGCAGGAAATGCGCGCAGGTCGGGCGACAGCTGGTGTGGCGACTGCAGCGTGCCAAATGGCCCCATGGCTACGTCGGACCAGTCCGCCAGCTGCTTGTAGAATATGTCTTCATCGATTGCGTAGTAGTTCCAGTTGAACATTTTGAAGTAGATGTTGACGAGGCGATCGATGGCTGGGCGTGGCGGGAGCTCGCGGACGAGGGACCGGTACCGGTGGGCTGTGCCGTAGGGATCGCCAATCTGTGGCCGCTGATAGAGCTGGTGGTCGAAAGAAGGATGTTGAGAGTGATGAGTTTGTGAGACTCGTGCTGCTGCTGGCCCGCTGTGGCCTGTTTCGACTGCAGCTGGCTCTGATGTGCGCCTTGCTGCTGCTGCTGCTGCTGGTAGTAGAGCTGCTGCTCGGCCATCGCGGCCGCGTGTGCTGCCTGTGCCGTCGGTACTATGCCGGCTGCGTCGGCGCTTTCAGACACCATGCTAGCCAGTGTAGCGCCGTCTGGCCGGCCGTCACCGCCAGCTGCCCCATAGCCGCTGCCGAGGCCATTGATATTGCCATTGGCGCCCATGAGCCCGCTAATGTCACCGCAGCCCGCTACCCCATTCCCTATGCCGCCGTCGAGCCGGTTCAAGAACCCCAACGTACTGGCAGAGCTCTGCGCGTAGCCAAAGCCGGCGGCCTTGACCGGCATCGTGCCGCCGGCCTGCAGCGCACGCCGTACGACAGCCTCGAGGACGCGCATGTGGTGTCGCTCACGGGACATGGCGACTGTCTCGTAGTGGCAGCTGGCCTCCATCTTGCGGTCGATGCAGGCCTTGCATGGCAGGTTGCGGTCGCATTTCTGCTTGCGCCGGTGGCACTCGGCGCATGACACGACCGGCGTTTGCGTTTGCGGAGGGGCTGTGGTGCTCGCAGCCGTGTTGCTGGCGCCATTGCCGGCCCCGGTGTCGTCATTTGCTGTCGTTGTTGTCTTTGTCGTCGTTGTTGTCGTGGCTGGGCGTCTGATCACTAACATTGGACGACGCGGAGGTAGCCCGCGGCTGGTCGGCGCTCTCGCCCAGGCTGGCCGAGCGCTTTTCGAGCGCGCCGCCATGATGGTGAGGCACAAGGGGAGGAGGCCGTCGAAGATGCGCCGGAGAGACGGCAAAGGCCGCTCAGAAAGGCGCAGAGGAGAAGAAAGAGGAGGTGGAGTGTCTGGGTGGCGCGGCGCGGTGCGCGAACGTTGGAGGGCGGACTTTGCGCAACTGACGTAGGCCCCGGAGATAGAGTCAGCAGATGCAAGATAATTATATAATAAATAGAATATACTTTTGTCGCTGCAAACGGTTGTCGGAGACGAAGGGCAATGTAGGTCAATTGGCCGATGAAGATTGAAAAGAATGAAAAGGGGAAATGGACAGGAGCACCTTCCTGCTGGTCAACTGTAAAAGGATGAATCAAGCTTCCTTCTGGCTATGACGGTGCGGGGCGACGCAGCAATGCGCTTGAGGGAAAGAGGCACTTGGGTCGTTTTTCTTGGGAATTAATAGACAGAACCCGGCATGCTCGCCCAACAAAGGGGACCAGGATGCGAGGGAGGAAACGAGACAAGACGTCCGGCGCAGAGGGAGTCGGTTGCTGCGTCGACAAAGGCGGAATCAAAGAGCATCGGAAGCCAACACGACCCGCAGGCCGGTAGCTCTTTCCCTTCTGGGGCGCTGCCACTGCCGTATGACAAAAATGTTCTTTTCCTGGATCGAGCCTTCCTTGTTCTGCGCCCTGGTTTTAGCGGTGCAGGGCAGGAGTGGCGGCATTTAATACAGGCACAATTCCTTATCTCCGATGGCAGCTCAGCTCATCAACCACCGAGTGCCACGATTAGCGAATTACATACATTACGAGTAGAACAGCTACGATCGCTGATCTTATCCCAAAAAGCACCTTACATTGCATGTTATTTTTTTTTTTAAAAAAAAACAGATAAGTCTTTTCATTCCATTTGCGTCGTGTGTACTTTTCTTGCGTAGCTGCAATAAACCAGGTAGTTAACCAAAATACGTGCACCCGAAGAACAAATAAAAACCATAGAGCAATGTCCATATAATACAATAAACAAATTGTATAAATTGACGAGCTATTCCAGTCTCTCTTCACACTCTGTCACAGGACCGCTTCCTCCTGTGTCCCTTCCTCGTCGTTGTGCCTCCCAACTTTCATGATCCTTACTGCTGCACACGCGCCAGGTAGAGCTTCCAGGCCTTACCGGCGGTACCCGCTCAGCCTCGGACGGCGGGTCCACCGCCGTGATGATGCCACGGCCGACAATGACAATGTCGCGCACCGCAGACACCAATCAGCGCGCGGGGTGTTTGTACTTGCTGGCCATGCCGTCGCCATGGCAGAACGCCGTGCGGCCGACCTCCTCAAAGTCCTCCGCCGGCGGCGGCAGCTTGCAGCCGGCGTCAGATGCACAACAAAAGCGTCGTTCGGGGAGCGTATGTGAGAGTCTCCTGGCAATGAAGCCAACAACAAAGGACTTGTGTGCGCGGGCTGCCTCAACACAGGCCTGCGTGTAGCGGGCGTCATCAGGTTGCCCTTTGTGGACATCTGGGCAAGCAGCAGGATACCACGGTCGAGGGGCGCCTCCTCGATGCCCTGGTAGACGGTGCTGGCGCCGCCCTTGTAGCCGCTGCCAGCACCGCCGCCACCCGTCCGTCCACTGCCGGCGTTTGCGCCGCTGCTTTCATCACCGCCAACACCGTTGGTGCCGTCGTGGCTGTCGCCGCCGTGCCGTGGAGAGTCGACGGGCTCGAAGCTCTGCGTCACGGTCGTGACAGACACTATGCTGCCTTTCCGGCGTCGGCGTCGCGCGAGGGGGCGGGGAGGCCGGTGATGTTTTCGATGTCGCGCGGACGAGCGCGGGGCGGAGGAGGAGAAGGGGTTTGAAGAAAAGGCCGGGTCGGATGCGGCTGAGAAAGTGGGGAGGGAATTCGGAGGTGTGCTGGGCCGCTCGGGGTGGCAACACCGCTGGGCGTGCCGCTGCGCTGTCGGGCGTGCCAACGGTCACGGACGTCTTAACTTCGTAGTGGACACGCTCACGCCAGCGGGCAGCGGCGCGTCGGCGATGGGCGGTGCACAGCCACGGCGCGCCGGCGGTCGCCAAGGTCCATGTTGACTCCGCTGACGAGAATGGGCCCCAGCTCGATGATGCGGGCGTTGCCGGCGTATACTGCTGCTGGACACGTTCTTGCCAATGTCGGCCAAACTTATGCGGTGCCTCAAAAACAGGAGGAAAGCCGATGCTTGGCAGGAGCCAGGGCAGGCCAGCTGAGGCCGCCGGTTGCCCCGTCTGCGGGTTGTAAGTCCCATCCGGTGACGAGGTCGTAGTGGGTCTTGAGGCCCACGACGATGGAGGGGCCGACACGTTCGGAATCAAGGAAGCAGATACGCTCGCGGGGCGGTCGAGACGTCAGCGCTGAGCACAGATTCGATTGCTTGGCGATCATGAGGCGGTAGAGGTAGGCGTCAGGGCGTGGACAGCGGCCTCGGCACGCTTTGCAAAGGGCGTCACGAAGGACGGATGGCGCTGTGCGCAACATGTTGGTGTTAGGCAGTGCTGGGTGTGGGGAGATCGAGAAAGAGTTGACGAAAGTGGGCGGTGAATGTGGGAGAAGCAGGGTTCGTGACAAAAAAAGTCTCTTTTTTGTTTATCAGCAAAGAACCAAAAGAGGCCGTAGAGGAGAGGGAGAAGACGGGGACACAACACAGGAACGCAGCGACAAGAGAGCGTGAACAGTGCTGCTCTCGTGAGAGGAGGGACGTTCAAAAAAATTGCAAAAGGGACCCCAATGGGAAAAACCCGGTCGCCAGAGAAAAAATGGCAAAAGAACTCAAAAAAAAAAAAAAGGTTTCAAAGGCCCCAAATTGGCAGAAATAGCGTCAAGAAGCGCAGAAAACAGTGCTGTCAATTTGCGCAATAGCGTCTGCGTATGTGAGGAGTGCGAGGGGCAAGGCCGCTAACCAGATGATTGGCCTAATGGTGCAAGTCAGGCGCCTAGGGCGAGAAGCAACAGGAGCATCTGACCTTTTCTAGCCCGCGATGGAAAGCTAAGCTACAGTACGATGGCCTCGCCTGATTTTTTTCAGACGGAGGGGCAGGCACGGCCCAACTTTATATCATGCAGCCGATGAGGGGAACGAAGGCAAGGCGCGACTGCCCCGTTTGGGAGCAAGGGAGAGAGGGGCAGGGCGTATGTACCCTGCCCATAAGCTGAGCAAAGAAGGAAAGAGGAAAGCACCCTAGGAAGGGAAAGATGGCTGGTCAGGCCTGGCCAAGCCAGGAAGGTGAGAGGTCGGGCAGGAGCCGTAGAGCCACGGCAGGGCCGTCGGAACTCAGAAGCTCGTCAGATTCGGACATGACGAGAGAAGCCCACGAGGGCCCTGGGCGTAAGAGCCTTGGGCGAGGTAGTGAACGGGACGAACACTGCACTGGTGGTGGGACGAGGAAACGAACGGCAAACGAGAGGGCGAGACATTGGCAACGGCGCCGTGGAAATGGATCCGACGGAGAGGTCACAGCGAGAAAACAGAAAACAGAAAACAGAAGAGGGCGGAATCACGAGCAAGACGTGGCCAGGCGACCAGCTGGGTTTGAGATGAGGAGGCTGGCTGAAGGAAAAGGAAACGGTCAGAGAGCCAAGGGCACCGACAGATAATGGTAACATTGAGGAAGAGAGGCTGCTGAGGCTTGGTAGGCCAGCAAACAAGACCCGTCGACTCCTTCGTAGCATGACAACCGGGGTCAAGGAGCATGTGAGTGGCGTACGAGTATGGAAGGAGCACAGCGCAGGACAGCACTGAATCCCGGGATAGCCGTGAATGTGATGTTGCTCCCGGTGGACGCAGTTCTTGTTGCACGTTTAGTCTCAGTTCCAGATGCATATGTGATGAAAGCTAGCCTCTTTTACTGAATGGCTCTTATAGTCGGCGAGAGTGCTTGTCAACGGCAGCTTGCCATCTTCCCAGACGCGCTGAGAAGAATCGTCTACTTGTTACTCGTATTAGACAGCAAGCCGTTGTGGGTAAGCAAGCCCGTAAGGGGGTTTCGGGTATGGGGTAGATGTAAGAATTCGTTATGTTCTGCTGGCAAGCATCTAGCTCTAGCTCACCGGCAGATCAGTGGTCCTTCACACAAGGCAAGGCGAGACAGATTTTAATGGCTTTGAGTACAATGTGTTGCTTGAGATTTATAAAGCCAAGAACAGCTCGGATCAGAGTCTCACATTTTCATAATGAGATTTGGACGCCAGATAGGCCGATCAAATCAAGAGGTGCATTGAGCTTGAGACTGGAATGCCTGGACTCGCAATCATGAAGGGGTCACATTAAAGATTACCATAAATGTGCCGGGCTGCATAACGCATCAGAATGTCGTAAGTATGAATGTGGCTGATTCAATTTTGACAAGATAAGATACTAGCATGGGATGGCAGTTCATTCTGGCTAATTCACTTCCAGCTAACAAGAAACTGCGTCAGCGGCACGTGAGCAGCGTAGGGAAAAGTAAAGAAATCGAGTAATATTATATCTGCTGCCAGGTTATGACGTGCATCTGTTCGAGTCAGCCATGGTGGCCAACGAGTGTTGAGATGAAGTGGGTGCAAAGCCACAAGCGTTCTTACAGATTTGAACTGCTGCAAACGATAAAGGGGCTATTAATGCTGATGACAAAAGAAGGCAGCGACAAGCAAGCACTTTCACGGCGCTGTAGCCCTAGTTCCATGTCAGCCATGTAAATAGCGTACAAATACGGCCCCACTTTCCGCCTGGCAGCTCAGCGACTAGCGCGACCGCCGATCCGCTATAGCCATCCTTCCTCATATCCATCACCAGAAAAGGCCAGGTAACAGCACACTAGGGAAGGGGCACCCATGGATTATAAAAAAAACACAACATCCCTTTTCACATTACACCACACCAGACACGCTCCGTTGGCTCTTCCCAACTTCCCACTCTTTCTGTTTTGCCTGCTATTCTATTTTTTTCGTCCCTTCCAGTTCGTCTCTCCATTTCCGTTGCTTCCTATCACTTCGCCTTGCCCACGCATCTCGACACTTCACTATCGCGCTACATTATTCTACTCTTCTTGATCGACCTGGCGTCATGTCTCGGGCTGTTTTCGCCTCCTATTCGGCTCCTTTTTCGTTAATACGACTCCTTTCCGTTCCAACTTCGATTGGATCCGCGTGCCATGCCGAGACGACCACTCTTGAAGTCTCCCTATCTCCCACTCGTTCCTTATCACTTTTGTCCTATACCTCCTAATCTTCCTTGGCTTTCTGGTCCTCTTTGTTTTTGGATCTTTTTGGGTCATCGTTTCTTCACGTTCATACTTCTGTATTGACTAATGACCTCGCGATCTCCTGCGACTCGACTCACCTCATCCTCCGATTCACAAAACGTGATACCGCCTCTGGCTCCCATCCGCCCAGAAGGACGACGCATCCGTATACCTACTGAGTACCATCTCATGATGCTCACTCAGGGACCTTTGCAGCGAGACGGCGATATACGCCCACTATCTGTGCCTCCGATCTCCCTTATCTCCGACACACGACACACGACAACTGTTTCCCTCCCCGCGCATCCGCCGATTCTAGTATTGACGTACTGCGCGGCGTTAGAATCACTGTTGTTTGCTTTCTTGGAACGCCATTCAGCTCCACTTTCGAGCACTATTCCATGGTAACAGTGTTGTTACAGACTTCCCTCACCGTTCTTACAAGAAAAATGAAAACGGCGGTCCGCGCAGGATGGCAGGCAGCTGCCGAGAAGGGATAAGAACTGTGCAAACAATACGGCAGCAAGCAATGGGCAAGGGCAAATGGTCACAATGCATAGGAAGCTGCGGCCGATAGATGAACTACTACGAGGAACATTTGTCTCTTTTGGCCCAAAGTGATTGGTATGTAGCCTTGGTTTTTGGATGCTTCTTTTTTTTTCGCCTTGGTCCTGGACAGAGGCTCCGCAGCTCACATGATCCGGCCTCAAACGTGCTAACCCTCTGCGCAACCTCAGGCTATTTTCCGCATGTTCTCATAGAAATGCTTCGCTCTAACTACTGCCACTGCACCCGCGCACCTGCCGCTCTTACAGTGTTTCGTGCCTCCTCGACGCATCGACGGCTAACGCTGCCCGTTACTTTTGAGCGTCGCGCGCTTCGGCGCGGTGCTCGACCATGGTGACGCACGACGTGGCATACCACGGCGTGCCTTAATCGTCTTCCTGTCGACGGTTCGCTATCCCGTCGGCTGGGCCATTGTCTTCCAGGCCTCGTTGCCGGCTCGGATCATCGCGCCAGAGCCATTATCATGCACACTGGTACGTACCACGCTTTGCATGGGCGGCTCCGATATCGAAGCCACGAAGTGCGTTGACCGGCTCGCGGAGCTGGCTTCCTCAACCTATACTACAGCCAAACAAGAACGGTGCATTTTCATTCTTTCTTGCGCTCTCAAACGAGCTTCTTCTTTATTGCACTAGTACCGTGCTCTCCTTGTCCGTCGCTCCATCCTAGCAGCCTTCTCGCTGCTGAAGCCCATTGGTGCCGGATGCCGTCCGGGCAGCGGCCTGCCAACGCGGGCGCACAGATCAACTCGTCAATTCTGCGCCAGATCTTTGCGAACCCGCACAGCGCAGCGGCCCTCGAGATGGCACAACGCGCCAACAAGACGGTGCTTTTCATCTGTTCTGTCGCTCTCAAACGAGCTCTTCTTTATTGCAGCTAGTACCTGCTACTCCTTCTCGGTCGCCCATCCTGCAGCCTGTCGCTGCTGAAGACCCAAGTTGTAGCCCTGTAGGTGTGACACTGCGTCGACATACAATCCTGGCAGGATTGCCTGTCGCTCGGCCTGCACTGCGGGCGCACAGATCAACTCGTCAATTCACGGTGGTCAGGGCAGGAAAAATGCTGCAACTTTGATTTACTGCCGGTCCACTACCCCCCGGAGAACGAATGTCTGCTTCTTTTCTCTTCTTCTTTTTCTTTTATGTATCTTGTTTCAACTTTCGACACATTAGCAGTTGAGGTTTGTCCTACAGACTGCTCACCCACATTCGCTTCATCCCTTTCTAACTCTCTTGGCCCATTTTTTTTATTCTTCTAATCTCATATTAATTTGCTACTCCTATGGTTTGTAGGTTGCCAGACAAAAACCTTCTTATTTGCCAGTAATCATCACATAGGTGCTCTTTCCTCGGGCTTTCCTCCTATTTTGCTTGTAAGTTACTGTCCTTTTGTGTCTTTTGTTCCCTTCTCGCTTTCGCTCCTCTGGCTTTGCGTGGCCATTTTAGTATCTAGTTTTTCACACCCCCTGGCACTGCATCAAATTTCTGAGAAAATGGCTGTCTGTTAAATGTTGTTTGTTTATTCGCTCCCGCCCCTCCTGCTTTTGTTATTGCTGGGAGGGCTGAGTTGCAAGGCTGTTTGTCCTGTCTATTATATTGTCATATCACGTCACAAAGTGGTTTAAGGGAATTAGGTATAGATTAGGAGCTACGAAACAATTTTGGTCTTTTTTTTTTGCTTTGGCAAATCACGTTTTCTTGTCTTTCTACTTGTGTTTTGGCCATTCTCTACCCTGGCAGAACCGGTTCTGCATTTGCGTCTCGCACAACCGTCCGATCAGCCGATCTGTCTGCTGTCCTCCGTCGAGATCTACCTCAGACGTACAAGGATACAACTGCCACGCCGGCAACGCCACTGATGCAGCTGAATACGAGAGCGATAATCCCCCTTGGTGCGTCGAAGACCCATAGGAAAACGGAAAGTGTATGTAGCAACAAGCATGACAACAGATACATAAGAAAGGAGGCGAGAAAAGAAGGCGGAAAGGGTCAGTTCATACCCTTCAGGCAGCGCCGCTGGTGCAAGGCTTCGAAAATAGGAGATCCAGAAAGAGTCGACCCAGATAGGGTTGTTGCGCAGGCAGTTACGGCCGTGGAACGCCGGCAGCAAGCCAAACAGACCGGCCCAAGTATGGTCGGCGGGGCACTTGAACCTTGATTCCCCGAGCAGATGGGCGCGATATCTGCTGCTGCAGCTCGGACGAGCGCCTCGACAAAACGTGGCCACGAGGCCCGTCGCCAGGTGCCACCATCAAATGTTGGTCAGTGGAACAGGCCAATCGCCCACGGATTGGTCCTGCGCCCTGAAACCGCAAGCACAGCCAAAACCCAGTTGGGAAAGATGAAGCAGGCTAGTCTGCGGCGGATGGGCGGTTCGCCGTGGCTGCGGGCAGTAACGACGCGTTGATGGCCCTACTGGCGATCGAACGTGCCGGCTGTTGGAGCCGATCGGTTACACGATCTGGAAGTTGTGGCCGTGCAGGTGGAACCGGGTGGCGGCCAAACGTCGAAGGTTGTTGACGACGCAGCTGGACAATCTGGCCACGACGCTGAAGGTGACGGCTGAAATTGAACGGCTTGTTCTAGTGTGTATGTGCCGTACATAATGCGGGCATCCTCGGGCGCCGGGTCCCGCGTTGCTCACTACCGCTGTTGCTGGCATTCGCACTCAGGGAACGCGTGTGACAAGGTTGGGCACGACCGGGCGTGTGCGAGGTAGGTGATGTTGTTGAAAAAGGCATAGTTGGTGCCGTCGCGGCGGGCGTCTGCATGTTGAACATTGAGCTCGACAGCGACATCGGGCTCGCGAGCAGCGGATGATTGCATCGTGAGGCACCAGCGCCGCATCGTCGAGCAGCAGCGGGACTTACCCGCGTCAAAAACGCGTCACTGGCGAGCAACGCTGGCGGTGGAAGAGGTCGACGCACATTTCATACACGAGCCTAGCCGGTGGCGTTGTTACTGAAGCCCGGGCGGCACCGTATCGAACATAGGTCGTGGTCCATGCTGGCACACAAAGGGGAAATTGCCGACAGCGCTGGCCGAGTCGTTGTGGGCCGTCAGGAGGAAAAACTGTACGCTGGCCAGCAGTCAGAATTACAGCATTGGAGGCCGTCTGCGGCTGGCGATGTATACTCCGTCAACACTCGACCACTGTCATGTTGTGGCCCTCGAACCACAGGTACTGGCCCGGCAAAGGCGCCCACGTTCGACGACGTGGATGAGGTACACGTGGGTCTTGTGGCGGCTGTTTCTTAAAGGGAATGTCGATGCTTGTTGTCGTTGAGCAGCACCGACTGTGGACCGGTCGGCGCCTGTTGGATTGCTCTGGAAATGAAGCCGGCCAGGCAGGCCGGCATCTCGTCATGGTACCAATCTGACAGCGAGATGACGTGCTCCTCGTTGAAGGCAAAGGCGGGTCCGGGTCGTGGACGAGAAGGGCGCGCGCAGGACCGTCGGGGGTACTGGCGCTTGCCATTGGCTGTGGTACCAGTACGTGCCCGATGCTGGTGGATGGTAAGGTTTGTATAACGTCACAGCATGCTGCCGGCGGAGATGGCAACACTGAGAGACTTGCACCGCGCCGTCATGTGCGTGGCATTCTCTAGGAAGAGACCCATGAAAATTGCAAGCGATGTCGACTGGTTGCCGGCGGTTGTGGACTGCGACGACGAGGCGGTCACCAACGCGAACGGATGGCGGGCGGTGGCCAATAATCATTGATGCCAATGACAGGGCGGAGCCGGAGGCCATCTTGGATTGTTGCAGGACCCAAGGTGGAACATTGAAGTCGTGCTCGACGGAGGCCTGCAGATGCACCTGGCCACCAAAGAGGCGACATCACCCAGAGAAGGATGACCACACGGGGAGCATCAATGGAAGAGTTGCTCAAAAGGCGTTTGGCGAAAGCGCCCAACTGCGCGTCAGAGGCAGCTTCAATTCTCCATAGTGAGGACCCCAGGACATGGGAGAGTGGCGGTTCCAGGAAAGGACGAAAGAAAAGGCCTCGGTTGAGAATGACAATGCAAAGTGGGAGGCAACCAAAACAGAGACGCAGCTTGATATCTTACTCATCTTTGCAAAGCAAATATGCAGCAGCCAAAATCTGTATCAGTGTAGCACATTAATTTGTACGCCTTTCCTCTCATGATACTAGCTACCCAATATAATATTTTTCTATTATTTTTTTATCCCATGCTCATTTTTTTTTCCCTATATGTGAGCACCCGCTCTCGAATTGTAGCATGTTACGGCACAGGGGGGAAAACTCCGAACGGGACGATGGAAGATGCTGTATAAATAATAAAAGAGGCGGAGGCAAAAATATGCGAAGCGAAAGTATTAGTGGCCAGCTTCCTTGATCGTCGGCACGCGCATATAAAAAGCCAAGAAAAGCCAAGATGTAATAGTTAAACCTAATTTGATGAACGATCTACCTTCGCGTGATCTTGTTTTTTCGCGAGAGAAAATTATTGTATCCCGACTTGGATGGCATGTTCCTAATTAGTGGTATTGTGTAGTGAGTTTGTGTATTTTTGATATCTTTATTTTGAAGAAAAAGGAGTAGCATTTTTCTTTAAAAAAATAGAATACTGAGGTAATGAAATATTTTAGTATATTCGTTATTTACTCTTACTCTATCATTAATAAGAGTTTGCATTATTTAAATAGCACATTTCCCAAGGCAAAATGAAATAAGCTTTATTCTTTTTCAGAATTCAATGACAGAAAATCCATCCTCCTTACTTTCCAAGCCAGCTGTCTGCCGTTGGATGCCTGATCTGCCACAATTTACATCCAGCGCCCCCAACGATTTTATCCGACAGGCAAATGAGCTTACCGGGAAAGACGAGAGATGAGACGAAGCTGGGGAACCATGCTCATAGTTGTTGTGACTATGGCAGAGCGGCAATGCAAGGAAATTATCTGGAAGCTTAATTTGCATCTCATACAATGCCCTCAAAACCACATTGCATTTTGTGCCTCCTTCTGTCGCCTCCTGTCTCGTAGTTGTCTTTCCATTCGTCCAATGACTACCCGCATCCGCAGCCATGACTGTCGACGTCTTCTCCGTCCCCGTCTTCCTCGTCGTGTTCCGCGAGTCGCTCGAGACTGTCATTATTGTGTCGGTTCTCCTCGCGTTTCTCAAAAACAGACCCTTGGCCAGGATGGCATCCCTGCCGAGAACGACGACAATGCCCGCAACACGCCGTACCGTCGGCTCGTACGCCAGGTCTGGACGGGGACACTGACCGGCCTCCTGCTCTGTATCTGCATTTGCCTCCATCATCATTGCCATCTTCTACACGGTAGGCACCGATCACTGGGCCGCTTCCGAGGAGAACTACGAGGGCGCGTTTGCGCTTGTCGCGGTCGCTCATCATCAGCGTTGTGGGCGCGGCTCTTCTCCGCATCGGCCGCATGCAGCAAAAAGTGGCGCGTGAAGCTGGCAACAGCACTGCGGAGGAGGGGAGAACATCGTGAAGTACGCGAAACAAGGAGAAACGAGAACGCCAACTTCCCAAACGCTTCGTTTCCGGCGTGTGAAGTCTGGTACCAACGCTACGCCCTCTTTGTCCTTCCCTTCATCCACCTTTTGCGGGAGGGCATCGAGGCCAATATGTCTTTGTGGCCGGCGTGTCCTTCTCGGCGCCGGCGCGGTCGGTTCCCGCTGCCTGTCATCGTGGTCTGTTGGCCCGGCATCGCCGTGGGCTACCTGCTGCTACAAAGGGCGGGCTCATCGGCGCGTCTGCAGGTGTTTCTTCTCTTCGTGGGCAATCAGACGGCTTTGCTGTATGCTCGTGGCATCGACGGCTTTGCTGTATTCGTGGCCAGCAGGCCTCTTTTCGCGTGCCATCTGGTTCGTTTGAAAGATGCAGGTGGTGGACAGCATTGTCGGCGCTGATGCGGCGAGCTCGGATCCGGCCCTGGCTCGTACGATATGATCGCAGTGTGTGGCATGTCAATGTGAGGCCCCGTCTCTCACGTCTTCAAAATGTCCTGTCAGTGGCCAAATAGAACCATGGCTGACCTTCCAGTGCTGTAACCCTGAGCTCAATGGCGGTGGCGGCTGGGGCTTCTTCAACGCTGTTCTTGGCTGGACTAACTCGGCCACGTATGGCTCCGTGCTGGCGTACAATCTGTACTGGCTGACGGCAATGATCGCGTTTGGTGGCGCTGCGATACCGCGAGGTGCGTGGATACTGGCCCTTGCCGTGGCGAAAGCGTACCAAAGCACGCTCGTCTGGTGCAGCACAGCAACCGGACCCAAGGCTACCTGATATCGCGCCCCTTTCACCATTGCGTGCCCCCGGCGCCCGTTGTCGAAGAGATAGTTTTCAGAAAAAGCTGCTTAATGGTGGGGGTGGGAGAAAAGCCAGGTAGAGGTAACCAAAAAAAAAAAAAAACAAGGATATATTCGTAACAGTCTATCCACCCCAATGTACATGTCTATACCCAAAATAATAATATTGTCAACTCAAAAAATGCAGCACCGTCTATTCTGGTCATTGCTGCGAAGATTCAAGTCTCTGGCGTCCAGTTCCAACGCCGTGCCGAAAAGAGCTGTTGTGCCATTGCGGTCGGCAGCCATGCTGCTCTCCATCCGTAGACGCGGGTCACCAGCTAGAGACCGTGTTAAAGCGGAACACTTGAGGGCATGAGGGTCATCAGTCTCTGCTGCACCAGACCGTGGCGGTGGCTTTCCAAACGACGGTGCGTCAGTGGCATCGCCGTCGTCAGACTCGTCGCCATAGTCGTAGCCATGGCTATCACCATCAAGCAGCCCAGCCGCCTCTGCCGATGCCAGCCACGACGCCTTGCCGTGGTGCACGGCTGTCCACTCGTGCCGGTGCAAGCCACAGCGCTCGCCCAAGCATGGTCTTGTATGTACTCGAGGATTGGGAGGATGCGCGTTCGCAGGCCACAGTTGACGTGCGTGTTTTGTCGAGCTGGTAGCCGGACACTCTTTAGCATAGCGAGGATGTGTTGATGTCGAGGCCGCGTAGTCTGCCGCGAGATGCGCGGCGCGGCCGGCGGACATGACAGTCGACGAGAAGTCGTGTAGAACACCAGATCCTTGTGGAATAAGAACTTGACAATCTCGCCGAGCTGGAACGAGTCGCACGCGGCGCTGGACTCGTAGCCCATTTTGCACTGGCGCTTGTTGCGCGACGTGTAGAGAGCTAGGAAATGCCGTGGCACTGAAGCGATGCAGTTGACTATGCACGGCACGCCGAAATTGGCCATCTCACCACTCGATACCATCAGGGAGGTCCCATCCAAGGCGTAAGAAGCAAGACCGTAGGCACTATGTGCTGGTACCATTGGGCCCATTAACCTCAGCCAATCAAGCTCCAAACTCGTTGTCTCCGCCTTCCAGAGCGTCTTTCCACCTTTGCGAGCCAAAGAGTATCAGCTCGCGCGTTTGCCGGCGTGGAAACGATGGGCTGGTCCAGCAGCCACGAGACAAATACCTTTTGCCGGATGCCCTCCTCGTTGACCAAGCCGGGAAAGCTGCTCCCACCGGCGACGTTGGGCCCTGTGACGGGGTCATCACCCGTGTGCACGGACAATGGGCTGAGGAAACGCAATCGTAGAGCACGCACATAGGCAGCCACCGCAACCATACACGCAAACCGATCTGCCTGCAAAGCCAGCGTGGCCAGCTCCAGGAGAGTGGGCGGCGTTCTGGCAGACCACCTCGACCCGGGCATCCGTGGCTGTGTCGGAGCGGGAGCAGGCTTCGCTTTCCTTGACAGCGTGCCGCCTTTTTTTCTCTCCAGGAGGCCGCGGCTGTTGCTGTGTTTGGCTTCGCTGTCTGCTGTGCTTTGGGGGGCTTCGTCTTTGTGGCGACTGTTGCGTTTAGGCGGTGGGCGCTTGCTCTCGACTACACCCGGAGCTTCGTCGCCATCCGTGGACGTCGCCACCGGCGCCACCGAGCCATCCCAGTGCAGGATCGCAGAAAGCTCGGCAAACACAAGCTCTCGCCCAGCCGTGCGGCTGCCTCGTCGTCGGTCATCGATGTGTACACGGGGCAGGCGGCTGATATCTGCATCGGCCGGCTTGATACCGTCCAGGGCCAGCGCTGCTAAGCCCGACCTTGACGGTCTGCGCCTCCTGAAAGCGCGTATCGCCCAACAAGTTTGCAAAATAGCGCGAGTGCATTGACGAGAGCTTCTGTCTCGACACGAAACGCCATGAGCAGCTTTGGCTTCAGCGGAGGACGGGCAGGCGCTGAAGCAGCCGCACATTGCCTCGTTTCTTTCGGGAGAGCACGTGCTGTCTCCAGCAGTGCCTCCCGGGACGCTCAAAGAGCACATCGAGAACCACATCACCTTTCGGCGAGATCACGACCACAGTCTCGGACCTGCCCATTGCTGCCGTTGCTGCCATTGACCGCTGGTGTTGATGTGTCGTTCACTGTAGGCTCGGACGGCTCGTCTCCATCGCGTCGGATATATCCCACCAGGTGGCTCCTCATAGGCGGAGCGTGTGAAGGAGGCTGTGAGAAACTAGTCGTGATCCTAACAAAAGTGGTTTGTGTTGCTCTTGAAGCATGCAATGTTGTTGTGGCTAGAATGGTTGCTGATGTTTGAAAGTGACGTTGAAGTCGAAGCTTGCATTTACAGGGGCGTTGCTGTTGGTTGCACCTTCTAGCTGCCTAGCCTCGTGGCGGCCAGGAAGGAGCTTTCCTGCCCTGGAAGTCGTGCCTTCCACACCTGAATATGCTAATGCAGCGCTCCTATCACAGTGCTGGCTCGGCCCCTCCTTCCCAGGCTTGCCCGTTCCTGGCCCTCGCGAAACCTGCTCCGGGATAGTTCTCCCGCCGCCAGCATCGCTTCTTTCTACTAGGCAAGAGCGACCGACCGTTGTCTTTGTTTTGAGAAGGTGCAATGGCCATTTTCGCTCTCATTCTGCGATTTCTCACGACCCTCCTTTCTTCACCAACAACCCTCCCATCTTCGGGCTCCGGCAAGACCTGCACGCGCTCTCTTGGCAGCGGGCCATGTGCATTTCTGCAACGCCGTCCTGCGTCCTTCTGTTGGTCGGCTACGGGAACACATACGCGGTCGGGTATAGCCGCGTTGTCGGAACTTGAGGTGGCAGGCTGAGGTGTTTTTCTTTTTCTTTCTTTTTTCCGCCTTTCTTTTTTATTTTATTTTCTTGGTTCAGATTGTGATTCGATCGATCAATCGACCTCTGCATCTGCACTTCACCGTGGTGCAGCGGCCCGTCTCACCTTGTCTGCAACCTGCAAGGTGGCTTCTGGTGCTCCCCCCCTGTGGTGTCGTCGCTGTCCTTACTTCCGAGATTCTCAGCCGGACAGCTTTGAGGCCAGACCCGCACATCCCCTTTCTCGTCCGCATCGCAACCTCGACAAAGCTGCATCTGCCGCCAATTAGCTGCCTCGGACTTCTGGCAGTTTGCCTGCGCGTCTGCAGGGTCTGTTTGAATTATTCCGAAGCTCTCGTCGCTTGCCATGGCCCCCAGCCTCTTCCACAGCGTGCCTCGGGCAGCATCCACCCGACGTCCCGCAGCCAACTCTCCCCAATTACGACGCCTGGCCCTCCTCGACGCTTTCATGGGTTACGTCGCGGCCTTTCTTGCCCACGGGCGGCTCCCACGGGCAGCAGCAGCAGCGCAGCATACAGCACGTTGCCAAGGGGCTACACAAACTTGCGGCAGAGTTTGCGACGGGGCTGTGATGTCACAAATTCATCGACGTTGCTTGCTCTCGCGGCAATCTCGTCGCAGCCTTTACAAAACCCAGCATCCTCAGTCGCACTTCCCGTATCGCTTGTCCCTGCGTCGCGTCGCCTCTTCCACAACTACTTTGTCACCCACCTTCCCTCCTCCTCCCTCCACCCGGATTCGCGCCGTATCGCCGGCCACAAGCTCCGCGAGCTGCCTCGGTACCACACATGCCTGGACCCCCGGGTACCAGCGCTACACTCCCGGTATCCGGCGTCATCGACCGGTGTCTCGTCAGTAGCACCCGGAATTGCCGCGAGTAGCAACTCAGGGCTGGGGCGTGATCTCACCGTCGTGCGCATTCCACTGCGCAGCGCCAAGCACCACTTTGGCGCGTCCAATGCGCGCGGCAGCCGGCCGTACAACGAGGATACGAACCAGGCAGGCACTATAGACATGCCTGCGTTCGCTAAGGCTCGCGCCCATTTCGCTTGTGCGCTCGGCCATTTCCAACAGTCGCAGCACGGGCGAGGGTATCACAGCCGACGGCGCGGGCGGCGACCCGCAGATCTTTTATTTTGCCGTCTTTGATGGACATGGTGGCACAGAGTGCGCAGACTTTTTACGCGACGAGCTGCATGGCTATATCGAGGAGACGGCTGCTGATTTTGGACTTACTTCGAGCCTTCGTCGAAAGGCCGTGGTGGCGCGGCTGTTGGCGGTGCCTCGAGTGTTGCGGCTGCAGACAATAAAGAGAAGGACTCGGACGACTCTGATTCCGGAAGCAGCAGCCGGGGGGCTGAGGACAGCGAGCAGCCAGAGGCAAGACCATACCACAACGGCCATCAACCTGCAGCGGGAGCTTCTTCAGGAGTACCGCAGCACCGTGGGAGGCTATTTCCGCCGCTTCAAGCCGGCATGCTTTGCTGACGGCATTGCATTGCCCTCCTCACGCCGTGCTGCCTCGTCTCCGTCGCCCCCGCTCCCGTCAGCCCCATGTCCTCTTCGCCCACGCCACCGGTTACGATCGAGTCCGTCCTGACCTATGCGTTCCTCCGGGCTGACCTCGATTTCGTCTCTGCGCAGGCCCGGAAGCCCGACCCCGACGACCCGTACGTGTCTGATTTCCCTCTCAACCAGGACGAGATTCTTGGCGCAGCCGCACCACCAGCCACCATTCGGGACACGGCATCGGTGGCCCTGTGCGGGTTCAAGGCGGCTCGACTGCGTCTGTGGCTCTCATCTCGACGCCTACGCCCGCACCCTTTTGGCACCCGGCCGCCCGCTCTACGCTCATGGTGGCCCACGTTGGCGACACGCGTGTTTTTGCTGTGCGAGACGGCTACTGGGCAGGCACGGCCCTTGACGCGCGACCACCACCCGTCGTCGCCCGTCGAAGCGCGCCGCCTGACGCGCTTTGCCGAGTCGCTCGTGACCGACTCGTTTGCGAGGAGCGCATCTCAGGCTTAGCCAACAGTCGTGCTTTCGGCGACATGCAGTCGAAGCGTATCGGCGTGTCGGCGGAGCCCGAGATGGAGCGCGTCGAGCTAGGCCGGCACAGTTTTTCGTTCCTGGTGCTGGTGTCGGACGGCGTTTCGGGCACGCTGAGCGACCAGGAAATTGTCGACGTGGTCAAGGAGGCGCGCACGCCCGAGCAAGGGTCGCGTGCCGTGGTTGAGTATGCGACTGAGGTCTCGCGGACGGCGACAATGCGACGTGCCTCGTGGTGCGCCTGGGCGGCTGGGAGCGCCGGAGCGAGGGCGGCGTGGGCTCGATGGGCACCAAGGAGCTCCGCGACGCACGGCGGGCCGAGGCCAACGACCACGCCGGGGGCGTATGTGATTAAAAGCGAGGCAGCATCTTCGTGCGGATCTTTCTGAGTGCACCGTTTCTTGTTTTTCCTCCGCCATCTAATATCTGCATATATATACATACGTCTCTTTTCTTGTACATACCTTTTGATATTTCCTTTCCTTTGCATTCTTGAGGCAACATACTTGCACTGAGCATATCTTTGCAGCATCTAGGCATCTAGGCAGGCATTGTCATTTTCAACCTTGCTTCATCCTGAGACATATCCCTTTTCTTTTTCAAAAAATAAACATACCCGCCTTAACCAAATTCAAGTTGAACGCAAAAACCGTCAAACCTGAAATTATTTGCTTAGTACTGCCGCTGGTACGGCGTGGCTGGCCCCAAGCAGGAGGACCCTGCGGAGGCTGACCATAAGGAGGCTGGCCGTAGGGCTTGCTGTCCATAGGGTGACTGGCCAGAGGGTGGTGCTTGTCCGTATCCTGGCTGACCTCCGTACGGCATTTGCCCGGGAAGGGGACCGTAGCCCGGCATAGGGCCGCCCCAGCCGGGACCGCCCTGGCCACCGTACGGGGCGCCGCCTGCATACTGACCCTGCGGTGGCTGCTGATAATGCTGTGGGTGGCCGGCAGGCGTGCTGGCCTGGGGGTTCATGTAGGAATCAGCAGCACCGCCCGAGGGAGCGTTGAGAAGCGGAAGCGCTGCCGCTGCTGCTGCCACCACACCAACCGACCACCACCACCACCACACTGTAGCCAAATGAAGATGGCGGCGGCGCAACGGATGAGCTGCTGCCCGGTGCCGGCGACGCGATATCACGTCCGTCCATGGCGCTCAGATCGCGTGTCTTGAACTGAGAAAAGATGGCCATTGGCAATGTTGCCAGTGTTGCCGCCGCCACTGCTGCTTGCCAGGTTGGTGAGCTTTGACAGGTTGGACAGACACCGCCGCCACCACTACCACACCACTGCCGTGGGAATGGCCACCACCGCTACCGTGAGAGTGTCCGCCGCCCGTGTTGGCCGGCTGGCCATTGGCCAGGATGTGGTTCTTGCCGTCCTTGATCGGACTGCGACGACAGCAAGGTGGTTCAAGTCGTTCGCTGGCGTGGGTATTCGTTGGCCCAACGGCGGAACGGTCTCGAACATTTCGCGCTGGATCTGGACGCGCCATCACGGATTGCCGGGTGGTGGAAGGCATGCAGCAGATCGTTGACACCTCGTCCACGGGCACGTTCGGGTTGTCCCATGCATAGAGGACACGCGGGACAGCGTACTGCAGGACGTGGCAGCTACGCGACCAGCGCACGAGTTGAGCACGTTGGTGAAGTGGTCCTTGGACAGCATCGAATGCGTCGGGTTGGTGCAGTTGGGGTCCGTCCACGGCTCCAGCTGAGCCTTGGCGCTGGCGCTGATAACGCCGAGGAGCCGTCCTTAAGGACCTTGCTGACCTGGTTGATGATGGGGCGGATGAAAGGGCGCAAGCAGGCCGAGGACAAATGCGGACAGCGTCTCGCTAATATGCTCGATTAGCTTCTCCAGGCCCGGGACCTTGGAGATGGTGTTGTTGATGGCCCGAACGATCTTGTCGCGGAACTCGAGGATCGGGGTAAATCTTGCGGGCCGTCTCGACAGGGTCAAATGCCACGCTCATGCCAGGAACCTGGTTGGGGTTGCTTGCTCGCACCCGCAGACGACGAAGGCTTCGTTGTGCTCGCACCGCTGGCACCGTATTGCCAGCAGGTGCATTGGGGTCGATACGGCGCGCGCGTTGGCTGCCTCCTGCTCACGGGCCATAGCCTGGAGGTTCTTTGCTTCTTGAGCATAACCGTGGCCAATACCGGGCAGCTCAGCAACCAGCGAGATAAAGTCATGTCCACACCGGCTGACGAGCCAAAAGATGCCGCGGCTGCCATCATTACCACCACCGCCACCGCCCCGGCTCTTCTCTTCGGCGTTCTTGAGGGCAATATCGACCTCGTCGACCTCGGATTGTGTGAAGTGGTCTGTTGCTTCGCTGGAGAGACATCAGTGTTAGTTTTGGTTTGGGTACAGTTGCTGCATAATAGGAGAACAATAAGACAAGAAAAAATTAAGAAAAAAAGAGAAAAAAGAGAAAAAAGGATACCCAAGAACAGAGTGAAGGAAGTCAACAGCACCGAAAGTACCTAAAGAAACAATTAGTAAATAGAGACCTGAGAGACCTGGGCTTGTCTGAGTGGTACGAGGACAACTCACCAGTGACAATGGGGAAGACGCGATGGCTGCGCAGGTTGATTTGCGCGTTGGTGCCGCAGTGCGCAAATACCTGGCCGTAACCCAGCTCGCGCAGGGCCAGCTCGCAGTAGTTGCTGTGGGCACTGAAGTCCTCCATGCAGTGCAAAGACTGGCCAAGGCACCGCAGCGCCTCGCACAGATCCGCCTCCTTGCCGGCCACGCCGTGGCCGCCGTGCAAATACAGACGTCCGAAGTGGATGCTGCGACCGAAGCTGAAAACGCAGGTAGCCGGCGCTCGTGGCCCAGCCGCCGCGCTCGTTGGCAATGTAGTTCTTCATGCCCGTGTCCGGGTCGATCTCGAGCTCACGGGGGTCCACGGGCCCGCGCAGACGCGGGTCGAACTTGCGCGCGTCCTCGCCGTCCGCGTAGCCCAGAGGGTTGTCGATGTGCTCCTCGGGCGGTAGACACCGAGGCGCTCTTCGGTGACCTCAAACTCCTCCGTGGCGTAGCCAAAGGCTAGGAACGACAGCACCCACACGAGAATGCGGATCGTGGCGGCATTGACGCCCTTGAGGCTGCCCACGTCGACCGCCTGGGAGTAGTCGCGCAGCCAGTTGCCAAAGTACGTGCGCTGGACGAGCATCGTGGTCCATTTTCTTGCCGTGGATGAACGCCAGCGTCTTGAGCATGTCCTCAATGTCTGGAAGGCGGCAGAAGTTAATACAGAGCAGCCATTGTGATATGCCACAGCAAGCACTCGTGTAGAAGAATTAATAAAAAAAAAGCTCACCTCCGTGACGCCAGTTGACGCCCTCGACCTGTGCAATCGACGGAATGTTGCCAGCGCCAAAAGCCGCGGCCTGCCTGGCATCAACGCCAGAAAGGCAAATGCCAGCATGAGCACAGGGCCCCAGCCGAACGTGGAACGTGCCATTGCGTAAAGATTGTGGGATCGTTGCGACAAACGCGAGTGCAGGCTGTAGCTCCTTTGTGAGGGTTGAAGCTCAAGTTGGGAAGAGTTGCAGTTCGAGATGCGATTTAAGCTTATGCGCGAAGTCACAGATATGACGGCAAAGGAGGGCTGGCTGGCTGCAGGGGACCCCACGTCTGCTGGCTGGGGGCAATCCTACGCTGTATTAATACGGCGGATGCGAGTCTGTTTTGTCGATAAACGGGAGCTATCTCGATGTTCAGACCAGCAATTGGCGGCGGCCTCCTTGTTCGAAATCGTGCTGCCTTGGTTGTGGCAGTTGACAGATGGTGTAGACGCGCAAGTGCAAGGCTGAATTTTGGTTTGCCTCACAGATAAACGCGCAAGGGGAAGAGGCTTTGAGGGGAAATGCTCAGCTCGCGTGCCAAGACGAAGCCATCAGCATCAAGACGTCGTTGCCAAGACCTGTTCTGCCCCCCTGGTTGCCAGCGGCTGGGCGAGGAAGGAAGCCAGGGCTTGCCAGCCGGCAGGTGCTGGTGTGAGGCAGCCGGCAGGCCGTTGGCAGCTGGTCGTTTTTCCGAAGTTATTGTCCATTTCAAAAGCAGGCTTCATACGAGTATGTCAGGGGTACTTTGTACTGTTCATGTACTCGTAAACACCGGAATAAAACAACACGAGGAAGAAAGGAACAGCCAATGCACCAGACACCGAAGAAGCAGATATCATTCGTTCTTTCGCGTCCTGCGGTCGCCGGCAGCCCGTGCTCCTTCCTTTTCGGGGCGTGTCTTTACATAAATGGACGCGGGCCAAAGACACCGTCGTATTACGGCCGCAGCCGTCTTGTAAAACACAGTAAGAAAGTAAAATGACAGGCCGTGCGAGGACAGTGCTTTCCCGGGTGGTCGTGCACCAAGATTCTTACAGTGCATATACTGTGCTTCTTGAGATTATTCTGTAAATGGCATGTGCGTGGCCCTGGCCCACCCCCTGAGCAAATGCCGTATGCACTGCAGTTTCTATCTTACATACACCGCAAGTGCCCTGTAAGCCCCTAAAGAAAATTCTGATTGGGACGTGGCAAGCGGCAAACTCACACCACAGGGCCTTTTGTCGGGCCACACCGACCACGAAGTAACGCCACCCTCGGCCCCGTAGCTTCCGCGCATTCCACAGCACATTCTGGCCACTGGTTTTAGCCAGGCTTCTAGGGGCGTTCCAGGGGCTGTGGACACCCTGGCCGACATGTCGGTATCTGCTTTACTGCCGCCCGCCAGTGAACCTTACCAGTGAACTTTACTGCGCGTCGCGCGTTCCAACGGACCTAAACCACACCACCTGGATTACACGCCCCATGTTGCTGCCCATACATCGTTTGCGTAGCTTATTTGCGGCTTGTAAAAAGAACCCCCTTTTCAGAGAATTGCTGGAGCACACCTCCCGAGCGCATCCGCACTTTTGAGTTCCTTTGCACTTCCGTGTTCTTTTATTCTTCTTCTGCTGCCTCTCGCTGTCACTCTTTTGTCCCCTCTCCCCTTTATCGCCCGTTTGATTCTAGCCGTCCTCCTCCTGTCTTTTTTGGCTGTTTTTGCTATTTTTGCTGTACGTCTTTCTTTTGAACTGCGAATTTTGCCGTATCGAACGCCTCACCAACCTTGCCCTTCGTTGCGTCGACCGACTGTCTGACTCGCCCGTCCCTGTGTCGCATTCGTTGCGTGCCATCGCGTATCTTACCACCTCTGTTCCGTTGCCGCACATCACAACACACTCGCCATGCCTTCCCGCACCCTTCCGAGCTTCACGGCCGCCGAGGTCGAGAAGCACAACCACGAGCGCTCGTGCTATGTCACCATGGGCGACACCGTCTACGACGTCACCGACTTCCTCGAGTCCCATCCCGGCGGCGCCGGCCTCGTCCTCGAATACGGCGGCAAGGACATCACCGCCATCCTCGCCGACGAGATCTCCCACAGACACTCCCAGACGGCCTACGACGTGCTTGAGGACTCGGTTGTCGGCTATCTGACCACGGCCGAGAAGGCCGAGGCCAATGGCAAGTCATCGGGCGTCGAGGCCACCGCTTCGGGCGGCGAGAAGGTGGCTGTTCACCCGCGCACCGGCATGTCCTGCGAAGAGGACCTCAGCAAGGACACAGACTACAACAGCGACTTCAAGACGCACAAGTTCCTCGACCTCAACCGCCCTTGCTGATGCAGGTCTGGAACGGCGGCTTTTCAAGGAGTTCTACCTCGACCAGGTCCACCGCCCACGGCACTACAAGGGCGGTGCGTCGGCGCCGCTGTTTGGCAACTTTCTCGAGCCGCTGTCCATGACGCCGTGGTGGGTGATCCCGACGCTGTGGATTCCCTGCGTTGCGTACCTGGTGCACTACTCCAACGTCGGCTTCACCTCCACCTACTACCAGGCCAGCTTCTTCTTGTTTGGCTTCGCCGTGTGGTCGCTGATCGAGTACATTCTGCACCGCTGCCTTTTCCATCTTGACTAGTACGTCCTCGATCCCTTCTTCACTGTTCCCTCCCCCCTCGACATATTTGCTAACATTGTTTTGCCAGCTACCTCCCCGACAACCGCGTCGGCATCACCCTCCACTTCCTCCTCCACGGCATCCACCATTACCTCCCCATGGACAAGTACCGCCTTGTCATGCCCCCGACCCTATTTGTGGTGCTCGCCGCGCCGTTCTGGAAGCTAGCCCACACCCTCTTTTTCCACGACTGGTACGTCGCTGCCACGATCTACTGCGGCGGCATTTTCGGCTACATCTGCTACGATTCTCACCCACTACTTCCTGCACCACCAGAACCTCCCCGCCTCTGGTACAAGGATCTGAAGAAGTACCACCTTGCCCACCACTTTCTCGACTACGAGCTGGGCTTTGGCGTGACTAGCCGCTTCTGGGACGTCATCTTTGGCACCGAGCTCAAGATGAGCACGCCGCCTGTTGTCAAGTCCAAATAAGCGGCTTGTGAGGAGGACAAGAAATCGAAACGTTGCATGCAAACAAAAATGAGCTCAGTTCCCTGTCGACACTGTCCTCACACAGTGCCGCGTCGACTGCCCCTCGGACACATACATACGCCACCGCAACGGCCAGACATAACATGCGGATACGAATTTGATACGGGGTATACATTTACTTTACATTTCTTTTGGAGTTTTGGGGGACGCACTTGTCTGTTTCTTTTGTGTCTTTCTTTCACTACCCTTGCAAAAACGAACGATGCCTTGGACACGAGCCAGAGGACGGACTGGCCTTAATATGAGAGATACTGTTGTAATAATATTTTGAATGTTTATTAGTACATAATCACTATCTTATGAACTTAAAACGTTAAGATTCGCTTCGCGATGTCGGTTGTGATATGCGGTCACGTGATGCTAATTTCGCTGACTGTACTCCGTACTCCCAAAATACGTCGCACGCAAATTTTATATCCGCCACGAATTCTCCACTTTTTAAGCACCCACAGGCATTTCCCTCTTCCTGCCTCGTGCGACTTTCTCGTCTTCTCTCTCCAACCAACTTCATCGATCCTCGACAACGACCGCACGGCATCCACCATCGGCACTATCTATCGCACGCGTGTCCGATTTTCGTCTGTACCTAATATACGCCATCTTAGATTTTTTAAAGCACAAGAATGTCTCACCTGGATGTAGAAGCCCTCCTCGACGCCGCGGCGAAGTGGCAGTGGCAAAGGCCTCATCGGCAGCACAACGAACGGCGGCATAGACGACGCGACGAGAAATGGCAGCTCCACCGCCCATGCCAACGGACACAACCGACGTGGAAGCAATAGCAACAGCCGCAGCCGCAGCCGCTCGTCTCGCGGGGGCGACCGTGGGTCTGACCGCGAACGTGAGCGAGACTGCGCCGACCGGGAACGAGCTGACCGTGATCGTGATCGCAGACGGCGAGAGGAAAGCCCGCGTGGCAGCGACAGCGGACGCCTGAACTCTGGCTCGCACAGCAATGGCAATGGCAACGGCAACGGCAGCCTGAGCCTGCGCGATGACGACCGGGAGCGCACGCCTGCGCGTAGTGAAGCGGGAGCCATCGCAGCAGCCGTTCGTCGGAGCAGAAAGCCCGCGGCGGCGGCGTCGCAACCGGGGCCGTAATGGCGGCGGCGGCGGCGGTGATACACGCTCTCGTTCACGCTCTCCCAACCGTTACTATCGCCACGCGACTCGCGGCGAGACCGTGATGACCGCTACAGCAGCCACCGGGACCGTTCGCCGCGGGACCGCTCGCGCGACCGTGGCGATCGGTACGGCGTGATCGGTCGCGCGAGTCTCGTCGCGGCGGTGGCGGCGGTGGCCGTTCGTTTTCCCCCCCAAATGCCGGCGAGCGCGATCGCCGGACCGTCTTTGTGCAGCAGCTGGCGGCCCGGCTGAGGACGCGCGAGCTCAAGGAGTTCTTCGAAAAGGCCGGACCGTTGCCGAAGCCCAGATTGTCAAGGATCGTGTTTAGCAACCGATCCAAGGGGTACGTCTTTCCCGTCCCGTTCTTTTATTTCTCTTCTTTCTCTTCTGCCTTTCTTCTTCTTTGATGGCATCTACTAACACTCATCGCAGAGTTGGCTATGTTGAATTCAAGAGCGAGGATACCATCGCTGCGGCTCTCCAGCTCACAGGTCAGAAACTGCTAGGTATCCCTGTCATTGTCCAGGTCACGGAAGCCGAGAAGAAACCGGCAAGTGCGTAACACCGCAGACACACCGACCAACGGCAATGCCACCGGCGTGCCTTTCCACCGTTTGTACGTCGGCAACATCCATTTTAGTATCACGGAGTCAGACCTGCGCAATGTTTTCGAGCCATTTGGCGAGCTCGAGTTTGTGCAGCTGCAGAGAAAGAGGACAATGGCCACAGCCGCGGCTACGGATTTGTCCAGTATGTCCCCCCGGTCCTCCCTTTGATTATTTTTCTTGGCAATGCTTTCTCCAGATGCTAATGTATTATACCGTGTAGATTCCGTGATAGCAGCCAGGCGCGTGAGGCGCTCGAGAAAATGAACGGCTTTGATTTGGCAGGCCGCCCTATTCGGGTGGGCCTCGGCAACGATAAGTTTACCCTGAGTCTACTGCTCATCTTGATGCAGCGATTCCAGGGCCGGACCAGAACGGCGGAGGCCGCGACTCTGATCGACGGGGTGGCGGCGGCGCAACAGCGGTGGCTCCGGCACATTCGACCGCGCGGCGTGCTCGCGACAACGACAAAGGTAGTGGTTGCCGGTGCGCTGGATGACTCGGATGTTGCTGGCGTCAACTTCAATAACTACAGCCGCGATGCTCTCATGAGGAAGCTCGCTAGGACCGACGACGTCGCTGTCTCCGCGCCGTCTGCCGCTTGCAGCGGCCGCCAATGGTGGTGCGTACAACGGCAACGGCAGCCTGTAATGCTGGTGGCGGCAGTGACGCGGCTGAGCAGCAGCGTCCCATTCTCAAGCCCCGGACCGATACGAAGCCGCTGATGTGGCGTCAACGTTAACCTGGCCAGCCGCTGCGTTGTCTTGCACAACATCGTTTGATCCGGCCGAGGAAGAGGGCGACGACTGGAGTCAAGGAGCTCGAGGACGACGTTTCGCCAAGAGGCCGAGGAGAAATATGGTCACGTCCTGCATGTTTCGCTCGATGTTAACTCCAAGGGTGACATCTACCTCAAGTTCGACAAAGTCCAGGGCGGCGAGAGAATGCTATCAAGGGCCTCAACGGTCGGTACTTTGGCGCCGTATGATCACCGCTGCACCAGTCGTCGACGCCGTGTATAGCAGCCTCTTTTCACGGACAAAGGCGATGTAAAGCAATCGTCTCGGCAAACGTTTTTGTGGGCATGCGTTTACTGTTGGAGAGCAAAAAGAACAAAAAGCTAATCTCGTCTTCTTCTCTTTTTACTACCACACCTTTCGCTCTTTGACGACGGCTCGGCTTGTTGACAACGCTTTTCTGCCGGCATCTTTGCGTGGCCTCGAGGCCCTTTTCACACGTTTTCTTGCGGGTTTGCTCCCTCGCATCCTGATTTGGGGGGTATCTTCTCATTCAGATTGTACAGGTCAACACATGCCCGTTTCTGCAATGAGAAATGCGATTGGGCACTTTCTCTGCTTGCGGCTTCGACAACACATTCAGGCTTCTCAGCACTTCCATTCCGACATTGACAAGCGACTTTTCCGAACGACGGATCCGCTCTGCTCTGTTCACGTCGCCACTCAGGTTTTTTTTTCAAACACCAACCGTGCCCTCCACTATTCTCATCTTCCTTCTACTCCCTGTCCGAGGCTTCACTATTTGCCCCTAGACCCGATCACCCACACGCGGAGGCAGCCTTGCTCTACGAGAACCAGCAGCCTAATTTTATCATGTCCTTATCAGTAATTGGCGTCTACGGTATGCCATTGATCTTTTTGTTTATTTTCGGCAAATCACTTTGTCTCCTAGAACCCAGACACACCCATGCCAGCTCACACTGCTGCCACCACCGGTCCTATTTTTGGACCTGCTGAGCACCGATCTTCCTTCATTCCGCCATGATAGTCGTGTCTTGTTCCGGCAAGAGTTAATTGTTGCAGAACAGTTCTCTCCATAGCCTGACTACTCCCACGCTCTGTCTCTTCTTGCAGGTGGCCTTATTGGCCCAATTAAAGGCACCTCAGCCACTCGGAGTGTCGCCTAAGCTTTCTTCGGCTGCCAGTCACCGCATGCTATTGTCTGCTACTCTTGTTTGTTTCACCCTTTGGCGCTTCTTATTCTCGCGTTGCAGATCCCTTTACTTGACCCAGACCCAGTCGACTCTATTATGGCAGAGCCTTTCTCTAGGTCTTACCTGTCGACAAGGGCGATGTTTGGTTTGTTCATGTACTTGTCCCTGTTTCTTCTTCTTCTGTTTCTATGCCATTACGCGACTCAGTTTTCCAGATATCAGTAGCTCATATACAATACAAGTTGTTAACATTACTGAATCCATACCGCAACACAATGACCCAGTATACGATGCTCCTTCCCATTACTTCGTAGTCATCGAAGGTGGGGCGCCGCAAGATCGCTCCTTCTCTTGGGATACGGTCGCCCCTTCCTTTTCTGTTTACTTGCCCATACCGCCCCTCACCGAGAGAAGGTGCCACCCGCTGTTTGCGGCTTGGCCTAGCAAAACGCAAGACACACTGGCGGTCCCATCTTTCCCCATTTGAGCATTTGATCAGAAGCTTTTCACTCTCTTCTCAGATTCTCCTTTGGCCGTAGACACCTTCTCCCTGCATCAAACCATTTCCACGATCATCACCTGCACTTGCACGCAACGCCCTCCTCCGACTACAGTATTCCCATCTATTATTGCTCCTGGCCTAAAGCTACGTACTCATTTATTCACTGTGCTCTCTATCGACACTGCCCCCCCCCTCCCCTAGCTGCTGTATTTCTGGTCTCCCGAGCCTCCATATCCCGATTCAGTCCGGACGGACATTTTCAACAATTTCAATAAGCCAGCCCATACGGCGTGCATGGTCAGAGCCCAACAGTGTCTTTTCCTCACGTTTGGTTTTGAGCCGCCAGGCCGACACAATGGCGAGGCCTCAAAGGGACACGAGGGCTTGCCCGCCCAAGCCCAACCCCAGGCACGTGCTGGTCTTGACCATAGCCACATTCACGCTCTTCCAAGACGCTCGTTGCCCTGCCTGCCGACGTCTCACAAAGATTCGGTCACGTATTTGACCGGAGCGTCTTCGCCGCTAGAAGCCAGAAGACGCAGACCGCTTTTCCTCGAAGATTCGGAAAACCAGACGCGCCTCGCACTGTTTTTCTTGTGGTGGGAGTTCCACTATAAATATTCTCGCGAGTTTTTGCCCCTCCTCCTCTCCCTCCCTCTCTTTCTCCTTTTTTTGCCCTTCTTCTTTCTTTGGCTTCTGGCTTCTCGCTTTTCTTTTGCTATCCGTCTTCCTACAGCAAGCGCCGTCTTGCGCGTCGGAAGCTTCGACACACTCGTTACTTCTTGGAAGTTCTTTTTTACCCTTTTCTTACTCCCTTTCCTTCCTCCTTGCTACTTTCTTCTTTCCCCCCTTTTCCTCCGGCCCTCGTTTTTTTCTCAGTCTTTCCCGTCGTATTTCTCATCGCTATATTTCCCGTCTACGTTTGGTTTGGAACTTGCTCTGGATCCCTCTGGCGTCTTTTGGAGTGTCTTTCGCCGGTCCAGGACAGCGATATTCGCTGCTATTTGACCTCTCAGCTCCACAGCGTCTCACTCCTTCTCTCTTCTCTTTCTTTTCTTTCTTTCTCGATTGTATCTTCTGGAAGCCATTTGTTGCCTTTACACAGCCAGTGCTTTCACAAACGAGAGATTTGATCAACATCTACCCGTCATCTAACTTGTCATTTACATTCCTGGTATGTTACATGTCCAACCGTCGCCTCCTTCCCCATATCTCTTCCAGGACTATGCAATACTGATTTTGCTCTTCTCAGTTGCTGCTTCTTGCGAAACGACTGTCGCTTTGCCTGGCGTTTTCGACAGTTCTTTGTTCCAGTCCTTCACCGTAAGTTGGCTATCCCATATACACATCCGCAGTGTTCTCGCCACGGATACTTTTGTGCTGACCGCTATGATGAGATGCTGTCGCCCGAGTCCGATCAATCGTCTGATGGCGGCTTCCCTTAACACATCGGACTTCAAACCGGGCCTCGGCATTGAACCAACAAATCCTAGTGCTTCCCAGCGCGCCCATCCTCTCAACTCGATTCCTTTCCCAATGAACGCTCTTGCACTTCCCATGTCCACGACACCTCATGTATGATCTTATCCTACCAGCACCCTCCTGTCCTTCCACCGTTTTTTGTCACAGATCGCAGTAACAGTAACACTAACCAAAGTCTTTCCTAGGACATCCGGGCAACATGTCAGGCAGCCCAAAGCCGCATCATGCGGCTTCAGCAGGCCACAAACAACCAAGTCGGCCTCACATCCGTCACCCGCGACATGTGGTTTGAAAGAGGCTACGCCACATTGCCCAGGGCTTTATCGCAGCACAGCAGGCCAGCGCCAAGCTGGAGCAAGGCTTCAGCACTGAACGTGCTCAGCTGCAAGGCTCTCTCTCGTCGGCCCTCAACGAACGGGACCTGCGGGCAGCAGAGAGAGACGCTTTTGGATCAAGAGGTGAAGTTTCTACGCAATCGCCTGAGTGAGGTGCTGAGCCAGAAGCATGGAGACCCCAATGTTCCCGATAACCGCGTAAGTTGAAAGAAGAAGCTCTGGCTACTGCTGCCCATTATGATCCAAGGCGATGCCTGCTATTTATAACTTACCTAGCAATAGCGAAGTTGAGATGACATGCTAACACGTCTTTAATAACAGTTTAATCTTTATTCGACCAAGAATCGCGACAGCTGGATCATGACAGGCACTGGCTCGTCCAATGGAGACAGCCCTGAAATGATCGGATACTCGGATGTCATGCCTCAACTGCCAACCAAGATTGCAGACATGCCGTTTTCACCTCAGAGCATGACTGGTACGCTGGCGCCTTTGGCAGTGGCAGCTTCACGTCATCCGAGCAGGGCACTGGACCTGCGCCTAACCACATCCAACAGCATAGGTTCGAATACTCCGCGCTTTGGCGGCGGTAAATATCGTAATCAGTCAAAGTTCTTTGCCAAAAATAGTGGTGGCACTTTGATCCAGCGACCGCCGAGTGCGTACGCCAATAGCTCGGGTCACAGCACGCCCGACTTCACCAGTGGCGGCCCTCCCCGGCGGCCGGTTCTCTCGCACTCCCGGCCACGGATCCCACGGCCCGTTCAAGGTGCCACCTTTGCCGCCAAGCTGCTCAGAAACAGCTGCAATTGGTAACCTCCACCGGCTTTGATAATGACCGGAGAGCAGCATCAGCCAACAATCGGGAGGTTCCTACTGGAGCCGGTTTCCGCTCTTCTTTCCAGCAGCGTAGCGGCCATGGCCACTCGTCCACATCGGCGCCACGGCCCACAATGGCCAACTCAAACCGGTCGCAGACTCCGGCCCCGACCTCCACGGAACTGACTCTTGTTCGTGACGAGAGTGGAATTCCTGGAGAATTTGCTTGTTGGCGTCACGATGCAGCCCGGAAGCGCAGATGAAGAACGAGTCTGCGACATTTTCCAGTTTCTTCAACTCAATTCAAGGATTGGGTTGACAAGTACTGTGGATTCCCGAACACTGATGCCATGCACAGCTTGAGCCACCAGCACCCGCGCCTCTGGGAACTACGCATGCTCGGTTACCTATCCCGACAACCGCCACAATGCCGCAAGCCACTCGCTGTTCATGTTGTGCAACAAGTCGTTCCGCAGCTACTTCATTACGCGGCTTGTGATCCAATATGTTGTTGCAGCAGATGTGGAGCCCGCAAGCGTGGAGGGCCTGGACGAGAAGCTGACCGAAGGTGCTGGAGAGTGTCAAACAACCGTCTCGATCTCAAGTACGGCTATGGTAAGTTATTTTTTTTTAATCAGATCCAGATCAATTTTGGGCTATTATACATGGTATATCAAGTCCACGGACCATTATCTTCTGACTGACAACACAGATGCCCGTCCTCCAACCCCATTGAACGCCACGCCCTCGTTGAGAAGCGGTCGCGCGCCATCTTCGACTTTATGCACCAGCCCAACTGGAACAAATGCAAGTCGCAGAAGGTCTACCAGGCTTTCGACCCGGTTCAAGGACGTTCTCGGCCCCATGATGAACATGGACACCGTCGATCCCCAGAGCGCCCACCACGAGCTCATCGGCATCTGCGAGGATGCCCTGCGCCTGTCTGCAATCCTCAACACTTCGCGCCTGTCGTTCCAGTTCATTTTCAATGAATGCGGCATCAAGTTTAGCGACCAGTCCCACCGCGCCCTGAACTCGGCCATTCCCGCGCGTGAGCTTCAGGCCCATCACTGGCGCCTCATGTGCGTTGTCACTCCTGGTATTACATACCGCAACGATGCCGGCGTCAGCGTCGACCCTCGCTTCCTCGCCAAGGCGAATGTGCTGCTCATGCAGTAAGTGAACGAAATTCTGGCCTCTGAAGTATCCCGAACTGGATAGCTGGCCGTTTAATTTTTCCCCGTCAAGCCACCCACCAGCCGAGCTCCCATGACTACTTTCTCGACCCTTGTTCATTTCTTTGTTTGCTTGCCATGTTCTTTTTTTATTTCAATATGTCTGCTGTGCATTGTCTTCTCTTGCACGCTTCTTCGTATCGGAACAGCTACGCATTTCATACACACTTTGTCACCTTTTTCATTAATATTTCTTTCCCACTCCATATTCCTTATCGTGGCAGTTGCTGCCATGTATGAATTCGACCCAGGTCAAACTTTCGTTTCGTTTTGTTTCTTTTTTTTTAGTCTCTTCGTCTGCTCTATTTCATGTTTTCTCTCTTTCTATTTTCTTCCTCTATAATTTTCCTTTTCTTTTCTGTGGCAAGGTGATCAAGGCCAAGTAGCTTTGAGGGAGAGGATGCTTTAATTATCCGAGTTTTTTCCCCTACTTGAATTTTCATCAAATTATGGTCTAAAATGGAGGAGTCATCGGCTGGTTTGTGGGTGGTCACGGGTTACTGGGAATGAGGATACAAGGAGGCTGCAGGCGCATTTTCATAATGAATGGCTAGAAGGGCCCCAGAGACACAGGCATATTCTTGTGCAAATACTCTCAGGCCGCAGGTGAGGGTGGTTGTGCTTTCGCCAGGAAAAGGAGAAGTTGGGGATTGCGAGCAGAAAACAGTGTGCAGCTATGGTTGCACGGGGATGGTATACGGAAACATTCACATATAATATATGAAAACTTGCTCGAAAGAATCATAATAAGTAGCAATAAAAAAGAGACAATAACTGAGCCGTTGGAAATGATATGACATTTGTGGTATGTTTAAAGAGTGCGAAAACTACCTTAACTAAGATGATTGACAGTTTTTCAGAAAAAAAAAAACAACGTTAATAAAATATCAAGTTCATCTTTTCAACAAATAAATAAATAAATTAGAAAAATAATTGCAAAACTAATATTACATAAAGCAACATAAGCTCAGAAGGATTTTATGTAACCAGCTTGGACATGCTCGTTATGAATTGACGAGAGGAAAGAAACGAAGCGGGTATCTATTGAAACAGTTATAAGAAAATAAGTGGCAAACGTGGCTCAATCGTGTCAAGGCCGAACAAAAAGCGAAAGAAAAAAAGCAAAGAAAAAAGCAAAGAAAAAAGCAAAGAAAAAAAGCAAAGAAAAAAAGCAAAGAAAAAAGCAAAGAAAAAAATCGAAAAAAAGGAAAGAAAGTGCGAGATTTAGAAAGAGGAGCCATATATCAACGAGGCACACGAAGGTGATTTTGGGCATTGGGGTTGTTTGCCGGCGGAGCAGCAGGCCCTGTCGGTTGACGGTCGAGACGCTTGACGACTGCACCCAAAACCACCTTGAGAACACCCTCTGCTGTCAAGCCCAGCGCCGTGTTTGGTCCATTCTCAAAGCGGGCATCCCATGTGACAGCATCAACCATGTCGCGGAGGCCTTGGGGAACCTTGTTGCACAGGCCGTCATCAAGCCGCTCCAGATACTCGGCAGCACCGGGCTCGTTGCCGACACGGAAGAACTGAACGCCAACCTGGAAGGGCGGTGCTTCGAAGCGGTCGAGCTTCTTGGCGGCGTCCACAAGGATCTCCTCAGGGTCGTCGGTGGGCGCACCGTCTGTAATGACAATGATGTTGACGGGTTTGATGACGTCCGGGTCGGGGTCACCATAGTCACCGCGCTGCTGCATTGCGTTGCGCTCCATCTCGTAGCTGCGGATATAAGGCGTGAGGATGCTGTGCAGACGGGTGCCCGTGGGCGTGCCATTGCTGGGGCGCACATTCCGGAATATGTGCTCAACGGTGGCCGTATCGGTAATGTTGTAGTAGCCACCTCTGGCCTTGCCAGGCTGCACAGGTGCGGAGAGTGGCGCGGTGGGGTTTTATGGTTCAAAAAGTAAATGTCGACGCCGTCCGTGTCGTGCGCTGTGCAGATGGGCAAGATGTTGGCCAGAACAGCCTTCACCTCGCGCCACGAGCGGCCCGCCATGGAGCCGGAGTCGTCAATGAGAAAGACGGTGTCAAAACATGGACAGAAAAGCGTAGGGGTCTTCGGCAGTGCGGACGTTGTTGACTGTGGGGCGAACAGAGGCGGAGGAAGCGTTGAGAGAGAGTTGGCGAGGCAGGCCGAAGAGAGAAGCTGATTGGCGCCGGCGCAGGAGGAGCAGCTTGAGGCCGGTCCCGCAGCTCCCACAGCCCCCGCGTTGTTGCCGGGCAGCTCTGCGACGCGCAGAGTACGGCGGAGGAGGTTCATTGACTGGAGAGAATGGAGGAAAAAAAGGGGGTTAGGTTAATGGCAGTGAAGATGGAAAGGGGCCCAAGAGAAGGCCCAAATGGAGGATGTACCTGGGCGACGTGTTGGCTCCGAAGGGTTAGCCAGCGGGTTGCGGCTTGACCGGGTCGGCGCTGTACTTGTGGTCGGCGATGCAAAGCCGCGAGCAGAAGGGCTAACTGCGACGTGGCGAGACAGGGCTGACGGCACGGTCGCCGTCAGTGCTTCTTCTGCTGCCGAAGCGGCTCTTGAGGGAGCCCATAATGGACTTGCGGTTGTCTGACATGGCGCAGTGGGAGTGCAGGCTGTCTCGGAGAGAAAGAGAGAGAAGAGGAGAGGGACAGAAAAAAAAGAGCGATGGTGCTGGGGTATAATGTGACGAACGACTGTGTGCTTGGCCGATCGGCTTCGTCTGCGATTTTGTCGGATGAACGAAAAGAAGATGGTTCTTGGCGAGAGTTTGGGGGCAAAAGCTGCACGTCAAAAGAGGGGTAGGTGAGTATTGCAGGCTCGGAGGCTGTTGGGACTGCGACAGGGCTGGGGGGGGGGGGGGGGCTTGCAGGAAACGAGAGAAGGCTGGTGGGCTGGCAGTGGTGAGTGACGAGGCGAGTGTGCGTGTGTGATCACGACGAGTTTTCTGGGAGAACCGTGACACGAATCGCTCACGCGGAATGAGGGGCACTTTCGGCTTCTTATGGAAAATGGAAAGAGGAGAGGGGCACGCGGAGAACGTTAATTTTTCTAAAGCAAAATTGAGGCTCAATCTGGCAGTTTGCACCAGGCTCGAGGCAGGCTCGTCCCTTCTTTGCTTGGCAACACGTCTTACCTATGTACCATCCAAGCACGTCGTCCGAAACGAGAAAGTACGGGCTGTGGCGGATGGAGGAGCAGCCAGGCTAGCCTTCTCTGCGTCCACCTGCCTAAGAACTTGCAAAAAGCTACGGCGGCAAATGACGACCTGAGTTTCGTAGTTTTTAAGAGCTTTGTTTCGTGCCTTGCATGCCACGGTCGGAGCGAGGGCTTGCGGTCTGTTGTGTTCGCGGGAATTCGGACTTGACTTGGATCGAGCTCGTCTCAGCCGAAGGGGCAGGTGCGCGCTTTGCGCCTTCCTGGGCCTCTACGTCATTCGCTGTCATGCTCTTTCCTTCTCTATTCACGCCGATGCTTTCTTCCTTCCGTTTGACTCTGGACGTGTCAGTCCAGCATCTTCCTGTTCAAACGGGCCCGACAAAAGGCGAAAAGGCAAAATGCCAAAAGTAAGCAGAAAGCAGAAAACAAGCCCCTCACTCTACCGTCAATTCGCATCGCAAGGCCACAGCCGGAGAATACAAACAAGCCACCAACAGACCCGAATTTTGATGCTGCTAGCGGGAAGCCTAATGGGGCGCAGCGGAGGAAAGTGCGGGTGGGCAACCCCCCCAATTAAAAAAAAAAAAACTAAGAGACAGTCTTCCAGCATTATCCTACTTGTCAGCAGCTCAATTAGTAGGCTCATAGAGGTCCAGACCCGTGGCTGGAGGAGTTGCACAAGAGTCGTGTTCGAAGCCAATCAGACGGAATAGTTACGGAAGATGACGATTTTTGTGTTAGTAGCTGCTCCTTGGCACCTTCCTCTCCTCAAATTGCCAGCCCTCTTGGTCTTCCCGGCGTTAAGCCTTGTAATCTAGGCAGGTATACAGAGTACGGAGTATCTTACATACATAGCCACAGCGTCGAGTTTTGCGGGTGGGCCAGGGGCTGACCAAAAACCAGTCCGCCTTCCCAGGCACAATTGCCCCAGCCACGATAAAGTGGTCTGGGCAGGTCTGTGGCATGGAATAGTATGGACGAACAAAAAAAAAGCAAACAAGCAGTACCGCCGCTCTGCTCTCGTGCTCCTTTCTTTACACAACGTTAAACAAGGCACGACGTCATTGGTTTATTGGTAGGAGGCGGTTCTTGCTTGTTGGGGGCGCCTTTTTTTTTTTTTTTTTTTTTTTTTTTGCGTCTCTACGTCTGTTCCTTCCTTGCTTTCAACCTGGCTGGCTGCCTAAGTCCCCGTCGTACTTCGTAGCTGCCGCCAGTCTTCGGCGTTCCCACTGCCTTCCATAGCTCCTTCTGTTTTCGTACTGAGCGAGGCAGGCTTTCCTGCATATCGGCTCTTCTTTTGAGCCTCAAGCGGAACTGTTTTACAACGCCTGCATCACCGCCTGCAACACGCCGGGATTTCTGCCCTCCAATTCCCTCATCGGCCTATTCCCGCCCAGGGCCTTACTACTATTCGCTGTTTTCGTTCGACTCCGATGCATCTAACCCAGCTCCACGTGAAGCAGGCATGCCAAGAAAAATGCCTCCATTGTGAAGCTTTCTCTCCCGTCCCACGGAAACGCAGCAACACAACGTCTGTCAAAGAAGGAGCGACAGATAAACCTTGGCGGATCAAACCCCTCGCAAAAACACAAGGGCGGCTCCTTCCCTTCGACGGCAAATGCAAAACAATGAAAGTACAGCTGTCGTAGCTTCCTTCTTCTTGCCATAGCACGCCGACAAGAGAGGGAAAGAAAGACACCACAAAGCTCCTGTTGAGGCTGTAATCCGGAAACAACGAACGGCATGTTGCCCAAGCCTGCCAGGCCCATAGTCTGCGTCCTGCAATCCCACGATCTCCAGCTTCTTTTATCTACCCCCCATTTGCCCTCAGCACTCCTTGTGCACATCGTGCACATCAGCCTTCTCATCCTGTATCGTTTACCGCCACGCGCCACACACCTATACTAGAGGCACACACTCACATATCGAGCTAGCCTTCGTGGCCGAACGATGGCCAACACCACGAACCCGCCGTCGCCCACTTGGTGCAACGCAGGATACCATTGGCCACTTATTGCCTCTTGACGGCATCTTGCTTTGTTTGTTCTTTTGTGCGGCGCTCCCGTTTGTCAGAAGGCGACTTAATCCACCCATACCGCCACGGGCGACATTGAAAGTGCCAACCAAAAGGCGCAACACCCGACCCGTTCCTTGTCCAGGTGTGCCTGGCACGCGGCAAATCGAAGGGCATCAGAGACCCAAAAAAGACAAGGAAAGGGAAGCTGAAAGCGCGCATGAACAACAAACGAAGACAACAAACGCTCCCACGAATAACTTAGTACAATTTACGAACCCCTCAATCCACCGCCCGCCCTCCTTGTGCCGCCGGGCGATTGGCCCCGGTCCCCGCTATTGACGTAAGTATTTTTGAGCATGCGTCGCTCGCTTCCGCCATTTAACATTCCAGTCGCTTCTTTTAGGAGAGAACAGAAGACCAGATCACATCACAACAAAGGACGGCAAAATAAAAAAAAAAAGACACATCAGAGGGAGAATGGATACAACAGAACAGACGACACGGAAACAGCCCTCCCCTGCACGACCCAGCCTGGGACAAGCAGACAAGAACAAACACCAACAGCGAATTTCACCAAAAATATCGCATTTCGCATCCTTGACAATCGCAGCCCGTCACAGCTCTGGCGAACCAATACGCTTCGAGTCGGTGAAAGCCAAAACGAGCAGCTGCATATCCTGCACGCTCTCCTGGCATGCCCTGCACGTCTGCACAATTGGCCAGGATCACCTGCGCCGGCGTCGCCGTGCGTTTGTCTTCCTTGCTCTGGTCTTGATCTTTGGTCTTTTGTCTTGTCTCTTTGGCAGCCACGCTTTTACTTGGGCCTGCTCCTCCTGTCCTCCTGTCTAGCTGTCTACGTCCGTCCCACTGGCGCCCCGTTGGTATTTATTACACGGCTCCTCCCCGGATCCAAGAAGTATTACATCGTCGGCAGTCCCTTTTTTGTTCGTCTTTTCTCCCCCCTCTACTTGCCCTCCTTACTTCTCCTCTCTACCTGCCTTCGCTGCCCACCATGACGGACTTTTCCAAGCGCACGTTTAGTATCAACCGGAAACACCGGCTGTGCCCAAGCCGGCCGCCGGTTTTCGTTTGGCGAACGCTGCTTTGCAAAGTGTACGAAGCGCAAGCTCTCCCTCTTTCACCGCTTTCCCTCCTCCCTCTGGCTGACGTTGTTCTGTATTGCAGATCGAACAGTAAGATCCACCGTCAGTCCGCGCGGCCCATAAGGGTCACCTGCCGCACGCTGGCCTCGACGCCACGCGTGCCTCCACGGGCGTCGTCTGGTGACGGAACGTGCTGCGAGTTTGCTTCCTCGCAGGAGCCCGAGAAGTGGCCAACCTGGGCCAGGGCGCCCCGAGGTCGAGGACGACATTGAGTCGAGACGAATTCTGCGGTTCGACGCCCGTACACACGCTCGAACATGGCCGTCTCAGCCGTCGAGTACGGGACCGCCCACTGCCGGCATCAAGCCTGCGTGCAGAGCCGTCGGCCCCATCTGTACAACGAGCACCATCGCCAGGGCAAGGAGAGCAAATACACGTGGGAGAACGTGCCATTGTTCCCGTTGTGCCGTGCCGGCCTCATCCGCATTGCCGCTGTGCTGAACAATTGCATACGTCGGTTTCTTCATTCCCGACTACACCGGTACGTTTTTGGCCGCCGCTGCGTCATGTTATCGGTCTCTGGGGGAGCGTTGGCCTGTTGCAATCGCTTTTTGCTAACAAAATCAGCTTACAACGAGATGCTGTCGCTGTTCAAGAACGTGAGTGATGCTTTGGCGGTGGAAGAACAGACCATCATGTGCGACGTTATTGCTCACATTTCCCCGCCGTCTTTCTAGTTTGCTGCTATCCCCGTCCCCTGAAGGAGGAGGACGGGCTACCACATTCACCCGGACAAGCATCGCCGACGAGATTGCCCGTGTACGGGTGTCATCCTCACCTCGAACCCGCGCAACCCCACAGGCCGTGTTCGTGACGAATCCCGAGCTGGCTGAGATCCAGGACCTCTGCCGTGACCACGCGACCATCATCAGCCGACGAGTTTACTCGGGCACAACACACCCATGACTGCGACGCTCGACCATCAGCAGTGCCGAGAACATTATGATGTCGACGAGGACGATGTCCTGATCATTGACGGCATTGACCAAGCGCTTCCGTCTTCCCGGCTGGCGGTGCGATGGACCTCGGCCCCAAGGAGTTCATCAAGGCCATTGGCTCGTGTTGGCTCCTACCTTTGACGCGGTGCCAACGTTGCCCTTCCAGGAGCGGCGGTCCCCATCCTCGGGCCCGCCTCCGTCCGTGCCGAGATGAAGGCCCTGCAGACGCACTTCCGTGAGAGCGCGGGACCTATGTTCTGGTTTAAGCGCTGCGCAACATTGGGCTTCGTTCATCAGTACGTTGCCCGACTCGACCTTTACCTGTGGCTGAACCTCGAGGGCCTGCCCGGCGAGATCTCGGAACGGCCTTCAACTTCTCCAGGCCGTCTCGCGAGAGAAAGTCATTGTGGGCGGCATCTTCTTTGACCTGAACCCCTGCACGTCGTCGTGAACCTGTTCGACTCGCCCTGCCACCACGTTTGTCCGCTTCTCGTACGTCCCAAGATGGAACGAGCTGAAGCTGGGATGCGACGGCATCGAGCGCGTCGTCAACAAGTAGGTTACTCCCCCGTCGTTTATCTCGCTCTGGCTTTTTCCTGTTGTCAGATGCTCGTTGCACGGTCGTAATGCTAAGGCAGGCACCTCTAGGCACAAGGCCACGTTAAATGGGCGGTTGCGCAAAAGGAAACAGCGTCGTTCGAGAAACGTTTTCAGCGGCAGGTAAAGCTTCTAGCACAGCAGGAATGCAATTCTGCCATTGCTTTGTGTCCGCGAGGCCGTGGCCGTGGTCGTACGGTGTTTGGAATTGCCTTTCTTTGGAATACACGTTTCTCAAAGTTCTAGTTTCAACCCTATTAGCATACGAATATAATGAATCGTTAAAAACAGCCACGGACCCTTTCTGTTGGGTGATGTTGATCCGTGTAGCCAGTATGAAAGACCAAGATATACTGACGATCGTCCACTATATAGCGTCATCAAAAACCCGATGCTCATGATCCTGCCGTTCAATTCCAAGTTGGCCTTGACGAACTCGGCAAAGGTGGTCAGCTTCTGGCCCTGCGAGACGTCGCCTGTGACCATTTCCATAGTAGCTATAGTCCCGAATTAAGCGATGTCTCGCCATTCTGTCTTGCAGAGTCGGGCATGGGCAGATGCTTTTCCTCACCTATTTCCTTGAGACGACCTGGGCCCCGTGACCTCGGCAATGGTCTTGGCCACCTCGCCCAGGCGTGGTCCACTGCGAGCGCCCCTGATGTACTTGCCGTCAGCGCTGCCCAGCGCCAGGGCGCCCGCCACGTTACTTGCCCGAATCTGCTACAATGTCTATCAGCGGCAGATGCGTCGTGATCTTCCCGGAAGGGCAGGGCCCACGTAGCAACCCCCGTGGCCGGTTCCGGCCGGACGCTGGACCGAATGTTTTGCATAAAGAAGGCGGGCATGAAGTGCGTCACCCACAGGCCCGTCTTGGCCTTTTCGGCCTCGGCATAGACCGAGACGCTGGCCTTGGAGTAAAAGTGCTCAATGTGCGAGAGGCTGCCGTTTGGTCAGCTTGGTGGCATTGGGCAGCGACGACCACACGAGGTGCTGGACGTTGGCGGCGATGCAAGCGTCGACAATGTTCTTGCCCTGCGTCGCTTCGGTGCTCTTGGACATGGTGTCCCAGTAGTTTGGTGACGGCAAAGACAGCGCCGAGCCCGCAAATGGCCGCCTTGAGCGACGCCGGGTCATTGAGGTCGGCCTTGATAGGCTCGACACCCCTGGCTGCAAGCTTCTGGGCAGACGGCTTGGTGGGATCACGCGTGACGCGCGGATGGCGTATTGGGCGGCCAGGGCTGGAGAGGCCAAGAGGGCCGTGGACTACGGACCCGCCTTGGTTGCGGTGGCGCGCGAAGACGGTGATGGGTCTTTTTCTGCAAAGCCATTGTGTGTGGAGGTGTTGATCTAAACAAAGTATTTATATGCAGCTTTTTGTCTTTGGCTATGAGAATCGTGATGGAATGGCGGATTGTTTGATGAGTTGAGGACGAGAGATGCGATGTAAGGCTTGATGAGAGGAAACTCGCTCGCAAACGCATCTATATAATGGCTGCTCGATCTACTTACGTCATGGGCCATTGGCAACTGTAGTCAGACACAGACTATTAGATGCATGTCCCGTATTCGATGGCAGAAGATACACTCAGCGACACGCTAGCGCATTATATAAGTCTGGCCAAGACTTACACATAAGGGAGGTATACGGGAACTGCATACAGGGTCAAGGTTGGCGGCTACGGGGCGGCGATTGGCTATTTTGACAGAAAAAGGTCTCTGGAGATCATGCAGTCATGTTTGGTCATCCTCTCTTCATTTGACTGCCGCTTTGGTGATACATATTATATACACCGTTTGTTATAAAAGACGTCATTTTATCAAAGGGAAAAATTATGTGCACTTTTTGGCTGGCTCTGCCATGTCATAAACAAGTCTGGCCGAGCGATACGAGCCGAGAAGAAGAGAGATACAAGACGCGTGGCCGAAACAAGGCCGATAGATCTCGGTTCTCGTTATTGGACGATACATAACAGTCCTACCGTATACTGTTAGCGAATACTTCTTGGTGTTGTTGGTGCAGAGCATTGTATAAGTAGCCCAAACACCAAGAACTCTTCTCACAAACGCTTTCCCCTTCAACTCACCTGCTGTGATCAATGTGCCGCCAGCCCCAGTCCGCCAGTTGCTACTCCTTGCAGCAGCGGCCCCACCCACGCCCGCTTTGCCTTTTCGGCCGTTGCTATTCTCTTACCCAAGTCATCCCTCATCAGCTGCAGCTCCTTCCGCGTACTCTCCAACTCCAGCCGGTATCTATCCTCGCGCCACTGGCCCTGCTGCACCAGCTGTGCGTGGTACCGCGCCTCCCACGCCATCCGCCTCTCTTGCTCTCGCGCAAACACGGCAAGCTGTTGTGTCTGAATGGCGTCCTGCTCTCGTCGCCGGAGTGTCATCTGCTGCTGCTGCTGGCGCAGGTCGGCGATGGTGGCGTTTCCTTGCAGCGCAGAGGCCCGCCACCTCCGCGAGGACCTGTTCGCGCAGCGCCTGTTCGCGCTCCAGCGCGGCTAGGTCCTGGTGCCAGCGAGATTGCACGAGCGCTAGCTGTGCAGTCAGGCGCTTCGTTTCCTCGGCGTGGACCTGGAGGAAGGAGACGTTCATGGCTTCCTGGTCGGCGCGGAGCTGGCGGAGGTGCTGCTGGACGGCAGCTTGTTGTTCCCGGACGAGGCGCGGACCTGACGCCACCGTCGCCTGCTCGGGTTTCTTGGATGGTCTCGTGCAGCTTGTCGATCTCGGCCTCCAAGGTCTGGCGTGTTGTATCTAAATGGGAAGCGAGCACCTTACCGGCCGCGGTCGCGCGCAGGGGCACGTGGTCATTGACCAGATCGTGCTGGATGCGGAGCGTGATATTGTCGTCTTTCCATGCGGCAAACAGGGTGCGGAAGATATCCTGGCCGATGTAACGTCGATCGTGGAACTGTCTTTGCTCATGACCGCTTTACAACGCCACCTGCGCCAAGAATGTCCTTCAGATATTCGTCTTTGAGCTGCTCTTCTCGCGCAGCCTGCCGGGAGAACTCGGTGCTTGACTCGTCCGTCGACCACATGCTCGTCAGGACGGCTACGTTGGGAACGCATCTTCGCCACAGAGGGCTCGAAACATGTCGAGGTTAAGCCTCTTCGTGCGGCCGACCCGCGTGTCGGATATCTGGTGCATGTATATCACCCCGTTGAGTACTTTCCGATTCGCGTAGGCTACCGACAAAAGTTGGCGACAGCCTTTAGGATCTCGAGGTCTGGTCGATTCGCATCCTAGAAGATGTTGTTAGAGAGACAGCGTGTATAGTAGTGAGGTGGCAGGTCCAAACGAGAAGACTGACGTCGAAGCCTGGCGTGTCGATGAAGTAAATATTGTATTCTCCCACCTCGGAGCGAATGATGCTCACTGAGCTCGTACCTGTTGTACATATTAGCTTACGCAGAGATGGCGCAACGCTCTTTGCTTCTGCCCCCTATCAACATAGGAACCCACAAGATGAAAGCTCAAGGCCGATTTTCGCATCGTCCCGACCGTGATGGCGTTGATGAAGGAGCTCTTTCCGGACCCCGTCATTCCTTTCCAGGATGATTAGAACGTGATGTACTGGGTTGTGAAACACGTGGGAAAGGAGACTTGAAATCTTGAGACGCATACCCATGACCAATATGAAGACAGAATTAGGCCTGGCAGTGTATCAGCGCTTGCCTCTCCCACGGTGATGTCAATGTAGAGATGGGCCTCCTACTTGGCTGTCTCAGCTCCTGCAAACTGCATAAAGTTCTCAACCTCTTCTTGAAAGAGAGCAGTGGTTTCCGAAGCCATGGTGAAATTGGCAAAGAGCCACTTATGAGCGTAGCTACCATGTGCTTTGTTGCACTTACGTTGTGCAAAACTCTCAGAAACGGGTGTGTGTACTGTTTTCTGGGTAGAGGGAGTGGGAATGCTAGACTACTCGAAATCGCAAGACAGATAGGTGGCAGTGTAAGCCTTATATTACTGGCTGGTTCCTCAGTAGCCATGCATATACGAGTACTACCCACACTCTGTGTTTTTTTTTTGCTCACAAGAGCAGAGCCGCGAGAAGCCAACCCCTCGTAAAGTACGGAGTATCGGCAGAGCATCGCAGAGCCACAGCCGCTCCTGACTCGTTGAATGCAAAACCAGTGCAACCCAACCGTGGGGCTGAGGTTGATAAAACGCCACCCGCCCTCCCCTCTCCCTTTTCCCCAAGAGAACCCCTTTTACCAAGAGAAAGTCGCGCGTGAAATTTCATGACCCCAAGAACCGAAGAACACAACGCCCGCAACCACGCTTTTGTCGAGGACTAATCACTAATCTCGTTGCTTCCCGACTACTTCACCATGCCCAACGACCTCTTCACGGATGGCATCGAGCCAGAGTATGTGTCCCTTTCGCAAGTTCTTCCCTCTAATAGTCATGGCTGACATCACGCTCCGCGACTTTAGTGCCAACGACGTGGTTATTGCATTGATGGGCATGACCGGGGCAGGCAAGAGCTCGTTCATCTCGCTGTGCTCGGATAAAAAACCCACAATCGGACACGACTTGAACTCCTGTACGTGGCATGAAAACTATCAGACCAGATGCAACCCCGTCTGCTCGTTCCCCGGGAGAAAGAAGATTACTGATTATCTTGTCTGACATTGTTTGCCGAGAAAAAAGGTACACAAGGCATCGATACGTACACCTTTATCTATGATGGCCCACCCCGTAAGCGGGTCTTCCTCGTCGACACGCCCGGCTTCGACGACAGCTCTCGCAGCGACAGTGAGATACTCAGAGAGCTGGCCGCTTGGCTGTCGCGACATACACCAGGACATCCGCCTCTCCGGAATCATCTATCTGCATCGTATCAACCAGCCACGTATGCAGGGGTCCGCCAAGAGAAACATCACCTGTTCAAGAAGTTGTGCGGTGACGACGCGCTCCAGAACGTCATACTGGTAACGACCATGTGGGATTTGGTTGGCGAGAGCGTTGGCGCCATGCGAGAGCGGGAGCTGGTCAGCACCGCGGCGTTCTGGGGCTACATGGCCTCCAAGGGCAGCAAGGCGTACCGGCACGACAACACGCACGCGTCGGCCATGAAGCTCATCGGCCACTTTATCCAGGCCGAGAGCAAGATGACGCTTGAGATCCAGGCCGAGATGGTCCATCAACACAAAGACCTCGACGGCACGGCAGCCGCGGCGATACTGGACGCACGGCTCGAGCAGGAGCGGGCACGTTTCACCGCCGAGGTGCACAGCCTCAAAGCAGAGCTCGAAGAAGCCGTTCGCAAGAAGGATCGCGACACCATAGACATGCTCCAGGACGTGCGCGATGAGTACAAAGCAGAGCTGGCACAGATCAAGGCAGCGCACGAGAGTTTGCGCGCCAGCATGCAGAAGCTCCACGAGGAGCGCTACGCAAATCTGGAGAGGGCGATGAAGAAGCAGCAGGAGACACACCAGACTGAGCTACCAGCTGCGAACCAAAGCCTCGCTCAGACAAACACGCCAACAAACCACACCATCATGACACGCGAGTACACCGAAAGCCACGGAAGCACGTGTCAAATGAGTCCATCCCCGAGAACTTCGCCGGCCGGAGGGACATACCAGCATTATCTGGGATACTATAACGGGCCAGCGCGTGTCATCGCTCTACAGCCACTCTGACAAAGTCTCTCTTATAAACCTGTCATCAGATGGAAGGCGCTTCTCATCCATGGTTTTTAATGCCAATGGTGAGTGTCATAAAGTCTGGGATGTGGTGACAGGAAAGTGCCTGTTGTCGACAGACGGTTATTGGAAGCGTCGCCTGATTTGACGCGATTCTTGATAAGGTCACATAAGTCATTTCAGATCTATGATGTGGCGACTGCCGGCTTGTATCGACAATTGAACAACTCCCTACGACAACCGAAGCCGTCCAAGTATTATTCTCAGCCGACGGTCGCGGGTTATTCTTCATTCGGCCCGCCATTTTGGACATACGATACGGAGACGGGCCGGCTCGTGTCGAGAGTTGACAACCTCCATCCCGACTGTTATATAATTTCTTGGTCAAAAGACAGGACATTGTTTTTTACAACCTTTGAAGGACAGGTCTGGTGGAGAACTCGGCAACAGGCGAAACGCGTCCGTTACCAGTGTCTTGTCGTGGTATACATGAAGCAGCCTTGTCGATCCACGGACAATGTTTGCGATTTCCAAGAACACAAACAAGGACGGCATTCGACTATCAATTTACAAAATGGAGCCAGATGACCCCTTGGGCAAAAGGAAGGTACCGGACCTCTTGTGCACAATTGACAGTGTGAAAGGCTTTCAACGCACCATCGCCTGGTCCCCGATGAGTCAATGGTTGCAGTTTTCAATTCCCCTGCACGGGTAGATGGTCCAAAAGTCCTGGTCTTCGATACGGTAAAGGGACACCACCTGTCGACGCTCGAAGGCCACATTTATGAGCTCAACTCAATGGCCTGGTCACATGATGGCACGCGACTCGCTTCGGGGTCACGTGATACGGTCAAGTATGGCATGCGGCAACTGGACGGTGTCTGTTGACGCTTTTCAATCCTGGTGATCTGATTACTGTGACTCGGTGGCCTGGTCGTTTGATGAGACTCGGCTCACAGCGGCAATTGGTAGGTCAGTTGTAATGTGGGATACGACTACGGGCAATTGCGTGTCGATGATCACTGGTCACTTGTATCACAGGCTGCGGCAGGAAATTGTATGAGACTGAGCCTTTTTGTATCTCGTTTTCAGTGTTGCGTATTTTTATTTTCTTTTTTCGTTCTCAGCCTTTTCTATCAACTTGTCCTAGGAGGCTTACCCGCAGGTAGTAGCTAATACAGAATATCAAGCGAGGTCTGATTGGTTGTTACATACATTAGTACAAAGTACTGGCATGGGTTTATATGTTTTCCTCGAGAGTCTTAATCCCTCCAGTCCTTCAAACTCCTTTCTCGTGTCTTCCAGAGCCGTCTTAATCTCTCCGTCCTTTTCTTTGAGTGAGAGCAAGTGTGGAGAATAGAGGTTTCATTATCTTTTAAGAGTTATCAAGTTGCATGAGTAAGCAACGGGCCGGCCCGTTAACAGGAAGTGACCAAATCAACCACGTCGCTGGAAGCAAAGCTGCTTCCACCTTTTCTCAGGTCTCTTCTATTTCCCCCCAAACGCCTACATCTCAAACTGCAAAAATTCATCTTCGGATCCGTGCAGGCCAACAAATGTCCTCCTGGCCAACGCCTTCAAGACCAAAGCAGCCTGCGCTTTGCCAACCACCTTGAGACAGTTCAGAGGCGTGCATCATCGCGTGAACTGCTGCTATCATGGGATACGGCGCCGCCAGATCCACAACGGCATTGTGTCCCTGGATCGCCACAAAATACCCCAAGTCGCGGAGAACCTCGAGATACTTGTGGCAGGTTCCTGATGCGGGTTCTCGCTACTCGTCGCCCTGGCTACCAGAGCCCAATGCCGACACACTCGGCCGTGGAAGACGTGCAAACAGGCTTGCCATGTACGTCTCCCGGACCTGGGCCAGGAGCCTGCACCCCTGTGCTTTCTTGGCCGCGGGGATAGACCAAACATTGCGGCTGGTGAGTTTGTTGGCCGACAGAAAGGCTTTGATTTGCTGTGCGACGAGGGCGCGCTTTCCGAGTACGCCCATCGGCATCGTCGTCGTGGTGTTGTCCTGCGACTCGGCGTGGCACAGGCCACACTGGCAGGAAAAGCCGTACTTCCGTTTGAGGTGCTTTTGCCTATCCTCAAGAGGCCTTCCCACCGCCATGTAGCCGTCACAATTTCTGTGTTGGCCGCAATGTCACAAAGGCTGGAACATCATAGTCGCCGGCCACCGTCCATGCAGTGTTGGAAGACACGAATGGTTCGCCGCCGCCGCCGCCGCCGCGCTTCCCTCCTCGTCCGCTGGCTCCGACGCAAATGCGTTCAACTCGGCAATCGCCTGTACCTGAACGTGTCCACGACACTCTGCCATCGACCACCTGGACAGCACCGCCATCGCTTTCTTGAACTTGCCCCCATCAAAGAGCTCAAGGTACCGCTTTGCACAGGTCGGGTTCCACGTCATCTTGTCAATGGTAGCCTGGAGAAGCCGGCTCTGCAGGCCCGTAGGTATGCGAATTTTCGTGCCGACGTTGATAAAGCATGGCTTGTCTGATAGCTGATCATCCTTAAGATGCTGGGGCACCGCGAATGCCTTTTCAGCAAGGACAATGTCGCCGCCTTGATCTTCTCCGTAGCAAAGAGCCCGCGGCCGCGGTTCTCCGTCTGCGCGATCTTGGTGCGCTTGAGAAAAGACGCGTGATCGAGGCGCAGATGCTGGTGTTTGTCCTGCTGATTTTCCCTGGTTAGCAGCAGCCTCTTTTGCCATGGTAGAAACGCTGTAGAGCTTTCCGACTGTTGCTCTGCGAGACGCTTCGCCGTCCGGGCCAGCTCGAGGCGTGTTTCTGCGTGGCTGGCATCCAGTTCCAGTGCCCGGGAAAAGTGCTGGCGAGCCTGGGCAAAGCCCTCCAGCTCATAGGCCGCCCGGCCCGCGCGAAACAGGGCTTTGATATCCGTGCCCGTGCAGACGACGATGCGCCGCCGTCGACGACAAGGGAGGCCAGCGCGTCGACAATGGCGGGTTCGTAGCGGCCAAGACGCAAGTTTGCGGCCGAACGGTTCCGGTGAAGGTCTTTCACGATCGAACAGCTGTCGCTAGCTGCTGCTGCTTCTTCGTATTTCTCTCCTCCCAGATCGGTTGCTGCCGCCTCCAGCAAGGCATCCGAATACAGTCAACAGCAGCTGCTCAAAGTTGCCTGCCTTAAATGCCCTATTTCCATCTTCTTTGAGGTCAAGCGCGGTGGGTAGGACCATCCCTCTACGGCCACCCGGCCGGGAGGAATCATCTTGTGGCCAGGCTTGAGGATCAGAAAGTCCGTAGGGTGGTCGACGCGAACAAAGAGATTGCCGTCGGAGGTACGCTTATAGTAAGGCTCTTTGATGGCGACGATGGAGCCATCGGGGAGGAAGTTGCCGGGCTGGGTAGACGGGTGCAGATTGTAGATGGCAAGCTGCTCCACATCGCCATATTCATCTTCAATGGGCTATGAATCGCGGACATCTTGACTGGGACGGCGAACGTTCTGACGATGAGGACATGGCCCCGGTGCTGGGTCTCGAGGGTCAAATCACGAAGCCGCATTGGGGCGAGGCTCGAGAGTGGACGAGTACAAGGCGGGTAGGGAAGGCCGATGAAGGTGGTCAGGGTGTGTGTTTGCTTGCTGCTAGATCGGAGCATACGGGTCATTGCCTGCCACAAAATATTAGTACATCTACATCCGAGAAAAAGACAAAAGACAGTTCAAGCAGAAAGAAGAGCCGTACCTTCATTGCAAATTCCATCTCCAGCTGCTGGCGGAGGGTTTCGAAGAGGCATCGGGCTTCTGGCCTTTGTAAGCCAGGGCCTCTTCAAGCTTGGCCTTGTGGTCCTTGAGCCTGGCGAAATACTCTTCCAACAACCCGTCCCCCATGATGAAATGATTTGAGTGTCGACAGTTGGCGGTGGTGCTGGCAGTGTTGGTAGGAATGTAATAAGGAAGGCGGCCGTTCTATGGTGGAATCCGAGTGTGGAGAGCGGAGAGAAAGAGGAAAGTGAGAGAAATACGGAGAAGAGAAGAAACAGAGAAAGAGAGAAAGAGAGAGGAGAGAAAGGGAGAAAGGGAGGAGACAAAGTATAAAAGGCCCAACGCTTGAGCCTTCCGTTTGCTAAAGCCGTTTGCCGAGCGATTGATTGGACAGTCAAAACATTCACTCAAAACTGTTCCGCAAGAAAAAGAGCCCGCAGAAAGCTTTGCAAGACTGGGCTAATGGACAGATGCTTTCTGTAAACCAGCTCTCTTCATTCCCTCGCCTTCGAGCAGAACCTTCACGTCTCCGTCTGGGCAGACGTGGTGTCGATTGATGTGATAACAATTCAGACTATGTCTACAAAACTGATGACTGGATGACGCCTTTACTTGCTTCTCCCTTCCAGCAATTAATAAGTCTTGCCCTCTACTCTCCTGGCTTTCCCCCTAGCAGTTCAAATACTCGCCTTGTCAGGGGCCTGTCCCAGTCCTTCTCCCTCCCGTGCCAGGCCAGGTCAAATGCCGTATGGCCCCATTCGTTCTTCGCTGTCACGTCGGCACCGTGCGCAATCAGATAGGAATGGCCTGTGTTATGCCCCACCAGTGGAAGCCACGAGCCAACGCATGTAACGGTTGTCTCGAGCCCAGGCCCAGGTTCGTCTCCCTCATAGATTCCCAACATTTGTGCACGCTCGGCAATGGCTATCGTTCGGCGATTAGCATCGACGTGGCACTTCTCGATGAGCAGCCGCACGACATCCATGTTGGGCAGCTGGCGGCAGCATGCGAGGTAGAGGAGGGAATCCATCGCCGTATCGTGGAAAGCATTGTAGAAGGTGTCTCGTACGACGGGATCACTGGCAGACGCTTGGACACAGGCATCGACCAAGGAATCGGCCTGGCCGAGCTCGACGAGAGATTGCAGGCCCAGGGATAGCCACCGTTTTCTATGGCTGATCTCCCGTCCATTCCGTGACTCTGACTCGGCGTAGCCCACTGCAACAACAAGTGCGGTAGGGGCCCGAATCGGCGCTGCCGAAGCAGCCGCCGCACGATGAACCTGCCATCATCCGGATGGGGATAGGACGAATCCAACCGATTGCTGCTTTCTATAGCTGCGAGGTCGTCTTTGTTGTCGTTGGTATCCGTTTTCTTTGCCAATGCCGAGGAAAATTCACAGAAGCACTGCAGTGTGTAGGCGTAGAAAGTCTCTGATAGAGCAGAGGTCGTTGGGGGCCCATGTTCTGCAGCTTGACGATGACTGCGTGGAGAGCATTCTGAAACAGATGCCGTGCCGTATCCTGGTCTTGTTCCTTTGACAGGTAAGCTCGATAGAGCATCTGCAGGATGGGACGCACTTGTGTTGTGTCTTGGTCGGTGCGGACCTGTCCGCTGAAATTGATCAGCTGCTCTTTGGCTCTGGCATTGTCGTCCAGATCTTCGCCCTCTATAGGGCTGAGATTCCCGGCAATGGAGTCCAGTGCCCGTTGGCCGGCTACTACCCACGGCCGCAGGTCGTCGTGCCGGTCAACGCCGCCTACCACGTCATGCCTCCAGCTTTCTTCCAAGCCCAGCAGGAACATGGACGACGCATCTTCTGCAGTGGGCGGGTGATACGAGTTCCACAGCGGCTGCTCCTGTGCAAACTCGGCGCAGGCATCGAGCAGGGCGGGCAATGTGTTGGCATTGACGACATCGATGCCGCCGCTGTGCGCCCCCAGTAAGATGGCAACGGTTTCCGGGCGGCCCGAACGGCATGCGTAGTGCAGTGGTTGCCAGCCTGCCTCGTCGTCCGCAGAGACGGCTGTTCCAACTGCCTCTGAATCGCCCTGAGCCCGGATGCCGTCAAGCAAACGGCCGCGATGTTGCTCTGGCGTGCGCGGGCAGCGAGGTGCAGCGGTGTCAGGCCTTGCAAGGTAGCACCCAACGGGTCTGCGCCGGCAGCGAGCAGTTCGCCAACGCAGACCTCCGATATCGTAACTGCCAGGTGAAGGGGCCGGACGCCCTTTGCATCGGCGGCGTCAATATGGCGGACAAACTGCAGTCCCTGCAGACAGAGCCGGATGGGTTCGGCTACATATCCGTTTCCTTCTGGGGCTTCATTGTCACACCAATCGAACGAGCAAAGGACGTGCATCGGCGTGCGGCCTGCGTGGTTGGGCTGGTCGGCTGTGACATTGAGTGCGGCTGCCCGCGCTTTCAACGCCGCGAGACTGTCGTCATCGAGCGGTGCGAGGGCAGCGCGGTGGAAAAGAGTGTTGCCGTCTGCGTCGGTCTCGTCCACGTCTTCTGGGTATTTGCGTGCATATCGTCAACTTGTAGCTTTGCATGTTTTCTGTCGTGGGTCGAAGTTGAAAGGACCGTAAAACGGAGTATTGGTATTTGGCAAAGGTTTGTTTTGGTTCAGTGTTGGGTGCAGTATTTTTTCTTGGCGTGTTTTTCCTTCTTCAAAAGAGAGACGGAAAATTCCCTTGTCTGCTGGCAAAATTCACACACCTTTGACTTTTTTTTCTCTTTCGTGCTTGCCGATTTTGCCATTTTCTCCTTGGTTATTGTGAGGCCAACCGTGGACTCTGGAATTTGTATGTCGTGCGGTGTATTAAACAAGCGTACTGCAGTCCCGCAATGGGTTAGAATGAAGGACCCTGAAAGTTGAACTTAGCGGGATAAATCGTGCCGCCCGCATTTACCCGTGAGCCTCGCCTTCCTCGCGTTAATACATACTATCGGGCCAACGTATCAAACTTCCACCACAGACGGTTGTTGTGCTAAGAGCAATATGCCGAAATGTTTAAAAGCAGGATCGGCGGGAGGATAAGGATCGAATTGCAATATTGTTTAAATACAGTACTTCCACCTTGCCCCCCCAAAAAATTCTGTTGACGGCCTGGTGCCCAGATGCAACGATTGTAGAGTTGGGGGCGGCAGCTAGGTGATCGCAGCACATCCCAAAGATTTAGCAGAAGTTTCTAAGACTCCGAAACGCAACATCATGGCTCCTGGCTTTGCTATCTGATGCCGTGTATGTGCGAATAGATTGCCGAAGGGCCTCTTGGCTGGTACCGGGGTGGGCCTTTTCATTTTCCACGGGGTCGAGAATGTCTATAACCTGGTTGAAACCGGACCTAATCGTGTACTTTTAGTGGATGGTTTGTATCCCAAGAGCGTGGTCAATGCTGGGATGCGGTGTTGTTCTATATCCTTGAAGCGCAGCTCCATGGCAGCTTGTATTGCATCCTTGCCGACGTCAAGGATCTTCTTCTGTGATTCCGTGGGTGTCTTGGTGCCCAGCTTGTTTGTAAGCAGCAGCAGCTTGCTGGCTACGCTTTTGATGACGGCATTGTAGCCATTTTTGCCTCTCCATGTCCGCTGCGGTGAGAAAGCTGAACAGACGCCAAAAAAACGCCCCCACGACCGGGAATGCGGACGTCGACCGTGGCCACGTCTAACGCGCGGCTCAGTTCACCCACGCTGTGGTCCGTCGGATTGTCCAAGATGCTATTCCAGTTACGGACCGCTGTTGGGCGTGGACGGTCGGAATAGCTCCGCGGATTTTTTCTGGCTCCCAGATGTGTAGTATAAAAGCCCTTGAGCGTGCACCGGCCGCCGGCACGGTTGCCTATGCAATCAGGTGCCACATCGTATTGCTTGCCTCCGGTGAGAGCGTTGTACTCTTCTTCGGCAAGATAGTTCATGTAGAGAAGGATCCTGAACGAGGCCTCGCGGGAAATAGAGGGCAGTTGTTAGAAAGTGACACGCAATACAGAAGTCCAGCAGGAAAACAGGTGGCGGACTTGAGCTTACAACTCGGAAGCATGAGACGGACCAGCTCCGGCCACGAAGATGGGGTACTGCAGGAAAAAGAGGAAAGCCCAAACGGCCCAGTTCTTCATCGTGACGTTTCTGTTAGTGTTGGTGTTGGTGTTGGTGTATTTTTCTTTTCTTTCTCAAGATATAAAGTCTAATTGTCCGAGGCGATGAAACAGAAACACCTTGGGGCGAGGAAAAATAAACAAAAGATGACAGTTTGAGGAAGAGGCACACAAGTGCTCATAATCAGGGCTACGGCATGGCCTTCATAATTTTTTTTTCACATACGCATGCTTGCTCTAATCTTATATGTCCAGTTGAAACTGTGCTGCCAGCAACTGCCATTGGAATGATAAGGAGAGGCACAGCTGTCCCGTCTGCACAGCTCAATATTGGTATAGATTACCTTTTCCATCTATTTCGTAAATGGAGATGCTCGCTTGCTATATCTACCTACTTTTGCCGAGCAGAGGAGTATGGTGCCGCGCTTCTTTGGGCAAATTTCTTCTCGTCTGCTGGCTTTTAGATGAGAAGGATTGCATTGTTTACGGTCTCTACACGATCGAATCTGGCTCTATTGAAAATAGGCAAGGTGTGTTGATCCTCCTGCTGCCTTTATGCTATTTTCAAGAGGAGGCTCTCTCACTCTTGCTGGTAGCTCATTCTCATTCTCTCTCGGCTCGCTCTTCTATAAAACGAAATCACAAAACCGGACTTGTTCCCAACCGACATCCGGTGTAAAGCAATTTTCTGTCACATTTATTCTTCCTTGTTTTAAATTTCTTTGAACTTGCCAGCACCTGGTTTTACCTTTAGTGAATGCACAGCTCAGTTATGCCATGATGAGAGTGTCTGCTCTACTCTTTTTCGCGCCCTTGCTGGTTGTGCCGGCTACCCTTGCGAGATGTCCGGAAGCTGTCTGTAGTGGGGATGGGAGCAACAGCAGCAGCCGCAGCCGCCTGACGAACCGCTCGACCTGGGCCGTCGTCGACAGCATCGAGCATCTGGCCGGTTGTGACGGCCAGATTCTCGTGGACTATGCACATGACAGTGGCGGCGAGCTTCTTCGGGCATGTCGACAAGTGGCTGAGTCGACCTCATTCTCCTCGCCTTCCGTGATGTCAGGCCGTTCACTTGGCCGGAGAGATGCGGATGAGGGCCCGACCAATAGCCCCGGTGATGGCGATGCCCATCTCTGCAACAGTGCTGCCTTGTCCACCACAGTGCAGCTCTCCGTGCCATGGCCGGCGACGGGTCGGACCTGACGTACCCGACGGCGAATGCACTGGCACTAGTCGGCAGTTACCTGAGCCAGAGCAGCAGCTGCGGCCTGCAAAGGTCGTTTTCGTACGGACACGGCGCCATTGTCGGTGTCTACTCGGGCTCGCCATGGACAACGGCGGTACGGCGGCCCCGATCCTGGCAGCCGCCCTGGCCGTGGCCAACAACTCGGAGACCGGCTCGCCCGAAGCGTTTTTCGTCCAGCGTGTGCCAATGGCACGGCAAACAGGGCTCCGCCGCCCGAAACAGATACGAAAACGCGGGAACGGCAAAGAACACGTTTGTGTTGCGGTGACCAACGGCGGCAACCTGACCTGGGTCAAGCAAGCCGTGGACCTGTGGGCATCGGGCGCTTGCCTGGACGCGTCGTCAGCGTTTGCACCGTTGTCATTGCCAGCAGACAGCGGCAGCGCTACAAACAGCACGACCATCCCGGGCATTACGGTGTGGGAGCACTCGCACCCGCCGGTGACGCTGAGCAACCTCACGGATCCGCAGAAACAGCTCGTCGGTGCTGACCACGACGTCAAGGATGGCAACATCGACAACAGCATCGACAATAACATCAACGCCGGACATCAAAACTAGCCACCAGCGTGACGTCGCGCTTCTGCAGCAGAACAGCGGCATGGCCTCCTTGACGCTACACTTGACGAAGCAGCCGCGACGCCGCCAGCCCGTGCCAGGCGTATGTTGTGCAGAATAACGACATTTGCTTCAAGCTGGGAAGAAATTCAACGTGAGCGTCGAGCAGATCGCGGCGTTCAACAAGGGCATGACGTGGGGCTGGTCGGGTGCGACTATCTCCAGGCGAACACGACCATCTGCGTCAGCGCCGGCGCGCCGCCGATGCCCAACGCGGTGCCCGGCGCCGTGTGCGGACCACTGTGCCGGGCACGGCGCTGCCGACCAACGGGACGTCGCTGGCGCCCTGAACCCGTGCCCGCAGAACGCGTGCTGCGACAAATGGGGCCAGTGCGGGATCACGCCGACGTACTGCACGAACCACACGGGACCGACGGGCAACCCAGGCACGTCGCCGGCGAACGAGAACGGATGCATCTCCAACTGTGGCACGGACGTGGTCAACAACAAGCGGCCGCCGGCGCAGTACATGCGCGTGGGCTACTACGAGTCATGGAACTACGACCGGCCGTGCCTCAACATGCGGGCGTCGGAGATCGACACGACGCGGTACACGCACGTGCACTGGGCGTTTGCCACGATCGACGACAGCCTCAACATTGTCATCAACGATACGTACAAGCAGTGGGCGGACTTCAAGGCGCTCAACGGCGCGGCGCATCGTGTCGCTCGGCGGCTGGGGCTACTCGACAGACGCCGACACGTACGACCGGCTGCGGCAGGCCATGAGCCGACCAACCACAACTATATACGCTTTGCCGAGAACATCATCCGCTTCCTGGACGACGAGGGGCTCGACGGCATCGACATTGACTGGGAATACCCGGGCGCGCCAGACATCCCGGGCATCCCGCCGGGCCTGGTGTCGGACGGGCACAACTACTTTGTCTTCCTGGGCGCGCTGCGCGGCCACCTGGGCCTGCGCACGAACAAGACGATTTCGTTTGCAGCGCCGGCGTCGTACTGGTACCTGCAGCACTTCCCCGTCAAGTCCATGGCGGGCGAGGCGGACTACGTCGTGTACATGACGTACGACCTGCACGGGCAGTGGGACGCGGGCAACAAGTGGTCGCAGGACGGCTGCCCGGGCGGCAACTGTCTGCGCAGCCACGTCAACCTGACCGAGACCAAGTACGCGCTGGCCATGCTGACCAAGGCCGGCGTGCCCACCAACAAGATCACGGTGGGCGTGTCCAGCTACGGCCGCTCGTTTGGCATGGCGGACGCGGGCTGCGTGGGCAGCATGTGCCAGTACACGGGCGGCTACGGCGCGTCGACGGCGCAGCCCGGCGCGTGCACGGAGACGGCCGGCTACATCGGCAACGCCGAGATCGCCGACTATGTCTACGGCAACCAGTCAGGGACGCAGACGTGGTACGATGCGGCCTCCGACAGCAGCTTCACCGTCTTTGCCAACGACAACGGCACCGGCAGCACGTGGGTTGCGTACATGACGGACCGCATCAAAGACAGCCGCATCGCCAAGTACCAGGGCGAGAACTTTGCCGGAACGGTCGACTGGGCGCTGGACCTGGCCAAGTACGGCGGACTACGAGGGCGACAGCGACGGGCCCGATGACCAAGACTGCGTGGACACGGCAGACTACAGCACGTTTGAGATCTGCAGCACGGACGCGGCCGACATCGCCGTGTGCGACAGCGGGCTGGGGACGGCGGACGGCGGAAAGCGCACGCTGGACGACCTCTCGGCCGACGAGATCAGCGCGTGGCCGGACGCCTGCGCGGGCCAGTACATGCTGGAGGCGCTGGCCAACCTGCTGGACGAGGTGCAGCGCAACTACACGGACATGCTGCACAACGACTACGACCACAAGTTCGGCGTCTACGCCAAGGCCGTGGCCGGCAGCGCGGACTTGCAGGTGCACGACTTTATGAAGCAGCACGGCAACGACTACTTCTCCTGCGTCGTCACCGAGCTGCAGATGTGCTGCACCGAGTGCCAGCGGAACTCGCGCGGCGGCAGCTACTGCGACTACTGCTTCAAGGAGGACGGCAGCAACCCGTGCTATGTCGAGGCGAGCTACTCCCACCGCCGGCGCGACGGGCTCGACCATCCCGTGCCGGGCAGCAACAGGGTCCTCAACGTGCGCGACACCAACGAGACCGAGCCGTGCCCGCCCGACTACTCGCGGCGCGGCTACGGGCCCGACGACCCCTACGAGCAGACCGTCTACTGGACGCTGCGCAGCGACCGGGCCGACGCCTTTTACGCGGACCTGCTCAGCGCCACCGGCATTCCCAAGGACAAGGTCGGCTTCGGCCTGCACACGGACATCGACTCCTGCTCCGGCTCTGCCACAAGACGGGCGACGGCGCCGACTGCTGGAACACCGGCTACGAGTTTGGCGCGCCCTTCCCCAACGGCTACGGCGTCGCCGACGTCGCCAACCCCAAGAACATTGTCCAGTCCGGCCTCAACAAGTCTGCCAACCTGCCCGGCCAGATCGCCGACGCCCTGCTCGTCTTGCGCACCAAACAGCTACCTCGGCGGCAGCGACCTGACCTGGTCGACGCCGTCAGCCTGCCCGTCCTGCTGACTGCGCAGGGCGTCGAGAGCATGTCCGTCGTCGTGCAGACGGCCGACAAGATCGAGGAGGCCGAGGAGAAGGCCATCATCCTTGCCTTTTGTCGGCCATTCTGTTTTCATCCCCATCGCCGGCGAGGTGGCCGGCGCCTTTGCCGAGATAGGCTCCATTGTGGCCATCCTCGACACCATTGGCGTCATCGGCAACGCCGCGCTCGACATCTACACCGTCGTCAGCGACCCGCAGAACGCGCCGCTCGCCATTGTCAGCCTCATCCTTGGCGCGCCCCTGGGCCTGGCCGACGTCGCCACGGTCGCCCGCGCCGCCCGCATCCAGCGCACCATGAAGCCCGAGGATCTGGCCAAGCTGGGCGAGCGCGTCGGCGCCCGCATGAACAAGATCAAGACAGTCACCGGCAAGTGTAAAGCCTGAGATAGCCCCGGGGGGGGGGGTAAGGGGAGGGGAGGGGAGTGAATCTATCTTAGCAGGCTTCGCATTAAGGGAAGGAAGAAAGAGAAAGAAAAAGAGACATCAGTGAAACTGTCTAGACATCTGCCTTTTATAAATACAACTGAAGCACGCATCTTTCACGTACGGCCATAGATATATGAAAACACGGGATCCCGTCCGCTCTCCCCTAGTTAAACATGTAATCGGCGGATTAGTAGTTGGTCGTGACGACCAGCGAATACGCTGCTGTACGTTTTTTTCTCTTTCTCCATTTACTTTACATTGCACGTGACTGTATTTAGGACCTGTTATTTTGTCTTTTTATTTT